>ML785393.1:293912-352351 GCA_009831015.1 Picea engelmannii
ATTATTTTTTTTTAACAAACAAAAATAATAGTAAAAAATAAAAATTAAAATAAAAATAAAAATTTAAAACAACAATTTTTTTTTTTTTTTAAATTCCAAACAACATCGTGGGTCCTTGCATGAGGCCCACGTGCCCTAAAACCTAAATTCACTATCTCATTATGCCCTAACCCTAATCGACCTACCGCCTATCTCATTTGCGAATGCGCCATGAGCCTCTCCTACTCTGCAACTGCGGCGAAGTTATGGTGATGCCTGGAGGCTCCTCCCTCGGTGGCTCGACGCTCGGCTCTAAGTGTTGGCTTGTATATTGTTTCTTTGGTGAATGATTTGTGTGCTTGTTTGGCTGTATACTTTTCTTATGGTGTTGTGTGTGTTTGGCACTGACATTGGTTTTTTTTTTTAGCTAAAAAAAATGTGTGTTCTGTGATGCTAACATGCGTTATGTTGATTGCAGGTGCTTGGCTGCTAGGTTTCGACGTGCACATATGTGCTCCCCTCTCCTCGGTGGCTTGGAGTTTGACTTGGGCTTCGAATTTGGTGAGTGGTGTTGCAGTTCGCGTTGTGCATAACTCCTTCATGACCCTCCTCCTGGTGTTCTATACTCGCCCCACAAGATTCTTGGTACTTTACACTTGGATTTAGGTTCACACGTGACTTGGTTTTGGTGGAGACTTCGAGCTTGAGATTTGGTTGCGACTTGGGGTTTGATTTGGTGCTTGTGATGGGGCTGGCGCTTGTGCATTTTCTTGGTTCTTGCGGGCTCCTCCCCGTGGCTTGGCGAATGGTCTGCGGTTTGGCTTTAACGGAGGCAGTTCACAGGAAGAATGCGTTGTGCACAATCTACGGACTTGTAAAGCTCCATGGAAGCGGTTCAACACTTGGGTGGTTAACCTGAAATTTGATAGCTCGATGACTTATATGAGCCAGGTATTGGGTTTCGATTAAGCATTTGAAGATTGGGTTCAAAATTGGAATTCAGACAAAAGACCCAATACTTTTTTATTTATTTTTTATTTTTTTAAATTTTTATATATTCTTTCATTGAAAGTTATTCACTCATAGACATATATTTCACAGGTTTTCTATCAAGGCCCTTGTGTTCAAGGGAGTGTATGATGAATGTGGGGGTTGCTGACAGTAAAATTGGGCGCGTCCGTGTACTGCACAATTTTCCATTGGTTAACCAGTTTGCAGAGTGATTTGACTCGCCTCCCTTCTATTTATTTTAGCACTCAATTTTGTGTCTCAGGCAAGTTTTGGAAACACATAGTACACTATGGTCAAGGCTAAAGTTTGACAGAAATGTTGAGGAGAAGCATTTGGCAGTTCTAAAGTTTCTGCCGCACACCATGTGTCTCCAAAACCTAGAAACAGTAGTTGATTTGTATGCATCCCCATTGACTTCTGTGGCTCCTCAAAAGTATTATTATATATATATTTTTTTGAACTTATCCCAAATTTTTCCTGTTGTAGAGGCAAAGTACCATCCTTTTGTTTCCCAATATCTTCCTCCCTCCATTGTAATTTTGAAGGAAATTATTTAGAAATGCATTTTTAACACCAGTTTTACCATTTTTCAATTTTTCTTTTCCTTCACTAGAATTAGGTTCTTTGCCCTTTACTTTTCTCATAGATCCACCACATGATAGGTGCAATCTTAGTTCAAGCTCCTTGCCATCTTCTGAACCATCTGGAGAGGTAGGATTCTGGTTGAAGTCTCTAACATCTCCCATTTTAGAGTCCCTGGTATATGGTCTCACAACCTACTTGGTTCCAGGAGCTACTATTATTATTTTTTTCGTTTAACTATTTGTTTGTTTAATTGAAGCAAGTGTTAAAATTCACTTAATACTTCCACTGTATAGAATATTATACTACTTTACTTTCAAATAGGCATATTGTTTATATAAGGATCTGTGTAAATAAAAAAATGTGTTTTTTGGCTTGCAGGCTAGGTGGAGCTGGAGCTTGGTTCATATTTTAAAGTTTTAGGGGGTTTCAGGCAGGTTTTCAGGGTTGTTTACAGGACACTTAGCTTAGCTTTCCTGTAGAGTCAGGAGGGTAGGTGGGTAGGTGGCCCTTGGTCCTATATTTTAAACTACATCTCTGATACCATGTGTAAGGTCTCTGTCCCCACAAAGCCTTATAAAACACATGCTAAAATAAAGAATAAAGAAAATTATATGCTGTACAATTTCATCATTAAAGCATAAATTAAATTTATGAAAAACATGAAAGTAAACTTAATCAACAACCACATAACACAACAAATTCATGAAATTACATACCTCTGTCTGATGCTAATTCCCCAATCTCCGGTTCTCCTCTCCACTGGTCTGCCCGAACTCTTCCCAAAACTGAATCTTTCCTCCCTGCCATCTAGGAACAGAGCCTGCCCGACTCCCTAGCTCCAGGATTCCGTGAGGATTCCTGGCCCCCGAGCCCAAAAATCCCAGCAACCTGGTGCACCCCTGTAACAGTCCACCCAAACTCCCCAAACCAGAACAATATCACAGACATCAAAATACAGTCCCTGCTCTCCCAATGCTCCCCTTTCCCCAAAATTTCATGCGTCCTTTTCCGAGTCCCTCTCCCCCTCATATCCTCCTCCATTCACCACCTCCTACCCTCCTTTAATTCCACCCACCTTATCCCTCCATTTAATACCTTATCCCTCCATTCATTGCTTCATCCCCCTGCATACATAAAGTTTTATAATAATGAATTAAAAGTTATTAAGTATTTAATTCTTTATCCTAAACATTAAATGTGTTAATCAATCAATTAACTAATTAATCAATATATATTAAACAATAATTAATTAATTAATTAATATTATTAATAAATAATCATTATTTAACTAATACACATTAAGACAATTAATTATTTAATTAATTATACTTGGTAAATCTTAAGCAATCATTTAGCTAGTGTTGTTACAGAAATTCAGCTGAACATTGCCACTCCTTATTAAGAGATTAAATTACCATATACAATGTTAATTCTCCAATGCTCAATGGAAAAACAAGGACTAAATCCCTAGCATAAACAATCTATACATCTTTTAAACCATGCCCTATTCTTAGAATAGAATGAAACTACCATTAGTTCAAATAGTCTTGAGAATATTTCGATTCAGTTGTTCATAACTTATTAAAATAGGGACTATTAATATTACAATAACAAAAATTATAAACTTAGAAATCAACGCTCCAATTTTTATCCAATGATGTGGAAAGATGCACGATTCCCTAGATAATATGTGAAATTCGAGTCTCCAGAAGATCTCCCTCTACCAGATCGATATGTTAGATCCACAAGGAGAGTCCTCAGTCAATCTTGAATCGATGGTGCCATAGTCTTATTCGTGCATGTTTAATCTAGGTGTTTCATCATGGTGTTTCATTACAATGTTTCAACAAAGTGTTTTAGCACAATTTTTCAACACCAGCTAGCAACATATCTGCATTCATTCTTATTAATTCATCATTAATTACCCAAATTAGGAAACATCATCCTAGCTTACAAGTACTCTATGAATTAACATAACACAATCATCAATGAATAATGAATTATGAATTGTACCTGCTCCAGGGACCATGATTGATGTTCTCATAGGAAATGTAAACAATAGGGTCTAGGGATGAATTAATACAAGAGAATGAGAAATTATAAGGAAAAAGGGGAAATTTTAGCACCCAACATCTCCCCTCAATTGCACCATTGCATGTCCCCATGCAACTTCACTCATTCATAATCAGATTCTGAGTTGGGGCATGAAATTTTCCAATGCAAATTAGAAATATTGTAGGATGATGCAACATTATCTTCTAAATTCCTATAGCCCCTAGAAAAAATCACTTCTTCCCAACATTCCCTTTTAGTCTTCTTAGTCAATCTTTACTTATGTTGATACTTCTTTGTTGGCAACCAAATAAGAGGGAAATAAAATTTAAGCCCCAACCACTGTGGACCACAAGTATGAATACACTCAATATAGCTAGGAACTTGAGATATACCATAAGTAAAATTTTCATGACTGTAGGGATCCTTGGTCCTCAAGGCCAGAGAGGATGCTTCCCATATAAACATACTACCTTCCAGTGCAAACAGTTTCTGATCATTAATTGTTTCAACACAATATCTATGACAAGTCTTGTAAGATGAAGAGAGTAGATGCCGATGTATATTAAAAATAGTAACAGAAGTACGTGGTTCACCCCTAATCCATAATGTTTCTTCTCCTTCATTCTTCTGGATTGTGTGAAAGGAATTCCACTATTTTTCCTGATTGTTCACAAAATAAGTGAAGGATCTCAACTGCACATCTCCTATATAGGGAACATGATTAAATTTTATATCCAACAATACATGTTCATGCAAATAAATCTCACACAAGAAATGCTAATATGAGAAATCACTCTAGGAGAAAGTTTCTAAAAACTTAGAGGCACTAATCATTTTATAAGGCCTTCTTTCATTAATAGCTTTAAGCTTAAAAAGATTTAGTTGTTCATGAAGGAAGACTGGGTATGAGGGAGAAGAGCTTCTACAACTCA
Organism: Picea engelmannii; assembly: GCA_009831015.1. Lineage (NCBI taxonomy): Eukaryota > Viridiplantae > Streptophyta > Pinopsida > Pinales > Pinaceae > Picea > Picea engelmannii. The sequence continues at coordinate 298,475 of ML785393.1, forward strand.
ACGAATCTTATGCTAGCAAATACATTTGATTTTTATCTTGTTGCAAAATCTGGCACTTAGCTTGCAACTTCTTCAACTCTCCCAATTCCTTCTTCATTTATTCCCATTTAAATTTCCGAGACGTAAAAAATTTAGCGTATTTTTCTTTGAGGTCCTGTATTGCCTTTCTTTGGGCTAGCACAAGAATGATTCCTTCTCCAAACATGGAAACCTGTTGCTTCCATTTATCAATATAGCCAACAAAAAGATAGTATTATCTTCTGTGTCATGATGATCAAAGATAGTATTATCTTCTATGTCATGATTATCAACTTCCTTTTCATCCTCATCACTGATTCACAGAGGAATTTGAGTTTGTGTCACTGGTTCTTATGTAACATTGACTTTATCTGGCTATGGTAATTCCTCTTCCCCAACCACTAGTTCTTGTGTGATAGTGGCTTCTTCTATGGCCTCATCAGATTGTTGATTTAAATTACGTACCATTGGTTCTTGTGTGGCAGTGGTACTCTCAGACTGGGATAGTTCAATAGTATTAGACATCACTGGTTATCATGTTACATTGACAAATCCATGTATATCCTTATTAGAATGTGTATTTAAATTAGGTACCACTCGTTCTTATGTTACAGTGGCATTCTTATGTGTTTCAACAGTATGCTTGTCTTCTTCCTTAGCCACTGGTTCTTGTGTGGCAGTGGATTTCTTTATCCGTGCTTCCACAACCAAATATTCTTGTCTTATGATTATTCCCAAAGCTAAGGGATCAAGAAGGGTCACCTCATACCCAACCAATCTATAAATATCCCCACACTTATGACACAAATATTCCTTAAATGTTTCATGTGTTTCAGCCTTCTTTGATGGCACAATTTGTCCTCCTAAAAGATGGGTTTCTTACACTAATAAACACAGATCAGGAGGCAAAGGAATTTGGGCTCCATTTTCTTCTTTTATCATTTCCAATTCCCCTGAAATCCTATGAAATCATTTTTTCAATTGATCATTCTCAAATAACTGGGCATGAATCTGAATTTTACCGAGTCTTTCAACAACAACTTCTTGTGTTTCAACAACTCTTTGATTTGGTCTCAGGTTGTCAACTGGTTCTTGTGTTACAACAAAAAATTCTTGTTTTTGTTCATCACCCAATGGTTCTTGTGTAACAATGGGTGAAAGACAATGCAACACATGAATCTCATTTTTTTTCATTTTCAGTTTAGCTGCTTCTGCTGTGACAACAACCCTGGTTCTTCTCCTTGTACTTGGGAAAGTTGATGGAAACATTGGCAATGGCCTCTTCCTCTTTAATAACTTTGGAACTATTTGGGGAGGTTTCTCTAAGACAATTTCAACTTCATAATCAGGGGAAAAATGGGAAGAATCATCATGCAAAGCAGATGATTCTTCCTGCAACTCAATTACATTCTCGCTTGGAATCACTATTTCAACCTCCCAAATATGTTCTGGTGGATTTTTTTCCCTTTTATATGACAATGACCTCTCCACACTTAATTCCTTCACTCTATCCCCAGAAGGAATCTACGTATTTGATCCTTCCCTCATTTCGGCCATGAGTTCTTCCACACTTAGTTCTTTTTCTGTATCCCCTTGTTTGTGTTGTGTTGGTTGATTCTCCTCTATCAACTGGTCATTTTCCTCTTGGTGCAGATCCCCCCCCTTCTCTCCTGAGGGATACTTGACCTCCTAGTCTAGGATCAATCAAGATATCGAGTCTGATTGACTCTCCGGGTCTCTACTAGACCCTAAACCCACTTACAAAGGTTCTTCCTCCAAATGCACACGTCGTCTGAGACCCGTAGCTTCTCTCCCAAGCATTGTTCAAAACTCAATGTCAAACTAGTGCTAGCTCCCCTCATCTAATCCCTTTCTCTCTTATGACCACTGCCAGTGACCACGTGCTCGAGTGAAATGCGTGTCGCGATTTTGTGTTTCACGACCCTAGGAGTGCTGCTACCTCCATTCACCCGATAACTGAAATCATGATGACCCGAGATCTATGACCCAAATATCCTCTTGATCGACGACTGCGATCAAGTCAGTGTTTCGTGCTTTGTGACTTTGGAGTCTTCTTGCCTCCATTCTCCCAATAGCCGAAATTACGATGACTTGATATATACGGTTCATATCTTCCCCTAGTCAGTGGTTGTGATCAAATCGGTGTTTCACGCTTCGCGACTTTGGAGTCTCCTTGCCTCCATTCTCCTGATAGCTGAAATTTCAACACTTCAGGTCTGACAGTCCAGATCCTCCCTCGATCTGACAATCATGATGATTTCGGGGATTTTCATTTCGCGAAGTCTAAAGACTTGTCACCTCCAATTTTTCAATCCCTGAAATGTTGATATTTCACCCTGGACAATCAACGGTCCAAATATTTCTACTCTCAAATCGACGACTGTCATCGATTCGGGACTCCGGTCTCTGGAATTCTCAACCCTCAAATCTTGGTTTCCTTTGCAGGGAAATCTTCCGGAACAGAAGATATACTGACAAGTGTCTACTGAAGGATCGATGACTCTTGGTTCTTCGACTCTCCGGGCCTTAGCGACCTGAATCTCTTGTCCTCCGCATTTTCCTGGAGTGACTTCACCCGGAGCTCACGATCTCGTGCCACACATCCTTTTATGGATCAACGGTCTAGATATCCTCCGACACTTTGGTCTCTAGGAGTCTCAGATCTCAAACTTTGATTGGGTTCCATGAGTGCAAAGCGTTAAAGCTCGCACACCTTGGAAATATTGGGTGGCTACTGATCTCTCACACTACGATCCAACGGTCTTTGTTGTTCCTCCTCCCGAGTTTTTGATCTTTCTTGTCTTAGAAAATTTCTAAGTGTTCGAAGGTTCCAAACCTTTGCTCCTCCTACGAGTCTGAGTCATGGACTTTGTTAACACTTACGAGAAGTGTTATTTCTCCTGAGCTTGGTATTTGTGAAGACTTCAAAATCCCGCACACTCCTTGCATTTCAAGGGATTTCGATAACTCAGATTCGAAAGGCTTCTCTAAGAGAAATTCCTCTCGCCTTCCTGGTGTTCTCCTTTGTGTCTGTGCATGCACTATGCAACAGATCCTTACACAGGTTCGGGTTCCTGCAAACGACTATGCACACCTTGCAGTAGTCACTTTTCACTCCTTGAAAATGAAATTATCGCATTATCTCTTCTGAGCTTTGGAATCGAAAGAGACGTCGTCAACGCACTCCTTGCATTCTTTGTGCACACCTTGCACTACTTGAAAAAAGAGAAATGATTGCGAATTCTCTTAACATTCATAGTTCCTTCCACTCACAATGGAAATCACTCATTCACTCATGAAAGCATAAGAACAAAAAATTTCCAACATTATCCATGCCACACATTGGATCAATTTTCCTTTGTTCTATTCAAAATTGAAAACAGTTACAACTGTAATCAACACAAACTGTAAAAATCAGAATTCTCCTATGAAATGGAATCTACTTGTAACTATCTGCAATCAACCTACAACTACATGCAATCAGCTTACAACCATATGCAAATAACTTCATTTGGGATTAAAAAACATATATTTAACTCAGAGGGTTCTTAGCCCCCCCCTGATTATGTGTCTACTCTAAGACTATCCTACGACTATCTTGGATCAATCGTAGTCCAGAGCTGGAGTGGAAACTCCCACTTCGCTCGTAATCGTTCACGCGTGCCTCAAAGATTTTTCCATCATTCAAGTTCAGGCGTATTTCAAAATTATGTGCTGTAACTGCCAGCATTGAGAGTATGAAATATTCCCATGTGCTGAGTGGTTCTGCTCCATGTTCTTTCCAACGATGCTCCTGCATCATACTCCCCTTGAAAAAAATTCATAGACTCCTATCCATGAGTTCTTGTACTGACGTTCCATGCTTCTGGATAGAAGCTTCATTTTCCCAACTAGCATCTTCTATTGGGTGTCCCTTCCACTTGACCAGATATTCGAAATAGGTCTTTCTTCTAGTCTTCTTGCCAATCCTCTGATCAACGATCTTCTCCATCTGCCATTTTTCTTCCATGAGGATTTGTTTCTCCCATTGAATATTCTGATCCCTCTGTGTCATCTTTCCTCTAAGGATACAGGTCTGAAATATTGAATATGGGTGATATGCCCACACCATCTGGCAGCTCAATCTCATAGGCATTTGCATCAAACTTCCTCAAGATCTGACATGGTCCTATATTTTTCATCTTTAACTTATTGTATGTTCCCCTAGGGAACCTTTGTTTCTTGATATGTGCCAAAACCTGATCCCCTAGTTCAAATTGAAGTTCTCTGTGATGTTGATCAAATTTGCGTTTATACTCTTGGTTATAACTCTGCAACTGTCCTCTGATATGGCTATGGAGCTCCTTCATGTCTGCAACAAAATCTTCTACTCTAGCACTCCTGATCTCACTTTGTTCCAAGTCTCTCAACTCAGATACTCCCCTGGGTTTCATTCCATACAATATTTGGAATGGGCTTTTTCCAGTGCTCCTGTTTGGTGAGTCATTGTATGCAAATTCTACTTGCGGCAGAATATGATCCCACTGATTATGGTGTTTAGTGACCAGAATCCTCAATAAGTTTCCCAAACTTCTGTTTACCACCTCAGTTTGCCCATTTGTCTGAGGATGATAAGCTGAGATGAAGGAAAAATCTGTCCCCAACTTCCTCCATAGTGTTCTCCAAAAGTGACCAACAAATTTTGTGTCTCTATCCGAGACAATGCTTCTGGGTAGGCCGTGAAGTCTTACAAATTCCTTAAAAAAATATTTGCAACATGTGTTGCATCACTGGTCTTCTGGCATGGGATAAAATGTGCCATCTTTGAAAATCTATCCACCACCACAAATATGGAATCAAATCCTCTTTGTGTTCTTGGCAGTGCTAACACAAAATCCATGCTTATTGCATCCCAAGGGCTCTCTGGTATTGGCAATGGTTGATACAATCCAATGTTCTGTCTTTTTCCTTTTGCATGCTGGCAGATTCTACAACTGTTCACAAACTTTATCTTCTCTGTTCTCATACCTAGACAATAGTATGAACTACTCAACTGTGCAAACGTTTTATAATGGCCGAAATGTGCATCCAATTCTACACTATGATTTTCCTTCAAAAGATTATCCCTCATTGAGAATTTTGGTATGCAAAACTGATTTCCTTTGAACATCAATCCCTCTTGAACCATGTACTTTGTCCACTGGTTTCTATCTCTCAACACATGATTTTCACATGCTTCATATGCTTCCTTGAAATATGTATCATTACAATACATGTCCTTAAGGTGTTCAAACCCTAAGGTCTTCACCTGGAATTGCTGCAGAATCAAACATCTCCTGCTTAACACATCAAAAACCTTGTTAGCATTCCCAACAATATGTTTTATGATAAAAGTAAAATTCTGCATAAACTCAACCCATTTTGCGTGCCTCTGATTCAATTTTTCCTACCTGGTTATGAATTGTAAAGCCTGATTATCGCTATACAAGACAAATTCATGTGGGACAAGATAATGTCTCCATTTCTTCAAGGCTTGAATTATGGCATAAAACTCCTTGTCACATGTGGAGTATTTTCTCTTGGTCTCATTCATCTTCTCACTGAAAAAGGTAACAAGTCTATTATCCTGACTAAAAAATGCTCCTATTGCAACTCCACTTGCATCACATCTCACCTGAAATGTCTTCTCAAAATTCAATAAGACTAGAATTGGTCATTTTGTTATTTTCTCCTTCAGTATATTGAAGCTCCTCTCGGCTTCCTCTGTCCATTTAAAACAATTGTGCTTCTTCTTCACTGTATCCATCATCAACACACAAATTCCACTGAAGTCTCTGATGAACTTCCTATAGAAACTTGCTAATCCATGGAAGCTTCTTACTTCAAACATAATCCTTGGTGACGACCATTCTTTGATTGCTTTCACCTTCTCTGGATCCATCTTCAGTTCATTTGAAGAGATCACAAAACCCAATTAAATGAGTTCCGTCTTCATAAAAGATGACTTCTTCAGATTTATCAACAACTTCTCCTGCTGTAGCCTCTTCATCACTAATATTAGGTGCCTCAAATGCTCTTCTTTAATCCTTCTAAAGATCAGTATTTCATCTAGATACAAAACTACAAACTTGTCGATGAAATATTTCTGTATTTCATTCATCAACCTCATGAAAGTACTCGAGGCATTTGTTAAACCAAATAGCATAACAAGACACTCATACAAACCTTCGTTTGTCTTAAAGGTTATTTTCCACTCATCACCTTCTCTTATCCTAATCTGGTGATATCCACTTTTCAAATCTATTTTGGAAAAGAAATTTTCTCCACTTAATAAGTCAATATGGTGGCTGATACTTTTGACAAGTGGTAATGAGTTAGGCAACTCATCCACCACTATGTCTGTGGAAGTTTCCAGTAATTCCTGAAATTCTTCAGGAAAATCATCCATCGATGTACTTGTAAGGATAACTCAGGGTTTCCTCACCACAATGAACTACATCTCCTATTCTTCCTTAACTTATTTCAGGACTTCCTTCCCACTCATGAGAAGTATTCTTGTGCTAGTTTCCTCTTTCACTTTCTTCTCCTCTATTGGCAACAACATGTGTGTTCTACCATTTTTCTCTAATGTGTATGTATTTTTCCTCCCATCGTGAATGACATTCCTGTCAAACTGCCATGGTATTCCCGACAGAATATGACATACATCCATGGGAATTACATCACACATAATTTCATCTCTATATCATCCTATCTTAAATTCAACCAAGCATTGTTTAGTAACCATTACCTGGTGTCTTTTCTACAACCATCAGAATTTGTATGGCTTCAGATGTGCAGTTGTCTCCAGCTCCAATTTCTCCACCATCTTCGTGGATACTAATTTATTAGTAATCCCACTGTCGATTATCACCTTGCATACTCTGTCTTTAGTCTTGCAAGATGTTCTGAAGAGACTATTCCTCTGCACTGGCCTTTCAATTGCTGCCTCTAGTTTTATGAGGACTTTCCTCAACATCAGGGACCTCCCATCCTCTACTCCTTCTGCTTCAACATCTCTTCTCTGTGCTTCTGAAATGTGAGCTTCACCTACTCCTTCTTTCTTTTTCTCAGGATAGTCCCAAGACATGTGTCATGTCTTTCCACATGCATAACATCTTACGTCTCCTACTCCTCTTCTTCCTCTCCCTCTGGAAGAATTTATTCCACCACCCTGTCTTTCTTGAGAAATTCCTCCTCTTTCTGAGTGACTATGTGGTTTCTCAGTCTCGTCCTTAGGGTTATGTTCTCTATCATGGGTAAATCCCTTGCTTTTTCTTGGGACCGAGATTTTACCTCTCCCCCGCTCGCTTTGTTTTTTGGCCAAATTATCCTCTTCCTTCAACGCAAACTGATAAGCATCCTCCACTGTCCTTACTGACATCATGCTGAGCGCATCCTAGATTTCATATCTTAGGCGATTTATATATCTAGAAACTTTTTCTTCATCTCTCTCTCTTTTTCTAGTTCTGATGTTTAGCCTATAGAACTCCTCTGTGTGCTCCTTAACTATCATCCCCTTCTGTCTCAGGTTCTGAATCTTCCTGAACAGATTGATTTGATAATCCTTGGGCATGAACTTAGCCTTCATATTGGCTACCATTCTGTCCCAACTCTTTATCCTTTGTTTTCCCTTGCTTCTCCTCTCAGCCTGCAGTTCATCCCACCATAACGCTACATGTCCTTTTATCCTGGTGGCAACATGTCTCACCCTTATTTTCTCATCAATGTCTTCATAGTCGAAATATTTGTCCATGGATATTATCCAATACAATATCTCTTCAACATCCAGGTAGCCTTCATACATTGGGACCTCTATCTTGGATCTGCCTCCCAATATGGAAACTCCTCTTAGCAAGAGTTCTTTGAAAACATCCTCTCTTGCAGCCTCTTCAACAACATTCTCACCCACTACTTCTTCGCTCTCTGGACTATTGACATATCCAACATCATGTGCTCATCTCTGTGCTACCTCCATCGCCTCTAATCTTGAATGAAGTTCTCATATCTCCCTTTCCACAGCTTGATTGGCCAATGGTGGTTGATCTCCTCATCTCCTTGGCAGCGTTGTGTTAATTTCCTATCACACATAGAGTACAACTTTGAGTTATTTTTCTCCTTTATCTCCTTCACCTGCTGTCTGCAAGAAAAATTTCAAAGCTCTGATACCACTTGGTGCAGACCCCCCCCTTCTCTCCTGAGGGCTACTCGACCTCCTGGTCTAGGATCGATCAAGATATCGAGTCTGATTGATTCTCTAGGTCTCTACTAGACCCCAAACCCACTTACTCATGTTCTTCCTCAAAATGTGTAGGTCGTCTAAGACCCGCGACTTCTCTCCCAAGAATTGTTCGAACCTCAACGTTAAACGGGCGCTAGCTCCCCTCAGCTAAGCCCTTTCTCCCTTGTGACCATTGGCGGTGACCACGCGCTCGAGTGAAACGCACATCGTGCTTTCGCGTTTCACGACCCTGGGATTGCTGCTACCTCCATTCACCCGATAGCCGAAATCGCGATGAACCGAGATCTACAACCTTGATCTCCTCTTGATCGACGATGGTGATCAAGTCGATGTTTTGTACTTCATGAATTTGGAGTCTCATTTCCTACATTCTCCCGATAACTAAAATTACGATGACTCGAGATCTATGGCTTAGATCTTCCCCTAGTTAGCGAATGCGATCAAATCAATGTTTCGCACTTCAGAACTTTGGAGTCTCCTTGCCTCTATTCTCTCGATAGCCAAAATTCCGACGCTTTAGGTTTGACGGTCTAGATCCTCCCTCGATCCGACGGTCACGATGATTTCAGGGCTTCGCGTTTCACGAAGTTGAAAGATTTGTCACCTCCAATTTTCTGATCCCCAAAATGTCGATATTTCACCCTAGACAATCAACGGTCCAGATCTTTCTACTCTTAGATCGACGACTATCGTTGATTCAGAATCCCAGGCTTTGAAATTCTCAACCCTCAAATCTTAGTTTCCTTCACAGGGAAATCTTCTGGAATGGAAGATCTACTGAAAAGTGTCTACCAATGGATCAACAAATCTTGGTTCTTCGGCTCTCTGGGCCTCGACAACCTCAATATCTCATCCTCTGCATTTTCCCACAGTGAATCCACCCAGAGCTCACGATCTCGTGCCACACATCCTTTTCTGGATCAACAGTCCAGATCTCCTCCAACACTCTAGTCACCGAGAGTCTTATATCTCAAACTTCAATGGGGTTCCATAAGTGCGAAGTGTTAAAGCTCGAACACCTTGGCAAGATCGGACGACTACTAATCTCTCATGCTACAATCCAACAGTCTCTGTTGCTCCTCCTCCCAAGATTCTAATCTTTCTTGTCTTAGAAAATTTCTAAGTGTTCGAAGGTTCCGAACCTTCGCTCCTCCTATGAGTCTGAGTCTTGGACTTCATTAACACTTACGATAAGTGTTATTTCTCCTGAGCTTGGTCTTTGTGAAGACTTTGAAATCCCGCACACTCCTTGCGTTTCAGGGGATTTTGATAACTCAGATTCAGAAGGCTTCTCTAAGAGAAATTCCTCTCGCTTTCCTGGTGTTCTCTTTTCGTGTCTATGCACACACTCTGCAATAGATCCTTACATAGGTTCGTGTTATTGTGGATGACTATGCACACCTTGAAGTCATTGCTTTGCACTTCTTGAAAAGGAAAATCTCGCATTATCTCTTTTGAGATTTGGAATCGAAACAGACCCCGTCAATGAACTCCTTGCGTTCTGTGTGCACACCTTGCACTATTCGACATAAGATAAACGATTGAGAATTCTCCTAACATTCACAGTTCCATCCACTCACAATGGAAATCACTCATTCACTCATGAAAGCATAAGAACAAGGAATTTCCAACATTATCCACGCCACACATTGGATCATTTTTCCTCTGTTCTATTCAAAAGTGAAAACAATTACAACTATAATCAACACAAACTGTAAAACTCAGAATTCTCCTATGAACTGGCATCTACTTGCAACTATCTGCATTCAACCTACAACTACATGCAATCATCTTACGACCATATGAAACCAACTTCATTTGGGCATACACAACATCTATTTAACTCAGAGGGTTCTTAGGGTCCCCACTGACTACGTGTCTACTCTAAGACTATCCTACGACTATATTGGATCAGTCGCAGTCCAGAGCCAGAGTGGAAACTCCCACTTCCCTCGTAATCATTCACACGTGCCTGAAAGATTTTTCTGGCGCTGAAGTTTAGGCATATTTCAAAATTATGCACTGTAACTGCCAGTGTTGAGAGTTTGAAAGATTCCCATGCACTGAGTGGTTTTGCTCCACGTGCTTGCCAACGATTCTCCTGCATCACCTCTTCTATAATGGTTGGTGAGTTTTCAGGTTTTTGGTGCTGATATTCCTCCATCTACACTCCAAGATCTTCCATATGTACATCTTCTGCAATCATAACTCTAGGGCTATTCCTCATTTCTACGTCACCATTTCCCTATCCTAGTTCTCCAACAACATTATATTGTCCCAAATCTTCATTAATTCCTTCTCTTTCCTCTCTTTCCATGTCAAAAATACTCCTATCACTACTTCCTTTTTCCTCTTCTGAATCATTTCCATCATTTTCATCAACTTCTACTACTCCCCTGGAAATGAATTGAGCCCATGTTTGGTTTTGTAGTTCCAAGGATCTCAACACTATTAATTTTATTAGACAATGGTGTGTGATAGAACCTTGGGGAAAAGGAGATTGTATTACATAATGTGCTATATTATGCAAAGATTCTAACAAATAATAAGGCATATTTATCAATGATCCATAACGAAGGTTTGACAACATAACAAAATCATATGTGTAAACAATATTGTACCTACCTTCACATGTAATATATTTCTTCAAGAAAACAACAACTTGGTCCCAAGGTTGAAGTAAAGACTCTATTTTTGTTCCACGTCCTCTAGGATGCACTTGGTTTCCTTCCTCCAAGAAAAAATTCTTTTCATTAGGAATGACTTTCCTTTGTCCAAACCATTTTCTGCCAGTGATGGGAATCCCCATAACAGAGGATATAATTGCTTCTGTTTCATTAATATCCAAACCTCTAACATGCGAATGGGTTCCTGTTAAATTCTAGGTGAATTCTAGAGAAATATCACTGTCAAATCCGTCCAACCTCTCGAAATATGCTACCCACTCTACATATTAAAATATTATGTAGACTTCTGGGCACCAACGCAGGGCATCGATGGTTACTGGTTCATGATGAACTGCAAATCCTCCCATGCTGAATGTTCTTCTGTGTAATTAGTTGTTACCGTATTGCAAAGGATTTCCAGGTTCAAAATTCCCAACACATACCCAGGAGCTTCATCATGCATGAGCACGCAAGAACAATGGGAGGATATTTGTTGGTATTTTTGGAAAGGTGGTGGTGATTCAAATTTCATGGGAAAAATAAAGCCGACAACCATGCTGATTGAACGTTTATGGTGGTGGTTGGTTAATTTATTTAGGGATGATGGGATACCCCCCAACTTGAACTGACTGTATTGGTCGTCTGTTGGTGACGTGGAAGGGCATGGAACAATCATTATTTCAGATTACCATGTCAAATACATGTCATAGTGACCAGTCATACCTATAGGCTGTAAACCACAGACATGTACATGCAGGCACTGACTGGCGGAAAGACAAATATGAGGTGGCGATCACGTTCAATTGTCCAATCAATGTTATCAACTTATCAGTACTTTCCATTAATAGATACTTATTACTAATGAACACAGATGAAAATGGTGGAGTAACTCAGCCAGTTGGATATGATGGAATCGGTGGGGCCATAGTCTTCTTCGTGTGTGTTTCAACACCAGCGTATCTGCATTCATTCTTATTAATTCTACATGGTCTTCTTCGTGTGTGTAGCGTGTTTCATCCAAGTGTTTCAGCATGGTGTTTCAACACCAACATATTTGCATATATGTACATCTCCATGGTTTATAGGTATGACTACATAATTACCCAAATTAGGACTAAGGAAACATCATCCTAGTTTACAAGTAAAATATGAATTAAGTTTTAACATAACACAATGTTGAATGAATAATGAATTGTACCTACTCCAGGATTGATGTTCTCATAGTAAATGTAAATTTTAAAAAATAGGAATGAATTAATACAAGAGAATGAGATGAAAATGGCATGGAAAAGATAAGGAAAAAGGGGCAATTTTAGCACCCAACAATGTCTCACTTGAGTAGATTAACATAGTCTTATTCGTCCGTGTTTCAACACCAACATATCTGCATTCATTTAACATTCTTATTAATTTTTCATAGTCTTCTTCATGCGTGCAGTTTGTTTTAGCCACGTCTTTCAACATGATGTTTCAGCACCAACATATCTGCATCCATTCTTATTAATTCTACATAGTCTTCTTCGTGTGTGGAGCGTGTTTCATCCTGATCCAAGTATTTTAGCACCAACATATTTTCATATATGTACACCTCCATTGTTTATATGTATGACTCTATAATTACCCAAATTAAGACTAAGGAAACATCATCCTAGTTTACAAGTAAACTATGAATTAAGTTTAACATAACACAATGTTGAATGAATAATTAATTGTACCTACTCCAGGATTGGTGTTCTCATAGGAAATGTAAACAATAGGGATGAATTAATACAATATAATGAGATGAAAATGATAAGGAAAACGGGGCAATTTTAGCACCCAACAATGTCTCACTTGAGTATATTAACAAAGCTATGTGGGACATGAATCCTGACAATGCTCTAAGCCTGAATTCTCAACTAAATTCTATAAACAATCCTAGAACATTGTGTATCTGGTCAATCCTAGAACATTGTGTATCTGGTCAATTGCATAGAGGGAAAACATAAGGAAAGATAAGAGATGTATATATATATATTATATATATTATATATATATAGTGCTTGGCATATATATTTAGTCTCCAAAATGTCCTGTTGACTACATTGTGTAGGTGAGCACATGTGACACAAGTGTTCTTTTCTGTACCATATTTGATTGGAATACTCCCAAGATTGAACATTGATTCAAATTTATTTAAATTAATAGACTTTTAAAAGATTCATAAATATTTTTAAAAGGTTTTATAATTATGTGAAAATTTTCCACAGTTTCACAAGATTTTATATTTCTATGAAAGATTCTCCCAAATTTTACAAGATTCTATAATTTGGTGAGAGATTCACCAAAACATTATATATGTATATTATGTTATTGATAAAATTCCTTCACACTTGTTAGAAAAAAAAGATCACGAAGCAAAAAAATAAAAACAAATGTGGAAATAAAACACAAAAGATACACAATACAATAGAGACACAAATATACGTGGTTCACCTAGTGTGGGATACGTCCACCAAATAAATTGCTAGATCCTCCCTTTTTATTATCCAACAAATGAACAGATACAACCTAAAACACACCCGTTGTAACTTCCTCTTCTTTCTCTCACAGTGTCCTATCTCAAAATACAATATTCACAATGATACATAGCCGTGATACATATTCCTCATAAAAGAGGGTTTCCTTCTAGGGAAAAAACCCTAACATAACTTCTATCGTCAGATATATGACCTTATAATGAATTGTTGTTGGCACAGGGGCAGACCCAGGGTTCAACGCTACAACAACGCACCAAAAAAACCCTAACTACTAGCCCTTTCGGCAGCACCTGCGAAGCAGATGAAGTCTCACTCGAGGTAGAGGCAGGGGTGGTTGCAGGACTCCAGTGTTTGAAACCTTAACTGAGACACCAATATATGATTATATACTTATTAGAGCACTTAGCGTCGCCAGTTCATCATTAGTTAACCAATATCTACTCCACAGAGAAAACATAACATCACAACATTCACCTAGATTTAATGTATCTAAGCACTTATCATAAAGAAATAGATTAGATCTAGCAGATTCGAGCACTAAGCAAGTTCACATAGGTCATATCTGGCATCCAGGGTCCTCATAAGCACAAATCATAAACAGATCTATCCATCTATATCAAAGCACTTAGAAAGTAAAGACACAAACACATCAAAACATCACACAGAGAAGAATAACACAGTATTTACGTGGTTCACCCCCACCTTGGGACTACGTCCGCCAACTCTTCTTCTTTATTAGCTTCTTTAATAGGTTACATGCACAGAGCCTCAAAACCCTACTCCGCATAGGACATAAGATTTGCACAGCTCACTAGATCCTTCTTCCTTGCGTTACAACACAAAGCCCTTCACAGTCTATTACAACCACTTGCAGTTAGCTCTACAAGTCTCTCACAGTATGCAAAAATCCTTTTACAAGACACAATTGCACTTAGCACAACATCACATAGATGCCTCCTTTTTCTCTTCTCTTCTTATTACAAAATAGGCCTAAGCATGGGTAAACCCATGGGCCGACATCCCATTCCCATTACATAATCCCAAAACCTAAAAAGGGGTCGAGATCCCACGATCTCCGCTTCGTCTTGCGCTCCACCTTCGACAGGCTGTTGAAGTCCCAAAATAGGTCAAATTGACCAAGGATCTCCCAAAACTTGGTAAAGGGCCAACAGGTCCCCAACACTCACCTATGACTCGTCCCGAGTCAGTCTCGTCTAACTAGTTCTTCTTCGAACGCCTCGATCTTAGCTCGAGCTGCTTCGACTTGTTGCTATGCTAAGACCTCTTGTTCAACGAACTCTTGGATGAGTGCATCATTGATAGGTCCCTCTAGACGTTGTTTAGTTGTAGTGACAACCTTCTCTAACTCTTCTCCTTGGCCTTCTACCTCTATAAAAAATTGGTAAGACTTTTCTTGTACAGGTTGGAGTTTCTAAGTTACCTCCATAACTCTGCTCTGGATAGTGTGGATCTGCTGCTGGGCGGTCCGCTACTCTTGGGATCGCTTCATTCTTTCCACAACTGACAGGGGATTCAACTGTACCTATATCTTTTCAGCTTGATAATTCACCTCTTGGAGCTGCGACTCCAGTGCCTTTAGTTATGGGTTCTCCATAAGTTGTTCATAGGTTTGGGCACTACAATCAGTGAGTTTCTTACATTCTAGGGAAATATATTTTAGCGTTTCAACTGCACTCCGGGCGGTTGCTTCTCTTTTGTATGTTACATATTGTGGGGTCTCAGGTACAATGCATAGATCCAAATTTGCTATGCGTTGCTGTAGCTGATGGATGACTTCTGCGAGCTGGTTCACCTGCTATGTAACTTGGTCTTCTACCTTTATTTCTAAGACTGTCACAGAGCAAAGTGCTCTGTTGACCGCTTCTTTTACTTCGAGTTGCTCCATGAGAAACTGTTCCTTTTCTTGTTGTAGATGTTCTTTTTATTCATCAAACTTCGTTTGGAGAGCAAGCTTTTCCTTCTCTGCAGCACTGCGTTGCTCTACGAGTGCTCCTTGTACTTGTGTTAAAGACTAGGTGGCTTGATCTATTTCCTCCTGTGCTCATCAAAGGCGAGCTTTGATTGTATCGACTAGGCAGTGGAGTTGAGTTGTCTCATCTCTCAATTCTAGTTCTCCCAATGCAGTGGAGACTACACGGCTGGACTATAGGGCTTGATGTACCCCTCAGAGTTTAGTCTCAATTCAATCATACATATCCTCTTGCTTTGCTTCTTATTTCTTTGCTATTTCCAGTGAAGCATCTTGCAGGGATGCTATGAGGAAGTCAAAGTCATCAGAGGTGAGGACAGTCTGCATCTTGGTCATGGTGGCCTTAGATTTCTTCTGAGAGGAAGGTTTTAGAGGCAAACCTTTCATCTTCTTCAAGGGATCAACCTCGTCTCCTTGCTTCTGTTCAACTTCTTTTTCATTCAACTCTTCTCCATCACCTCCTTTCTCTGGTGATATGGAAGCAGTCTTCATAGACGCGCTGTCTAATTCTAGGACCTCTTCGGTCTTCTTTGTTTTGCTAGGTTCGGGTGTATCCTACGCAGTTTCTAGGCTGTCAATGTCGAAAATATCTGCAGGGTCGGCTGGAATAAGGAGATCCACCAACCAGTCCTTAGTGATCTCCTCCAAGTCTTCCTCCATCATCTTATAGTAGGATTGAAGTTGTTTCTTGCGTTCGTTGGCGCGTGCTGTGATGTAAATAAAATGTTGATCTGCGCTGAACTTCATCAAAGGTCGAAACCAGTATAGATTATTCGGAGTTATGCAAGGCTTAGACTGGATGGGTCTCTTCAGCTGGTTGTACTAGGTATGAAAAACAACATTTGACTACCACTGATTATTCATGTCGCTTGAATACCAAAGGGTAGCGAACTTCACAACTAGTGGTTCAAAAGGCTCGATGTCCGGGAAGGTCGCACCTTCTGACATCTCCCAAGAAATAAAAGCTATAAGGACCAAGAGCCAGGTGAAATGAAATTCATATCCTTGGTCCTATGCTTCTTTGCAGTCGAGTTCCAACTAGTTCACCAGGTACTTTTCCCAGTTCATCTGAAGGTCCTCTGCGCACTTCCCTGCGAGGTCAACTACAAAACTGGTGACTTGGGTAGTTCGGTTACTTATTACTAACTTCCCTGCAATCAACTGACATGCGAGGCACACTACGCCACTCTAGATAGAAGCTACCTTGTAGCCTCACGTTCCCTTCTCAACATCGCCGTAAGTGTCCTTGATCCTCTGTGCTAGAGCGTGATCCATGGATTTTCCGAGGTAAAACTCTTGTGGATTAGGTCCTTGCATACTCATGCCCGTGATCTGATTGATCAACATCAGATCAACTGTTATATGATGTTTTAGACACAAATAACCACCATGGTAACAAGACAACATCATCTTGACACATGCATTCACCTCATGGTGTCTTCCGAAGTGGGGAATCTTCATGACGTTCAATAGGGTGGACTGCGTGAGGTTCATAGTCCATGATTGGGGGATTATCTTCAAATTATTCCCCTTATTTCTGGCCAGGTACTTATGTGGGGAGAGCATGTTATATACTTTGCGATCTCCAAGGTTGAAGTCGCTGAACTTCAACTCTGCAATCTTATCTTGGTCTACTCGAACTACGTGGATCCCCTTCGAGAGGTACGCAGTGACCAAGGCATACTCAAAATATCTAGGTACACTGTCTCATTTTACTGCGCTTCTCAGAGGTGGTATGTAGGTGAGTAATATAGTCGAGATCAATTTGGCATTTGCTTGATCATCCTTGTGCTTGGTTCACTTTTCATCTGATGGCCGGGATGGTCTGGCTCCGCGAGTAGTTGACGAAGATGCTTGCACTATTCTCATGGATGAAGCCTATACACCTAAAAATAATCCTCTCTCCGACATGACTCTTTTATTCATCAGGTCGAGGAGTACTTCTATCAAATATTCTTTGATTGCGTTGAGCTCGTCATACATACACGCTTTGGATTAACTAGACCGGGTTCAGATTAACTTAGACACTGCAATGGAATAGATGGAAACAATGCGATGATCACTATGGAAGATCAAATTAGTCTGCAGGCTTAAATTCTTGGTTAGCAAAAGTGTTCTCGGTGCATGGCGCGATGGGATAAATAGGTAACTCAGCAACTGGTCGCTTGCAATGGGTATGAAGCCTTCATGATATCTGTTCTGTCCGTTATGGTGCGGTCCCAATGGTTGGATGGTGAGCTGTCTGGTCATAAATTCCTTTCTACCTGTTCGGGGGGGCGGGTCAGCCGAACGGTTATAATGTCCCCAACGGATATATCTCTTATCCATGGCGAAGTGCCATGTGTCATTGTGTTGATATCTCGACGAAGCTCCAATTTTGCAAATTTTCCTTCTGCGAGGTTTCTTCTGGATCTTTCTGCAACTTTTCGATCTTAGCCCTTTTCTTACTTAGCTTTCTAGCCTTCTTTCCAGTGAGCTTCGTCTCATTATTCCTTTTCCCATTCTGATTCTTATCTTCTTTTGACATGGTGACTTCGCGCTATTGAGATTCTTTTAAGGGTAATATTCTTTCTTTATCTAGGATAGATATTTTAGTCTTCTGTGGGTCCTCTAGTGTTATTGCAACTTCGACATGTATGTCGTTGTTGTTAAATGGCTGTGATCTGTTATCCTATTATTCAATCAAGTGTGCGACCCTTCTAGTTATAAAATCTTTTAACTCTTGTTGCTTCTGCTCTAAGACTTCTTCTTCTTCCTTCCTTCTGGCTTGATCTCTTTCAATCCAAGGTCTTCCTAGTAACATGGTAAATGGTGTGTTGTCCTCAATACATTTAATGATATCAAAATATTCTTCTTTCAAAGCTCTATTGACAGTCATAGGTAGCTTGGTAAGTCATCCACAGAGGGTTATCAATTTTCCTCTGAATAATCCCATTCCTCCCAATGAAGGAATCATAGCAGGCTTTCCTAAAAGTTCCCAAGTTCTTTCTATCATAATATTCACCTGTGTTTCCTCATACAGAACACATTCAACATCGAAGTCTCCTATTCTTGCTTCAATGCATTCTTTTTCTTTGAAGATCTCTGATAATCTGACATGTCGGTGGTCATTCAGGGTTTCTTTCATCTGTAGCAATACTTTCTCTAACTCTTCTTGGGATTCTTTCCTAATATTAGTTTCTGTATCTCCCTTAGGGTTTTCTTGATTCAGATTCATTCTTTCAACTTTAGCAATCATTCTAGGGCAATCCAATACATCATGGTCCATAGCTTTACAACAAAGGCAATTAGATATCCCCCCAGGGCATTCCTTAGCGAGATGTCCTAGTTCTCTGCAACTGTAACAGAGGGTTACTCCTCTCTTTTAAATGATCCCCAACCCTTCCTGTACTACACGCTAGGATCATAGGAGATAACCCGCAACAAATCTTTTCTAGGATCCTGCATACACTTGTTAGTCCAAACATTCTTTCTATGCATAGGTATAATATATATTTCACTATTCTTATTAGATCTACTCATGTCAAACCTTCTTTCATCTACCGGTACCCTAGTTTTTGATCTAGGACATAATCTATCAAACATACCTATATCCATGCTTTTGAAATTTTTTTTTCCACTTATCTTACTTCTACATAGAACAAAGCTTTCAGATGTAGAACTTTTCACTATTCTTACCTTTATCAGAGCACAGAGCTTGCAAATCTTACCTCTTTTCTTTAGATTTGACCTCTTTCCTTAGCACAAAGCTTCACATGTCAAGTAGAATGCTGCACACTAGGGAAAAATATCTATGCATGAAGCTTCCACGATTTTAGGACGAATGTTTGCACAAAGCTTCTTCTTTCTCAGTTCCCAACAATCACAGTTTCATGTCCTGGCAACATAACCATTTGTTGGAACAGGGGCGGACCCAGGGTTCAACGCTACAACAACACACCAACAAAATCCTAACTACCGACCCTTTCGGGAATACCTGCAAAGCAGATGAAGTCTCACCCAAGGTAGAGGCAGGGGTGGTTGCAGGAATCCAATGTTTGCAACCTTAGCTGGGACATCGATCTGTGATTATAATACTTATTAGAGCACTTAGTGTCATTATTTCATCATTAGTTAATCAATATCTACTCCGCAGAGAAAATAGAGCATCACAACATTCATCCAAATTTAATGTATCTAATCACTTAGCATAAAGAAATAGATTAGATCTAGTAGATTCGAGCACTAAGCAAGTTCACATAGATCAGATATGGCATCCAAGGTCCTCATAAGCACAAAGCATAAAAAGATCTATCCATCTATATCAAAGCACTTCGCAAGTAAAGACACAAACACATCAGAACATCACACAGAGAAGAATAACACAGTATTTACGTGGTTCACCCCCACCCTGGGGCTACGTCCACCAACTCTTCTTCTTTATTAGCTTCTTCAATAGGTTACATGCATAGAGCCTCAAAACCCTACTTCGCATAGGACATAAGATCTGTGCAGCTCGCTAGATCCTTCTTCCTTGCGTTACAACACAAATCCCTTCACAGTCTGTTACAACCACTTGCACTTAGCTATGCAAGTCTCTCACAGTATGCACAAAGCCTTTTACAAGCCATAATTGCACTTATCACAACATCGCATAGATGCCTCCTTTTTATCTTCTCTTCTTACATCACCTAGACATCTATTTATATATTACAAAATAGGCCTAAGCATGGGTAAACCCATGGGACGACATCCCATTCCCATTACATAATCCCAAAACCTAAAAAGGGGCTGAGATCCCGTGATCTCCACTTCGTCTTGCACTCAGCCTTCGACAGGTTATCAAATTCCCAAAATAGGTCAACTTGACCAAGGATCTCCCAAAACTTGGTCAAGGGCCAACAATTTTCCAGATTTACTATGAAATTACAATATACATTTACAAGGAAAATTTTCCTTCGGGGGCTTCACTCCTAAATCCCTGTTGGGGGCCCGTTTTCCCCCAAACCCTGCAGGGGGGAAATCCCCTCCTGTAACTCCCTCACATTGAGGGGTGTACAATATTTGAGGGTGTAAAGTCTTCATGGGGTATAAATACGGATGAAAACAAAAACCTATGAATCAGGAAGAGAATCAGGCTCCACAACCAAAAATCTCCCGCTTGGAGAATGATCTCAACAACTCCACCGGTGTTGTATCTGCTAGACTATGATCCTTCTTGGACTTGGAAAATTTCTGATCTTCACCTTCATGCTTGAATACCAACTAAAACTGAGTAGGAACTCAATTTCTACCTGGTTACTCCCTTTGTTAACATGTCTACAAGATTCTGGCTAGTGTGTATCTTTTCCAACTTCAAATGTCCATCTTCCAAGATGGATTGTAAGAAATGGTACCTGAGATGTATATGCTTAGTATTCAAATGGAAGGATGAGTTCTTTGCAAGATTAATGGAACTATCGTTGTCAAATTAAAACCTATTATTCTCTTTCTTGTTTCCTAATTCCTCCATAAACCTATGTAACCAAATCATCTCTTTACTAGCCTCTGTAGCAACAACATACTTTTCCTATGTTGTTGAAAGTGCAACAACCTTTTGCATTTTTGAAATCAAACTTACTGCTATTCCACCTACGGTAAAAACATACCCTATGGTGCTCCTCCTTCTATCTTTATCACCTTCCATATCTAAATCAACATGTCCCTGTAGAACAATGTCTGAACCTCCAAAACATAATGCATGAGTACCAGTATCTTTCAAATACTTGAGAATCCACTTTAATTCCTCCCAATGTTCTTTACCTATATTGTTCATATACCTATTGACAAATCCCACTGCATGTGAAATATTTGGTCTTGTGCAAACCATCACATACATCAAGCTGCCAACTACTGATTAATAAGGGACCCTGGACATGTATTCTATCTCCTCCTATGTCTTGGGACACATTTCCTTGGTTAATTTGAAATGGCTGGCCAAAGGTGTAATAACTGGTTTTCCATTCTACATTCTAAAACTCTCCAACACCTTCTCTATGTACTCACCCTGAGACAATGCCAATTTGCGAATTTTCCTATCTCTTGTTATTCTCATACCAAGGATTTTGTTTGCAGCACCCAAATCCTTCATCACAAATGAATTAGCTAATTTCTTCTTGAGCACATTTATATTCTACATATTAGAACTTGCAATAAGCATGTCATCTACATACAATAGGAAGATAATATAGCTTCCATTTTCTAGCCTTTTAAAATAAACACAGTGATCATAATGACATCTACTATAACCTTGTTCTTTCATAAATCTGTCAAAATTTAAATACCACTTCCTTGGAGCTTTCTTTAGGACATACAATCTCTTCTTTAACCCGCATACCAAATTTTCCTTCCCTTTTGCCTCATACCCCTGTGGTTGCTACATATAAATATCTTCCTCCAAATCCCCATGGAGAAAAGTTGTTTTAACATCTAATTGTTCAAGATGCAAATATTCTACTGCCACAAGACTTAATATAGTCCTAATTGAAGTCATTTTAACAACGAGAGAAAATGTTTCATCAAAATCTATACCTTTCTTTTGTGCAAACCCCTTTACAACAAGTCTAGCCTTGTGTCGATTCTTGAATCCGTTAAGATCGAAACGACAACCTCACGAGGACATAAATCCCCTTGCATTTTTATAGAGGTGGTACTCCTCCTTAATTCATATTTTCTTGGGATTCTAGATCTTCAGAATGTGGGATTTTGTAGAAGTTCGTCATGGTAATAAAAAAAATATAAAATAACAATCAAGAAAATGTTTTGTTTTACTTTTAAAGAAAGTTCTTGAGAGATGACCAAGAACTACATGTTATAAATAATAAATGTGCTCGTTTAACCATAGACAATATAGCAATATTGTCATCCAACCATAGGACAAATCCACCCCCGAGCACCTTAACCTTGACAGATAATGATTTCGGAAGCAAAACCTAGGCCTAATAGCCAATCAATTCAGCGTACCTCTCTCCAGAGCTAGAACACAAGGCAGAAAGTCCAAACTATCACCAATAGAAAGTCCAATCCTAAATCGAGAATACATGTTGCAGTAGCTGCAACTGCAGCTACTCTCCAGACTTGCACACTTACCCAGTTTCTGCAGTGCGCACTCTTACATTTCTGCAGTTGCGAGATGTGTGTGCCAAATGAGCTCTGGCACCTTATATTTTTACTGCTTTGTCTAGGCTGTCTGGGCCGATTTCTCTTTCTGGAGGTTAAAGACTCAATATAAAATATTCTCTTTAGCTGACTTTACTTCTAGGGTTATGTACAAGTATTTTAGGGTTCTTCTTGCTTCCCGAAATATTCTATTCTTTTCAGGGTTACACGTGGAGGTTAATACCTCCTGCAACTACCATAATATCAACACTCCCTCCTAGCTAGGGAGGTATTGAAAGAAATGGTATTGGGAAAAAACATACCATTCAATGGTAGCGTCATCATAACCATACATGATATATCATGATTAGATCACGAGCACCATCATCACTATCAGTATCATCTGATAGCATCAACTGCATCATCTCTCAAAGACATACTCCATCTGAGTAATTAGGCATGATTCTCAATAAGTCACTCACTCCATAGAGTGATACAAGAATCATTCTTCTAATCTAGACATATATCCTAGAAGAATAATTATTCCAATAGATGTTGGAAGCCACGCCATGGGATACAAGGACTATTCCTCTAATCCAGACCTACGTCTGGACCATTTTCCCTATGGACACTACTGTGAACTGAAGGAGACAAACCATTCTTCTAATTTGGATATATGCTCTAGAAGAATAGTTGTCCATGGTACATCAACAATCTATCAACCTAGGCCATTCTCCACAAGAAGGATGTATTTCCACCAACAATCTGTCCTGCCTGGACCATTCTCTGCCTAGAGAATGCCTGTCCATCAACAAACTAACTATCCATCTAGTTGGAAATCATCTCCAACACTAGTGATAGTCTCCATGGCAATCAAAACAATGCCATCCAATAGAACACAACTGTGTCTATCCATAGTAGTACACAACTACTATCTAGTGGTACACAACGACACAAACTAGCACACAACTACTTAATCAGGGACACCTAATCACAACTAGTGGAACACATCCACCACAGTAGCATACATCTACTGTCCAGAGACATACAGTCTCCAAAACAATCATATCATCTAATATCAACTTGCATAGAAACAATATCATGATATAAACTGATTTATCTGGGCCATTCTTCCACTCACGTCTGTGAGATCAGGAAGAGCATCTTCCCTCAGAAAGTAAAACATTATCCATGGGCTATCTGGACTATTCTTCTCAAGAAAAAAAGAATAAATGTCCCTGATTTCTAATCTTGGACCAGTCACCTAACTAGGCCATTCCTCCGACACTAATCATAGTGCAACCTGGAGAGAATGAGTCTGACCTAGGGAATGCCTATCCCTGATTGCTGAACTTGGACCATTCACCTAACTGGGTTAGTCCTTTGGCACTAAACATAGTGCAACTTGGATAGAATGAGTTTTCCCTAGGGAATGACTATCCAGACCATTTCCTAATGGAAATGACTCTCCTGAACCAACCTCCAAAATGGACCATTCTTCGAAACTACTCACAAATGTGAACTTCGAAAGAATGATTGCCCGACGAGGTAGACCATTCTTCTTGACCACTACTAGGAGTGACTTCCAAGAAGAATGACTGTCCTAGACCATTCCCCCACACTGGCCACAAGGGGAATCACTGTCTATGGTACATCAACAATCTATCGAACCATTTTCATTATGAAAATGACTATCTGATCTGGACCATTTTCAAAATTGGAAAATGCCTGTCTATCAGAAATCTCAAACCACTTTCCAAACTCGAAAGGAACTGCTCATCCTGGACCATTTTTCGAACCAAAAAATGACTGTCCATAAATCAATAACACATCAGTGCTCCCTCCCAACCTAGGAGAAATCTCTTCCTTTTTCAATAAGGAAATCATCTCCATGAGCCCCAACTTGTCTCTTACATATGCAAACTTTTCATCTTGGATAGAGGCTTTACCAAGATATCTTCTATTTTCTCATCTGTGGAGATATATTGGAGAACCACTTCTCTTTTCTGGAATTCATCACGGAGAATGTAATGCTTGATCTCAATGTACTTTGGTATGTTATAGAACACTGGTTTTATCTGAAGGCTTCATATAGATATGATCATTACAATGGTTGAATTCAACACTTCGATTTCCTGATAGATCATGACATATTGGCAAGGTTCAAACTGAAACATATCCAAGTAGCACTTCTTCTATCGTCATGAGATTTTTCCATGGATTAGCAATCCATCATCCCAGACTTCTGAGTAACTATTTTGATACACTATTTCTGTCATATATTTTTTTCACCATGATTCTGTTGTATATGAGATACTCTGCATCAATTCATTTGAATCAACTCAAACTTGGCGTCTTGGCTTGCTGGGAGTACCCGGAGGTGCGCTGGGTTAGGGTGCACTAGACTATCTAGAAATTTGGTCAATATCTTCACTTAAGGTGCCTCAACAAGAGGGTTAGGGTTTCTTTGCTGCAACAAAAACTGACTGCAACTGCAGCTGTAGCTGAGGAAATCCTCCCAATCTATCTTCCAGTGGTTAGAATGTCTGAAGATAATGTGGGCCCATAACTTGTTAGAAATAATAGATGTGCTCATTTAACCATAGACAATATAGCAATATTGTCACCCAACCATAGGCTGAAGCCACCCCCGAGCACCTTAACCTTGAGAGAGAATGATTCTGGAAGTAAAACCTAATACTAATAGACAATCAGTGTAGCGTACCTCTCTTCAGAGCTATAAAAAAAAGAATAAATTTCAAACCATAACCAATAGAAATTCCAAGCCTAAATTGAGAATACATGTTGCAGTAGCTGTAGCTGTGGCTACTCTCTAGACTAGCGCACTTACCCAGTTTCTGTAGTGTGCACTCTTACATTTTTGCAGTTGCAAGATGTGTGTGCAAAATGAGCTCTCACGCCTTATATTTATACTGCTTTCTCCAGGTGTTCTGGGCCGACTTCTCTTTCTGGAGGCTAAAGACTCAAAATAAAATAGTCTCTTTAGCCGACTTTACTTCTAGGGTTATGTGCAAGTCTTTTAGGGGTCTTCTTGCTTCCTGGAATATTCTATTCTTGTTAGGGTTACACGTGGAGGTTAATACCTCCTGTAGCTACCATAATATCAACACTGCACACTTCATACATTTAACAAAAATAGATAAAATTTCCTCACATCCATCATAGTTTAAGATAAATATTTCTGATCACAAAAAATAAAAAAGAAGATGATCCACATGCATAAGATAACTTTAACAGAGTAGACACAGGGTAAGCTCAGATAAATATAATTATAGATCAACCTCAAATACTTTATATTCCAAAAACAAGTTTACAAAGCACAATCGAGATTGTTCCCAAAGTAGCTCTCTTGAAATTTCTAAAAAATATATAGTCTATTACATATTCTTTGAAATTTAAAATGAGTTTGTCTTAAATACTGGGATTGGGGCTCTCATGGGCCATAAAGAAAATAAATACAAGAAATAATCTCTTAGAAGGAATATGGTGGGTGGTAGAAGAACATCACGACCTGGTAAGAAGAAAAGATGAGTTATCAGTCTTCGGTTAAAAATTTCTAGTGAAAGAGGTGGAACAACTGGATGAAGGAATTGATAAAGAAAAAACAAATATATTATTAGCATAAACTCACTATGATGGTGTCTCTCTACAATACTGATTGTTGGACCTTTGACAGAGCCTCTCTTCTCTTTTTAAGGAGAGATTTTCTAACTACTTGGGTAGTTAGGGTTTCTTCCTTCTAGAAATTATTGTACAAGTTTCTTCTTGAAACATTCAATTTAATTAGTACCTCATTAATTACTCATTAATGAATTCACATAATTAATACAAGTATATTAAAAGTGGGTCCCTCTCCTTTTTTAATAAAAGTTTAATTAAACTTTTATTTTTGAAATTTAATTAATTTCCCATGAAAAGAGGACGTCTGTGTTTTAATTATTTGGGAATGATAATAATTTTTTTATCTATGGAAATCATTTCATATGTTATCTTCATTGTCTTATATTTCCAATGATGTAAAATTTGTCCAAATCTGTTTCCTGGATCTCAAGATATGAGCTCGTGAAGTTGAGTTGTCGCACATGTCCATTAAAAATGAAGCTGGCTGATATTTTAATTTATGGGGAAACTGTAACAACATTCTGCCTTTGAAACTCATACCATAATATTCTACGTCGAAATACCTTTCCAATGGTATAAAGTTTGCACGATTCCGATAGTCAGAGCTCAAGTTATGGACTCTGCAAGATAGTGACTCAACCACAATTGATCAAAATCCGTGGACAAATATGGGCCCTTGGATTAAATTTTGTCCAACCATTAATATATTTCCACGTGTCTCCAATTAATTAGATTCCATGTGGCACTCCTCCATAGGCTTAAACATATTTCCATGTCATCCAAGGAGATTTGGGCACATGGAATAAGGTTACATGTGGGTTAAATAAAATAATTGACAAAATTGAAAAGTTAAAAGGTGGGTAATATAATAATAATAAAGTTTTATGAAAGGAGTTAAGTGTGGGAGGCACAGGAATGTAGGAAAGAGGGAAAGGGTAGTGTAGGGGGAGGGTATAAATGTAGGTGGCAGAAGATGGGAGGGAGAAATGTAGGGAGCAGAGTGAGAGGGAGTGATGTAGGGTGAGGTGAGGTGAGGTGAGGGAGAGGTGAGGTGAGGTGAGAGTGTCGGGGGAGGGTTGGCGGGTTGGCAAGTGAGGGGGAGGGAGTGATTTGGGTTATGGCGAGTCCGAACGATCGCCATAACTAAAAAAAAGTTAATTATGGGAATGTGAGGGATAAGGGGTGAGGAAATGGAGAGGGGATTTTGTAGGGAGCGGAAGTGAGGGGATGGTAAATGTGGGGAGCGGGGAAGGGTTGGGGGGTGAGGTGAATTTGTTGGGGATGGACGTGAGGGGGATGGAGGGGAGAGGTGAGGTAGTTATGGTGAGTCTGACCGACCACCATAACTCAAATAAAAACTAAGTAGAGGAGAATGACATGTGCCCACGAGAGATGCCATGAAGATTTTTTATGGGTTTTGAACCCAACACAAGAATATTTTCAAGGGACTTGAATCCCCCAAAAAATTAAAAGCGCTTCCAAAATATTAGCTTTATTCCACATGAACGAGGCATCTTTTTCTGCTTTAAAATTTAAACCTGGATATCTTAAGCATACAAACTCGGATTTCCAATATGAAAAATGCGTGACGAAGCTGAGACCAGGGACTACATAATGAACTTATAATAGTTCAAAAATTTTCATCTTTCGATATCATTTTTTGTTTTATTAATCCAAGAGTGGGAAAATATAGATGACCAAATTTTGGTCAACACCTTGTACCGCTTTTTTCCTCCATCTTATTCCTTCAACTTGCAAACCCATTTATTCAGCAATGCTCTTTTTCTTGTAGGCAACTGAACCAAATCCTAAGTATTGTTATTTTCCAGGGAATCCATTTCCTCTTTCATGCCTTTCTCCCACTTGTTTTTAGTGTCTATCTATATTGCCTCTTCATAACATTATGGTTCACTAGAATCAATCAACAATAAATAATACAATGAAGTAGAGTGTTGTTTAGGGGGTCTACTTAACCTGATAGATATTCTAACAACACTTGTAGTAGTTTTAGGTACATGTTTCACCTGCCGTTGTACATTTTGATTTTCTGGTACCTTTGGAATTTCTTTTTCAATGATCTCATCAAGAACTCTGTATTCTGGTTTTTCTTTTTCCTGTTTCTTTCCCTGCAATTGACCTTTGTACATGACCTTCTCATTTAATATGATATATCTACTCCTAATGATTTTGTGATTTTCATAATCCCATATGACATCTCATTGAATATCTACAACATCTACTTAGAAATCTAAGGGAAAACCAACATGCAATCTCATACTCCTTGCAGGCTCCATGATTGTCCTATTCATCCTTTCTGACACACCATTTTCTTGTGGTGTTTCTGGAACTATATTCTCTTTATGAATCCCATGGTATGAACAATAATTATCAAACTCCTTGTTGCAATATTCACCTCCATTTTCTAATCTAAGACACTTCAACCTTTTTCCTATCTCATTCTCAACCAAAGATTTCCATTTCTTAACAGTATCAAAAACATCAGATTTTTGTCGAATGCAATAAATCCATTTTTTTCTAGTTGCATTATCAATAAAAGTAACATAATAATGAGAGCCACCAAGAGATGATACCTGAGTTGGTCCCCATAAATCTGTATGCACAATATCTAACCTTTCAATCTTCTTTTCTTTTCCAACTTTGAGAAATCTGACTCTCTTCTGTTTTCCATAAACAAAATGCTCACATAAACAAAAATAAATTTGTTTAAGATCCGACAAGAAATTTATTTTTTGAAGTATCTGCATCCCCTTCTCACTCATGTGTCTAAGCCTATGATGCCACAGTGTTGTATCCACTCCTGTAGAAGCTAAAGATATAAAATAGTCAATATTACCAGTACATAAATACAATGTACCTACCTTCTCTCCTTTTTCTATGACTAGTGATCCTTTGGTGACCTTACACACCTTATCTGTAACTATGGATATACAACCTTGAATTTCCAACTGCCTTGTTGAAATTATATTTTTCCTTATATCTGGAACATGTCTTACCTCTTTCAACAACCATTGGTTTCCATTCATTTTCTTTATTTTTACCTTTCCCATTCCAAGAATTTTGCATGGTGCATCATCACCCAAATGAACCTATCCAAAATCACCTTGAACATAATATTTATTAATTGGGTTGGTTGTCATTGATGTCAACCCTTGAAGAAAGTCCGGTAGAAAATTCCGGTAGCACAATGGTTTGAGTAATGGACCCAAGTTTGTTTGATGGATAATGGTATGAGTTTTGAGATATTTGTAGGTAATACTATTTCAGATGGATAGTACATGTTATGCCATTTCCGGTGGTACGTGGAACATCACATAAATCCTCACGGTTAGAGAGTTATGGCCATGTGAAGTTGGAGAACCCTCATGAGTCATCTAGAAGCCCCAAAAAGTCAAAGTGTTTGCAAAAGAAATTATTTAAATAATAAAGTTAATGGATAACTCCCTAAAATAAGGAAAGTGGAATGCTACATGAAACTATAAATAAGAGGAAATTCTCTCTCATTTAATCACACTCAAACACATTGAACATCTATTGTTGTGTAAGGCTTATTGAAAATACTTATTGATACATCTGAAGTGGCGAAAGCCTGAGGTAACACAAAGGGTTGACGACGAAAGTCTCAAAATTATAGAGAATACTTGAAAACCCTAAGTTTTGAGGTGTATGCGGGCTAGCATTACATAAGGGTGCGCGCATACGCGGGCTACCAGTAAAGAAGGACACACACATACGTGGGTTGTCAGTATTATAGGGCCTGTACTTGAGGTCAAAGACATGGAAATTTGAGGAGATGAAGAAGTCAAGGTTTTATATTCTAAGAACAAGCTCCCATGAATGTCTATAGTGATAAAAATCATTATATCTATCCACTGGGTCAAAAGGTATGTCTTATTTCTATGAATAGTTGGATTTTGATGTATGCTTGAGAAATGGTTATGGACATTTGAGGATTCTCCCTAGAGAGACTAGTGGTTTCATGGGATATTCTGTATAAGTCAGATCTACAGAAATATAGTGTTGGTATAATTTATCATTGAGACATCTTGTTAGAGTTGTGGAACATCTTGTATTTCTTAGCATATGGCTAAGGGTTTTTATGGTACATAGTTGAGAGATTGTATTTGTGAAGTGGTTGATGTATTGAAAGGTTGAATACTATAAAGGGTTTGATGTCTGGATCATGTGAGTGATATTATACTTGTTCATGCTTACACACACTTATATGGCACATGAGTAGAGAGAGATATAAAGCTTTTGGGTAAAGGCACATGGTACAAATACAA
Organism: Picea engelmannii; assembly: GCA_009831015.1. Classification (NCBI taxonomy): domain Eukaryota; kingdom Viridiplantae; phylum Streptophyta; class Pinopsida; order Pinales; family Pinaceae; genus Picea; species Picea engelmannii. The sequence continues at coordinate 329,011 of ML785393.1, forward strand.
TCTTGATACAGTGACAGGTTACAGATCTATGTGAAAAAGTTACAGAGGGTCAGAAGTTTTCAAGAGAAAGAAAACCCTTGTTTTCAGAAGGAATACACATGATACATAACAATTTGGTTGCGTACATATGCAGGATGCATAACGGATAGGACACGTACATACGCGTGCTACAAAACTACATGTCATGTACCTTTTGTATTTTGTTGATACATGTTCAGTTTAGGTACAGAATGATTACATGGCAGTTGTATAGGTTGGTTGCAGATTAGTGGTACATGTTGATATAGTTGTACAGTGGTATATCTCACAGTTATAGTGTGACAATGGTTCCATCATTCTACTTCTACTTCAGGGAGGTTGGATGGGGCAAGGACAGGTGGTTGTAGACACCTTCCAGTTGTAGCCAGAGAACATAGGGGGTTGTAGCCTCCTTTTGGTTGTAGCCAGAGAATTGGGAAGTTGGAGCTTCCCTCGGGTTGTAGCCTGAGAAACTAGGGGTTTGGAGCCTCCTTTCAGTTGTAGCTGGAAAAAAAAGGAAGTTGGTGCTTCCAATTAATGTAATTCTTCAAGACATATAAGAAAAATAATTCTGTGGTTTTCTCTCTCTTTGGGTTTCCATGTAAAAACACTGGTGTACTATGTAAGTGTATGATTTTTTATTTGTTCATTGTTTATTTACTCTGAAAATATTGGATGTTAATGCTACATTGATATAACACTTGCATTATATGGTTAAAAAGGGTTAGATTTCTCTATTACTGATTCACCCCCCTCTTAGTAATCCAACTATTGGTATCAGAGAAGGTTCCTTCAAAAATCAATTTAACCACTGAAAGGTAGATCATGGAGAGCAACAACATGTATAAAAATGGAATACCACAGTTTGATGGACATAAGTATGCATTTTGGAGCATAAGGATGAAGAAATATGTATAGGCACAGGTATTTGAAATCTGGCAATCAATTGTATATGGATACACAGTACCATCAGTTCCAGGGACAAATGACAAAACAATGAAACCTGGTCATAATAATTCCAAAGCCACAAATTCACTTTTGAATGGTCTTGGAGAATTGGTATTCACTAAAGTTTCACATTGTAAATCCGCTAAAGAGATTTGGGACAAACTTCGAAATATTTATGAAAGAGATTCAAAAGTCAAAGCAGCAAAGCTTCAAACTTACACAAGTCAGTTCGAACAACTAAAGATGAAGGAAGATGAGAATATTGTAGCTTACTTTTTATGAGTCGATGAAACAATAAATGCAATCATGGGATTGGGAGAAGAAATTAAAGAATCTGTAATTGTTCAAAAGGTACTAAGATTTCTTCCTATGAGATTTGACCCTAAGATATCAGCACTAGAAGAAAGAGCAGATCTAAACTCAATAAGCATGGATGAACTAAATGGAATATTCAAAGCATATGAAATGAGAACTAAACAAGAAAATCTAGATATAAAAGAAGCAAGATTCAAAGCATCCAAAATGTCAAAGCAAAAGGGAAAGCAAAAATAAAAATAACATAGAAACAACAATGACGTCTCAGAAGATGATGAATAAGCGGCCAACTTTGTCAGAATATTGAATAAGGGAACTAATGGCAGGTATAGAGGTAAGATTCCTTTGATTTGTTTTAATTGTGATGGTATTGGTCATTTTGATAACAAATGTCCTCATAAGAAAAAGATAAATGATGAAGGTTACTCAAATATCAAACAAACATATAAAGACAAAAGAACCACAAAAAAAGTTTTCAAGAAAATATTATGCACCAAAGAAGACATCTCATCATCATATGAAGATGAAGTCAGTGACAGTGAGACATAAAGAGTTTTATTCATGGTAGTATAAGACTCTGATAAAGAAGACTTTGAAGAAGAATATGAAGAGGCTGAAGAAGAATATGAAGAGACAGAAGTTGACTACCGAGAGGAATTGTTGTGTGCCATAGAATTTATTAGAAGAGAGAAGAAGAAAAACAAGAAACTACAAGCAGAACTAGACAAGAAAGAACACACTTAGGAACTAGAACAAATGAACACAAATTTGAAGGTTCAAATTGAAGAAGATAAAAGAATTGAAGAAGCACTCAAAGAACAACTAGAAGGGAGAGACAATATCATTGGAAATTTGGAAGCAAAGATTGTCACATTAAGAAAGGATCTTCAAAAGAAAAATATGCAAGACAACCCAAAAGTTTGAATGGCATTATCAACAGTAAAAAAACTCATCATGACAAGTCCAGACTTGGATACAATCAGACAGAAAAGGGATCAAGATCCAAAACAACAGAACAAGAAACATATCCAAAAAGCTATGCAGAAACAATCAAAGGGGATAGAAATTTCTACAAATAAAATTATAGGGACACTCCTCCACCGAGAAGATTCAGATTTTAGAATCAATGACCGACAGAAACATATAGGCCTCAGGAAGAAGAAGGATTCATAAGAGTACCTCCTTTCAAAATATCTTCAAATCCCACGTATCAAACTATATTTTTTGGTGTATGTTATGCATGTAATAATTTTGGACATAAAGTTGTGAATTGCAGAGCTAACAACAGGAGCATAAACAACTTTGAAAGTCATACACAAAAGGGTTATTGACACAACCGCACTCCTCGGAGCACGATCGCTCTCACAGGATCTTCTTTCTCCACGGCCCAAAGAACTCAAATGTTCTTCTATTTCCTTATCGGGACATATATATACCCACAGATTCTCTTCTCTCGCACGATCCCCCTTCCTTGACTTATTGGAGGATCAGAACTCACGGCTTCGCAAGTTCTCTGTTGATCACTGGGCTCTCAAATCCCCGAGACTCGATGGCTTCAGTCAACGCTGACTTCCTCCTGTCGGAACTTCCGTTCTATCGCGACTTCGCTGCTCGCGATATCAAACACTTTGAATTTTCGACTCCCAACTTGCGATATGACGAAACTCCGACACACACGTAAACTGTCACACCAACTCCCCGCCACTTCTATCGGGATATCAGACTTTGCGGGATCACGAATCCGGATGTCAAAGAATTCGGGACTTACTTTTTCCCGATCCCCGATACGATGCCACCTGTCTTCCACTCACTCTGGTTGTGGCCCACACAAACCTTCTATCGAAAACTCGTGGATCACGATTCCAAGTGGTGAGGTTTCTTTGTTTCCAAAAACCCCGATTCTCCGATCCCCGACTCCTCGGGATCTCCTGACACGCGTCCTCACACGATGGATGGTTCTAATCCTATCGGGATATCACGGATCATGATATCGCACTTCCTGTTCAACAACTTGGTGCTTTGACTCGCGATTCCCTGATATGCGATGTCACATGTAGATCCGACGGCTCCTATGGCATGGATCGACGGTTATACCCCTCCTGAGCTTGTACACTTTCCACACCTGTGCCGATAACTTCCCTGCACCTCCACGAGATCCAACGTTCCTCGGAACTTCACGAAATCTCCCAGAGGATTTCAGTCATCTGCTCTTCCTAATGGATTTCTGCGAACTAACAGAGTTCTTCTCCCCACAAGACTGGTTCTCCTACACGCACCTTCAACGCTTGCTCGAACGCTTCAATGCAAAACCTCTCCGTGCAATCCTTCGGCGAATTCAGAGGTCTACTCCTCGTGAGCTTTTCCACAACTTCTCAACCTCTTCAATGAGGATCCTTTGCTCGCACTCCGTGCGGCAACTCTGCAAACACTTCAAGTGTTCATCCTTCCTTGACTTTGTGCAAACCTGTAGCAATAGTATTTCGAGGCTCTGCTCAGAATCGAAACTCTGAGACTTAGCTTGGCCTGCGCACTCCTTGCATGGCACTGTGCCAACTGCACCTTCGAGGAAAATGAGAACAAAATCTTTCTCTAATTGAACCCTGCTGTCAACGCGCTCCTTGCGGACAAATTCGACTGCACTCCTTGCGGGAATCCTCTGGCTCAATTAAAGAAACAATTGAAACTCATTCTATCTCCCTCCCAGACTTCTGTTCAACCATGAAATCTCATACACAACATATAAAAGAAAATGTATGACAGGGAGTAAACATTCATGAGCATAACATCATTTCATAGAGAAAACAACACAAACCATGGATTTGAATCAAGATTTCTTCTATTAACTCAAATGCCTGTACATGGGTATTATTCACACAATTCTCCATTTTCTCTTCTTCTGAATGCTCTAGCTCTTCCTTGGTAATGTTACAATGTACAAAGGAGGGTGTCTATATCCATTTTTCCCTCTTGGACTCTAAAGCTATCAAATCTAAAATTAAATTCCTATCTACCAGCATTAAATTTATTGAATGCTGACTATCTACCCAAGGACGAGAGCTATCCGCTCAAGGTCCATTACAATATACAAAGTGCACCTTCATAAATGACTCATTTAAGAGTTGCGCAACAATTCCAAGGCATTTTCAAAATTTGCGCTGGTTTATCCAGCTGGTTTCCGCCTGATGTGTTGGCTCGCTTGATATGCTGGCGATGCTCCTGCATCATACTCCTTGGCTTGAAAAATTTCATGGGCTCTTGTCCATGAGCTCCTGCATGGTATGTCCATGCTTCAGTATTTCTGCTTCATTCTCCCAGCTGGCATCTTCCATTGGGTGATTCTTCCATTTGACCAAATACTCAAAGTATTCTTTTCTCCTGGTCTTCTTACCCACTCTCTTGTCCAGTATGCACTCCATCTGTGGCTTCTCTGCAACTGGCAATTGTTTCATCCACTGGATCACTGGTTCTTTGGTTCCAATCTCTGCTTCTCCTGCCCTATATGGGTATAAATCTGTGATTTTGAAAATCAAAGATATTCCGATGCCATCCGGCAACTCAATCTCATAAGCATTTCCTCCGAATTTCTTTAGGACTCTGCATGGTCCGATTTTCTTCATTTTCAACTTATTGCATGTTCCCCTTGGGAACCTTTCCTTCCTTAAATGAGCCAGAACTAGATCACCAAATTCAAACTGAAGTTGTCTCCGATGCTGATCTGCTCTGCGCTTATACTCCTAGCTTGAATTCAACAGTCGCTCCTTCACCCTGCTGTGAAGTTCCCTCATCGCCTCGACGAATTCTTCTGCACTAGCGCTGCTAGTAGCAGTCCGTTATGAATCTCTCAGTTCAGAAAATCCTCTTGGCTGCATTCCATATACAACCTGAAATGGACTCTTCCTTGTGCTTCGATTCACTGATTCGTTGTATGCAAACTTTGCCTGTGGCAATATGTTATCCCAACTGCTATGGTGCTCTGTCACCAAGCTTCTCAGCAAATCTCCCAGACTCCTGTTGACCACTTCTGTTTGTCCATTCGTCTGAGGATGATAAGCATAACTAAATTCCAAGTTAGTTCCTAGCATCTTCCATAAGGTCCTCCAAAAATGACCTATGAATTTAGTGTCTCTATCCGAAACTATGCTTTTCGGCAACCCATGAAGTCGAATGACCTCCTTTGCGATGTGCGTCGCATCACTGGTCTTCCGGCATGGGATAAAATGTGCTATCTTAGAAAACCTTTCCACGACCACAAAGATGGAATCAACACCTCTTTGTGTCCTCGGAAAACCCAATACAAAATCCATGCTGATCGCCTCCCATGGCCTCTCTGGTATGGGAAATGGCTGATAAAAACCTGCATTTTGTTTCCTCCCCTTCGAATGATGGCATACCTAACATCTGTCAACAAATCGCTTAACTTTTGACCGCATCCCTGGACAAAAGTAAGACTCGCTCAGCTTTGCAAATGTTTTATCATGGCCAAAATGTCCTGCCAATCCACCACTGTGTTTCTCTTTCAACAAGTTCTCCTTCATGGAGCAATTCAGAATACACAGTTGATTGCCTCTGAACAACAATCCCTCCTGGATCATATAACCTATCCACGTGCTTCTATCTCTGAGAACTGGATTCTCAGCTGCTTCATACGCCTCTGCAAAATATGCGTCTCCTGTGTACATGTCCCTGAGATTTTCAAAACCCAATGTTTTGACTTGGAACTCCTGCAGCAACAAACACTTCCTGCTCAAAGCATCAACCACTTTGTTAGCAGTACCTGAAATATGCTTAATCACAAATGTGAAATTCTGCATATACTCTACCCATTTTGCATGTTTCTGATTCAACTTCTCCTATTGAGTCACGAACTGTAATGCATGATTATCACTATACAAAAAAAATTCCTTTGGGATCAAGTAATGCCTCCATTTCTTCAACGCCTGTATGATAGCATAAAATTCTTTATCATACGTGGAGTATTTAAGTTTCGCCTCATCCATCTTCTCGCTGAAATATGCAACCGGCCTGTCTTCCTGACTCAAGACCGCTCCTATGGCAAATCCACTTGCGTCACATTTCACCTGAAATGTCTTTTGGAAATCCGGTAACACCAACACTGGTCGTTCCATGATCTTCCGCTTCAACAGATTGAAGATTTTCTCAGCCTCTGTTGTCCAATGAAAAGACTTATGTCACTTCTTCACTGTATCCATCATTGCTGCACTAATTCCACTGAAATTTCTGATGAATTTTCGGTAGAAACTAGCCAAACCATGAAAACTCCTCACCTCGAAAATATTTCTCGGTGATGGCCAATTCTTAACTACCTCCACTTTATCCGGATCCATCCTCAACTCATTCGCTGAAATAACAAAACCCAAGTATATGAGCTCTATCTTCATAAATGAGGACTTCTTCATATCAATCAACAACTTCTCCTGCTGTAGCTTCCTCATCATTGTAGCCGAATGCTTCAAGTGCCCAGTCTCTGATTTACTGTAAATCAGTATGTCATCCAAATACACAATGACGAACTTCCCGATGAACTCCCTCAGGAATTCATTCATCAATCTCATAAAAGTACTCGGTGCATTCGTCAAACCAAATGGCATGACAAGCCATTCATACAATCCTTCGTTGGTTTTGAAGGCTGTCTTCCACTCATTGCCCTCTCTCATGCGAATCTGGTGGTATCCGATTTTCAGATCTATCTTTGAAAAATATTTTTCCCCACTCAAGCAATCCATCAGATCATCCATTCTCGGCAATGGGAACCTATACCTGATGGTTATTTTGTTAATCACCCTCGAGTCGGTACACATTATCCAACCTCCATCCTTCTTCGGACTAAGTAGTGTCGGAACAACACACAGACAAAAACTCTCCCTGACTAATCCTTTGTCCAATAAATCCTGGACCTGCTTCTTAACCTCTTCATTCTCTTGCAGCGTCAACCTGTACGCGGCTTTATTTGGCAAACTGGTTCCTGATATGAGGTCTATGTGATGACTCACACTTCTCATTGGTGGCAACGAATGGGGTAATTCGTCCACTATGATGTCAACGAACTCTTCTAGCAGTCCCTGAACCTCATCTGGTAAATCATCCACTCTTGTGCTAGTTAGAACGATCCTCGGTTTTCTAACCACAAAGAATTGTGGATCTTCCTTCTTCTTCATCTCTGTAAGAAGTTCCTTCCCACTCATGAGAAGCACTGTGTTGCTTACCTCCGGATTTACCTCCTTATCCTTTATCAGAAGAAACCTATGGGTTCTCCCATTCTTCTCCAAAGTATATGTGTTCATTCTCCCATCATGAATCACATTTATGTCATATTGCCATGGTCTACCCAACAATAAATGACATACATCCATAGGAATGACATCACATAAAATATTATCATTATATCCCCCTATTTTGAATTCAACCAAGCATTGTTTAGTAACAGTTACCTGGTGTCCTTTATGTAGCCACGAAACTCTGTATGAGCTTGGATGATCAGTCGTCTCCAGCTCCAGCTTTTCTACCATTTCTATAGATACGAGATTATCCATGCTACCACTGTCCACGATGACCTTGCACACCCTGTCCTTGGTTTTGAAAGCAGTCCAAAAGAGTCTGGTCCTTTGGACTGAGCTTTCCACCTCCTTCTCAGGCGTCAAAAGGATTTTATGCATCGAAAGCAATTTTCCACCTTCAGTGTCCTCGGTCTCAATATCCCGTCTCTGTGCTTCTATGATGTGAGCTTCTCCAATGTCCTTTTTTTTCTCTGGACACTCATAAGACTTGTGCCCATTCTTTCCACATGTGAAGCATGTGATTACTCCACCTCGGCCTCTTCCTCTTCCTCTGGTACAAGGAAAAGTATTTGCGTCAGCATAATCTCCCCTCTGCTCTGTATGCTGTCCTCTTTGTTCAACATATGGTTGTCCTCGCTGTGAGGTTCCACCTTTTTCAACTTTACCCTGAGGTTTCTTCCATTCCTCCTTGGTTTTCTGAGTTCTTTCCTCGGCAACTGCCTTGCCTCTGGGCTGACTTCTGCCTCGCCCTCGCTGACCTTGCTTTCGGCTCAGCTTCTCCTCGGCTTTCAGAGCCATATGATACGCATCCTCCACCATCCTGATGGTAACCATGCTTAATTCATATTGAATGTCGTATCTCAGACCATTCAGATATCTAGCAACCTTCTCATCATCGCTCTCCCGATGACCTGCTCTGATGTTTAGTCGATAGAATTCCTCAGTGTACTCTTTCACTGTCATCAACTTCTGTCTCAGGTTCTGCATCCTCCTGAACAGAGTAATTTGATAGTCTCTTGGGATAAACTTCGCTTTCATCTTTGCAATCATTCGATCCCAACTCTTGATCTTCTGCTTACCTTTGCAGCGTCTGTCAGCTTGTAGCTCATCCCACCATAATGATGTGTGTCCCTTCAATCTTGTGACAACATGCCTAACCTTCTTATCTTCTTCGATATCCTCATAGTCAAAGTAGGTGTCCAGGGCTGTAATCCAGTCTAGAAGCTCTTCTGCATCCATATTCCCTTCATAAGATGGAATGTCCATCTTCGCCTTTGCACCCATTTTGGCGGTAACTTTAATCAAATGTTCATTCGCTGCATCTTCGGCTGCAACTTCCTCCTCGCGTTCAGCCTCAACTTCGCTCTCGGAATCACTAAGATCCCCTGCACTAGCTATGCATCTTTGAGCTATCTCCATCTCCTCGAGTCTTGCTCGGAGATCACGCATATGTCTCTCCATTTCTGGGTTTCTACCGGCCTGCCTCTTCTTCTCACCTCCCTATCCTCTGGATCAGGTGACTGTCATTCTCTCCTGGGCGGCATGGTGAATTTCCTCTTCTTCTCTGCTACAGAAAGAAAAGAGATTCCTGCTCTGATACTAGAACTGAAGCAACCGCACTCCTCGGAGCACGCCCATTCTCACAGGATCTTCTTTCTCCACGGCCCGAATAACTCAAATGTTCTTCTATTTCCTTATCGAGAAATATATATACCCATAGATTCTCTTCTCTCGCGCGATCCCCCTTCCTTGACTTATCGGAGGATCGAAACTCACGGCTTCGCAAGTTCTCTGTTGATCACTGGGCTCTCAAATCCTCAAGACCCGTTGGCTTCAGTCAATGCTGAATTCCTCCTGTCAGAACTTCCGCTCTATCGTGACTTCGCTACTCGTGATATCAAACACTTTGAATTTCCGACTCCCGACTCGCGATATGCCGAAACTCCGACACATGCATAAACTGTCACACCAACTCCCCACCACTTCTATCGGGATATCGGACTTCGCGGGATCGCGAATCTGGACGTCAAATAATTCAGGACTTACTTTTTCCCGATCCCTAATACGATGCCACCTGTCTTCCACTCACTCTGGCTATGGCCCACACGAACCTTCTATCGAAAATTCACGGATTGCGATTCCAAGCGGCGAGGTTTCTTTGTTTCCAAAAAACCTGATTCTCCGATCCCCGACTCCTCGGGATCTCCTGACTCGCGTCCTCACACGATGGACGGTTCTAATCCTATCGAGATATCCCGGATCGCGGTATCGCACTTCCTGTTCAACAACTTGGTGCTTTGACTCGCGATTCCCTGATATGCGATGTCACATGTAGATCTGACGAATCCTATGGCATGGATCGATGGTTATACCCCTCCTGAGCTTGTACACTTTCCACACCTGTGCCGATAACTTCCCTGCACCTCCACGAGATCCAACGTTCCTCGGAACTTCATGAAATATCCTAGAGGATTTTAGCCATCCGCTCTTCCTAATGGATTTCTGTGAACTAACAGAGTTCTTCTCCCCACAAGACTGGTTCTCCTGCGCGCACCTTCAATGCTTGCTCGAACGCTTCAATGCACAACCTCTCCATGCAATCCTTCGGTGAATTCAGAGGTCTAATCCTCCTGAGCTTTTCCACAACTTCTCAACCTATTCAATGAGGATCCTTTGCTCGCACTCCGTGCGGCAACTCTGCAAACACTTCAAGTGTTCAGCCTTCCTTGACTTTGTGCAAACCTGTAGCAACAGTCTTTCGAGGCTCTGCTCAGAATCGCAACTCTGAGACTTAGCTTGGCCTGTGCACTCCTTGCACGACACTATGCTAATTGCACCTTCGAGGAAAATGAGAACAAAATCTTTCTCTAATTGAACCATGCTGTGAACGCGCTCCTTGCGGACAGATTCGACTGCACTCCTTGCGGGAATCCTCTAGCTCAAGTAAAGAAACAATTGAAACTCATTCTATCTCCCTCCCAGACTTCTGTTCAACCATGAAATCTCATACACAACATATAAAAGAAAATGTATGACAGGGATTAAACATTCATGAGCATAACATCATTTCACAGAGAAAACAACACAAACCATGGATTTGAATCAAGATTTCTTCTATTAACTCAAATGCATGTACATGGGTGTTCTTCACACAATTCTTGCTTGCTCTTCTTCTGAATGCTCTAGCTCTTCCTTGGTAATGTTACAATGTACAAAGGAGGGTGTCTATATCCATTTTTCCCTCTTGGAATCTAAAGCTATCAAATCTAAAATTAAATTCCTATCTACCAGCATTAAATTTATTAAATGTCGACTATCTACCCAAGGATGAGAGCTATCTGCTCAAGGTCCATTACAATATACAAAGTGCGCCTTCATAAATGACTCATTTAAGAGTTGCACAACAATTCCAAGGCATTTTCAAAATTTGTGCTGGTTTATCCAGCTGGTTTCCGCCTGATGTGTTGGCTTGCTTGATGTGCTGGCAATGCTCCTGCATCAATTATCCAAGAAGGCCTAGTGAAACACAGAGAAGAAGTTACAAAAGGTTTGAATCTTTGAGCATTGAAGTGGAATGCTACAAATGTAACAACTTTGGACACATGGCCAAAGATTGCAGAATGACAGTCCCTCCTAGACAAACACAACAGAAGAACAACAGTCACAGACAAGAATCTCAGAAAAGGACATGTATAAGAAAGCATAATCAGTATAGAAATGAAGAATGCACACTCTCTCTACAAGCTAAGAAAAAGAAACGTGGTTGGTATGTTGACAATGGCTGTTCAAAACACATGATAGTTGATAGAGACAAGTTTCTTACATTAAGAAAGGAAAGAGATGGATCAGTGTCCTTTGGAAATGATGATTCAACTAAAATCATTGGAAAAGGCACAGTCAAAATTGGGAAGAAGAATACCAAGGCAGAAAATGTTATACTAGTAGAAGATATGAAACATAATATTCTAAGTGTGAATCAAATGTGTGACCAAGGTCATAAAGTTACTTTCGATTCAAAAAAGTGCGAGATAAGAAAAGAAGGTTCAAGAAAATTGATTGCAACGACTGCAAGAACTTCAAGTAGCATATATGTATTAAGTGAAATTGGTAATGAAAAGTGTTTCCTGGGAAAATAAGATGAAAGTTGGCTATGGCATAGAATAATGGGTCACATACATTTTTATAACCTTGTTAAAGTCAACAAAAGGGAAGCAGTTAGATAAATTCCCCAGATCACGAAACCAACCAACACTTTATGCAAGCATTGTCAACAAGGAAATAAAACAAATACCAGGTTCAAATCAAAGGAATATTCAACGACAAGACCACTGGAAATTCTTCATACTGATCTAGTTGGATCAACTACAACAAAGGGTTTAAAAGGTGATAAATACTTTATGTTATTAGTTGATGATTATACAAGAATGACTGCAGTTTGCGTTCTCAGAAATAAGTCAGAAGCTTTTGAAAACTTCAAGGTCTACAAGGAAATGGTTGAAAATGAAATGGATTCAAAAATCAAATGCTTGAGATATGATAATGGAGGAGAGTTCACTTCAAAGGAATTTATGGAATACTGCAGTAGACATGGAATAAAAAGACAATTCTCCATTGCTAGGACACCTCAACATAATGGAGTTGTTGAAAGAAAGAGCAGGACAATATAGAAAATGGCTCGAACAATGAGAATGGATTCCAAATTGACAGATATATTTTGGACACAGGAAGTGCATACAACAGTTCACATTCAAAACAGATTAATTCTCAGAAACAACACTGACAAAACTCCCTACAAGCTATGGGAAGGAAGACTAGCAAATGTGAAGCACTTTAGAGTTTTTGGAAGCAAATTCTACATCAAAAGATAAGATGACAGAATGGGAAAGTTTGACTCTCATGTGGAAAAACGAGTTCTTGTTGGTTACTCAAGTACAAGGAAAGAATACAAGTGTTACAACCTGAGATTGACCAAATGTTTGGAAAGCATCAACGTAACAATTGATGAAACAGGTAGACAAGAATTAAAGGAAGAAGAAAATGAATCAATGGAACAACTTTACGAAGAATAAGCAGAAGATGAAGACAAAGATAATCCGTTAGAAGTAGAAGATAAAGTTTAACAAGTGCCTCCAAAGACACCTAACAGACGAGTACAGAAGAATCATCCTTCAGATTAGATTATCGAAAACAAAGATGCAGGAGTTGGGACTAGAAGAAGAATCCGTTCACCAGAACAAACACACCTAACACTCTCATATACGATTGAACCAAATAGTTTTGAAGAATATAGCAAGGATGAATTTTGGAATAAGGCCATGGATGAAGAATTGGATAAAATAGAGAAGAATGACACTTTGGAATTGGTTCCAAGACCACATAATAAGAATGTGATTGGCACAAAGTGGGTATTTAGAAATAAATTGAATGAAGATGGACATGTTACAAGGAACAAAGCTAGATTGGTATGTAAAGGATATGCACAGGTTGAAGGAATTGACTTTGAAGAGAATTTTTCCCTAGTTGCCAGAATGGAAGCAATCTGATTGCTTTTAGCTTATGCATGCTCCAAAAATATTAAAGTTTATCAGATGGACGAAAAATCATCTTTTCTGAATGGGGTACTTGAAGAAGAAGTCTACATTGAACAACCAGAAGGATTTTAGTTGTCAGAGAAAGAAGATTATGTGTGTAAATTAAAGAAGGCATTGTATGGTCTAAAATAGGCTCCTATAGCATGGTACTCTAGACTCGATAAATATCTACAATAGGTAGGGTTTAGAAAAGGAAGTGCAGACAACAACATTTACATCAAGGTAACTCAAGATAATATTTTATTAATTGAAGTTTATGTTGATGATATTATTTTTGGAAGTACTGATGACAGGTTAAGGAAGAAATTTGAAAAGGATATGCAAAATGAATTTGAAATGTCATTACTTGGAGAACTATCCTTCTTTCTGGGTCTTCAGATACATCAAAGCAACCAAGGAATTTTTATTTCTTAAAATAAGTATATCAGAGAAATGATAAATATGTTCAGAATGGAATATTGCAAACCAGTTACCACTCCTATGAAAACCAGTTGCAAGTTGAGAAAAGATAATGATTCAAAGTCTAGAGACTAGATACAATACATGTCAATGATTGAAAACTTACTATATGTGACAACATCCAGACCAAATGTAATGCAGGCAGTTGGATAGGTGGGACAATTTCAAGCAGCACCAAAGGAATCACATGTATTAACAGTGAAGAGGATTTTCAGATATCTCAAAGGAACATAAGAGTTTGGATTATGGTATCCAAAAGGAAAGAATCTATCACTTATTGGCTACACAGATGAAGATTGGGCAGGTTGTATTGATGACCGATGAAGCACCAGTGGAGCAACGTTCTACTTGGGTGAGTTTTTAGTATCATGGTTAAGAAAGAAACAATCATCCATATCCTTATCTACAACCGAGGCATAATATATTGCAGCAACAACATGTTATACATAGGTTCTATGGATGAAACAAAATATGACAGATATGCAGGTTGAGTATGATGAGCCCATTCCAATCTATTGTGATAATACAAGTGCCATTAGTATCTCAAAGAACCCAGTGATGCACTCAAAGACAAAGAACATTCCAATAAAGTATCACTTTTTATAGGAACAGGTTGCAGAGAATAACATCAAAGTTGAATATGTGGGCACAAAAGAACAAGTGGTAGGCATCTTTACAAAAAATCTTCCAAGAGAAGCCTTTGAGTATCTTCTTCAGAGACTTAGAGTAATTTATACTCCAAAATGAATGCTTTTGAATGATTATCTTATATGTCTTAGATTTACACGAGGAAACACCATAAAGAGGACAGTTCAGGTCGGGAGATCAGTTTCGGGAAGAGTTTAGTCAGGGGGAGTATCCCCAAGATAGTTCAGTTAGGGGGAGCAACCCCAGATATAAATATACATTTTCCATTGATGACAAAGGGGGAGAGATTTATCAAATACAAAGCACAAAGGCATGGTTCCAGGGGAAGCGATGGTCACATGGGGAGCATGAGTGATATGACTTCAATATTGCATGACATGACTTCAGTATTGCATAAGAGTGTTGCCATCAATACCAAAGGGGGAGATTGTTTATTAATTGGGTTGGTTGTCATTGATGTCAACCCTTGAATAAAGTCCAGTAGCGAATTCCAATAGCACAATGGTTTGGGTAATGGACCCAAGATTGTTTGATGGATAATGGTATGAGTTTTGAGATATTTGTAGGTAAGAATATTCCAGATGGATATTACATGTCATGCCATTTACGGTGGTATGTGGAACGTCACATAACTCCTCGCAATGAGAGAGTTATGGCCATGTGAAGTTGGAGAACCCTCATGAGTCATCTAGAAGCCCAAAAAAGTCAAAGTGTCTGCAAAAGAAATTATTTAAATGATAAAGTTAATGGAGAACTCCCTAAAATAAGGAAAGTGGAATTCTACATGAAACTATAAATAAGAGGTAAGGATCTCTCATTTAATCACACTCGAACACATTGAATATCTATTGTTGTGTAAGGCTTATTGCAAATACTTATTGATACATCTGAAGTGGAGAAAGTCTGAGGTAGCACGAAGGGTTGATGGAGAAAGTCTTGGAATTATAATGAATAATTGAAAACCCTAAGTTTTGAGGTGTATGCGGGCTAGTAGTACAGAAGGGTGCATACATACGCAGACTACCAGTAAAGAAGGACACGTACATACACATGCTGTCAGTATAACAAGGCACATACCTGAGGTCAAAGACATGGAAATATGAGGAGATGAAGAAGCCGAGGTTTTAGATTATGAGAACATTCTCCCAGGAATGTCTACAGTGATCAAAAGCATCAGATCTATCCACTGGGTCAAAAGGCATGTCTTATTTCTATGAATAGTTGAATTTTTATGTATGCTTGAGAAATGGTTATGGAGATTTGAGGATTCTCCCTAGAGAGACTAGTGGCTACATGGGATCTTTTGTATAACTCAGATCTACAGAAATACAATGCTAGTATAATTTATCATTGATAAATCTTGTTTGAGTTGCGACACATCTTGTATTTCTTGGCATATGGCTAAGGGTTTTTATGGTACATAATTGAGATCTTGTATTTGTGAAGTGGTTGATTTATTGAAAGGATGAATACCAGAAAGGGTTTGATGTCTGGATCATGTGAGGGATATTATACTTGTTCATGATTACACACACTTATATGACACATGAATAGAGAGAGATATAGAGATTTTGGGTAAAGGCACAGGGTACAAATACAATCTGGATACAGTGACATGTTACAAATCTATGTGAAAAAGTTACAGAGGGTCAAAAGTTTTCAAGAGAAAGAAAACCATTCTTTTCAGAAGGCATACGCAGCATGCATAACAGTTTGGTCACATACATACTTGGACTGCATAATAGATAGGGCGTGTACATACGTGTGTTGCAACACTACAAGTCACGTACATGTTGTATTTTGTTGATACATGTTCAGTTCATGTACAGATTGATTACAGGTCAGTTGTACAAGTTGGATGCAGGTCAGTGGTACAGGTTGATACAATTGTAAAGTGATATATCTTACAGTGATAGTGTGACAGTGGTTCCATCATTCTACTTATACTTCAGGGAGGTTGGACGGGGCAAGGACAGGTGGTTGTAGCCACCTTACGGTTGTAGTCGGAGAACATAGGGGGTTGTAGCCTCCTTCTGGTTGTAGCTAGATAAAAGGGGACTTGGAGGTTCCCTCAGGTTGTAGCTTGAGAAACTAGGGATTTGGAGCCTCCTTCCAGTTTCATCTGGAAAACAAAGGAAGTTGGTGCTTCCAATGAATTTAATTATTCAAGACATATAAGAAAAATAATTCCGTGGTTTTCTCCCACTTTGGGTTTCCATGTAAAACACTGGTGTATTGTGTATGTGTATGATTGTTCATTTGTTCATTGTTTATTTACTCTACAAATATTGGATGATAATGCTACATTGATATAACAATTGCATTATATGGTTAAAAAGGATTAGATTTCTCTATTACTGATTCACCCCCCCTCTCATTAATCCAACACATAATCTAGAAAATGTTTCTTATGCGGTGTGGAATGAAATGAAGCCCTTGAATCTACTACCCAAGAATAAAAAATATTATCTACAGAAAGAATCAAAGCATCCTGTAACACATTACCTATTACATTTTCTTCCTGATTTTTTTCCTGTTGTCCATCTCTTTGTTTCTTTGGAGCTCTGCAGTCTTTCTTCAGATGTCATTTCTTCCCACAATTCCAACACTCTATCTTTCCCAATATGAATTTGGATTTGCGCTTCCTAGAATTACCGCGGTTTCCTCTATCGTTTTGTCTTCCCTTGTTCTCCATATCTAACACATTACCTAATGTATCACCCGTTCTTTTCCCTTGCATTTCCTCGCTAAGGATAACACCAACAACATCCTCAAATTTTAAAGTGTTTGAACCAGAGATGGAGTTACGTACAACCATGACCAAGCCGTTCCAACTTTCTGGAAATGAACACAAGATTAGAAGAGCCATGAACTCATCATCAAAGTCCACTTTTACAAAACATAGTTTATTAGTAACCGTATTAAATTCATTTAAATGATCTGCAAGAGACCCACCTTCTGACATCTTCCTATTAAATAATCTCTTCATTATAAATACCTTATTGGACGTCAAGGGTTTTTCATATAGTTTAGCTAATGAATTCATAAAATCCTTCATTGTCTTTTCTTTCTAAATATTGAAAGCCACCAATGCTTCTAGGCTTAGTCATATCATTCATAGTGCCTTTCTGTCAAGAACATCCCATTCTTTGTCCTTCATGGTCACCGACTTCTTTGCTATTCCACCCAATGGTAGGAATAGATCCTTCTAATATAATTAATCTTCCATTTGAATGTTCCATAACTGGTAGTTTTGGCCATTAAATTTCTTGACCCTAAACTTTCCATCTTCCACCACTACTCCCACTCGAACCAGGAACCCTCTTTTCCTACGAGTTACCTTTTTCTCTGATACCAATTGTTAGAAAAACAAGATCACAGAGCAATAAAATAAAAAAAAATTGTGGAAATAAAACACAGAAGATACACAATACAATAGAGACCCTGATATACGTGGTTCACCCAGTGTGGGCTACATACACCATAGAAATTGCCAGGTCCTTAATTTTTATTATCCAACAAATGAAGGGATAAAACCTACAACACACCCGTTGTAACTTCCTATTATTTATGTCACAATTTACTTTCTCAGAATGCAATATTCGCAATGATATATAGCCAAAATACATTTCCCTCATAAAAGAGGGTTTCCTTCTAGGGAAAAAAACCCTAACATAATTTCTACTGTCAGATCTGTGACCTTATAATGAATGGTCCAGATTTACTATGAAATTACAATATACATTTACAAGGCAATTTTTCCTTTGGGGGATTCACCCCGGAACCCTCATCAGAGAACACTGTCCCCCAAACCCCCATCGAGGGACCGCTTACCCCCATACTCTCCAGCCTGGGGGATCGACCCCCCAAACCCCATAGGGGGGGAAACCCCCCCCTACAACTCCCTCTCATGGAGGGGTGTGCAGTCTTCTAGGGTGTAAAGTCTTCATGGGGTATTAACATGGATGAAAACAAAAACCTATGAATCAGGAAGATAATTGGGCTCCACAACCAACAACACTTTCCCATGTGTCATTGGGATTCACCCATTTATTAGACATATAAATTTAGGGGGGGTTCTTAAAATTTTTCTCTGGGGCCAACTAGGCATCACTTAAAGCTAATAATTTGAATGCACAAAAGGGGTTGAAATCACCGCAAGCCTCGTAGGCTCCAAATATCACTTAAAATTAGAAGGTTCGAATGCTCATTCAAAAGAGCCCACTTCATATAGGAAGTTGAATTATAGCCATTTTAATATGCATAAAGGATTCAAATTAGCTATCATCATCTAGCTTTGAATGCATAATGTAAGTTCCAGCCAAATAAACTAAGGAAATAAATTCTAGATCCATGTAAGCTATCAATGCATAAATCAATATGTAACATATTATACATTCATGAACCAATTCAAATACAAGGAAATACAATGTATTGACATAATTATAAATATAAATTCATAATAGATATGTAACAATTATATTCAAACAATATTGTCTAAGGAAATTGGCTATTGGTGAGCAATTTTTCATCCAACTGTAGGAAATCCTTTATGGATTCCACCCCTAATATGGGCTATGAGGCCATTGAGGTGAAGGAAATTGGTCTAGAACACTTAGGTCGCTCACCCAAAACAATTTGTCTTAGGTTCAACCAAATTATTTTCCACAAAAATCTCTAGGAATCCTTCCAACCAACCCAACCATGGCACTCCCTTGATACCACTATGGTACATACCCATCTCCCTCTATCACCACATTGGATAAGGAGGGGAACTATTTTATATTTTCCACTAATCTTGGTCCTTTAGGTATTTTTTAATTCCTTTTCATTTGAATTAACCTTCATTTCATGGGTTGAACTTCGCATGTAACCTTCTTTGAAATATTATTAGGCCCAAATCAAAGCTACAACTAATAGGCCATCAAGCCTCTTCAAAATATGCCCATCATGCCTCTTTTAAAGATGTTTTTGATTGAAAAAATAAGGCCATCAAGCCTCTTCCCAAAAATATCCCTATCAAACCACTTTGAAAATAAAATTTCAAAGTAAATTAAAAGGGATTCATCCCATTCAAAGAGTCAATTTGAACCACCTATGGTCCAACTAGCCATCACTTGAAGCTAGTAATTTGAATTCACAAAATGTGTTTGAACTTGCTCCAAGCCTCGTAGGCTCCAATTAGCACTCAAACTTATAAGGTTTTGATGTTAATTTGAAAGAACCCAATTCATATTGGAGTTTGGTTGGTGGCCATTCCAATACACATTAAGGATTTGAACTAGCCATCATCATATAACTTCGAATACATAACATAATATAGAATGCATAATGTAAATTCTGGCCAAACAGGCTCTAAGGTAATTGAATTCCAAGGCATGTAGCTTATCAATGAAAAAATAAACATGTGGCACATTAAAAATCCATAAATTCCACTACCTAATTCATACATAAGGAAATATAGCTTATGAATAAGATTATAAAAATAAATTCTTAACAGATATGGAACATTTATCTTTGAAAAAGATGCTCCAAGGAAATTGGTTGCTACTGAGTAATTTTCCACCCACATGTAGGAAAATTATTGTGGATACCACCCCTAAACCAAGTTATGAGGCCACCAAGGTTAAGGAAATTGGTTGAAGACATTTAGGTCCCATCCAACCCAATTTTTCTCAGGATTAGGAAAACTATTTACCACATAAATATTCAGGCAACCTTCCATCCAACCTAGCCATACGATTCCCTTCAATACAACACAAGGAATACATTTTACTTCTCTACTAGATAGTTCCTTAGGCATATTATTCCCTATAGTGTTGTAGTGATCCTTATCTCTTAAAATTGAATAAAAAAAAAGATATTTAGAAATGATCATTTCTTTATTTACGAAAATACCCTTAAGGTAGGGAAATATTATACAATGATCCTTTTATGGAAGGAATCCACTCTTGTTCAATTTACTTTTTGAGCGATAAGGGGAAACCTTGTAATGAGATAAGGTTTAATGCAATATACTCCAATACCTTGTACACAATGAGGATTCCATCCTTATTTATAGATATCTAGAGAACCCTAATAATAACCACCTCCTAACTACCTACTGGACCTTCTTTAATGAGGCCACATTACATGTATTCCACCATAACTACCTTGTGGGCCTTCTTTAATAATAACAAACATATTGGTTCCAATCCAATCTATATTTAATTTCCACCATAACTATAGTATTATTCTTGTAATGTGCCCTTCTACCCCCCATTACACCCGTAGGGAGGATCCCAACAATCCATCTCCCTTTGAAAATAATTTCCCTCAATGATTGTAGTGAATATGTACAATAATAAACCAAGGTCCCATGTATGGGTGCTAACAAAAATTATGAAGTAGTCCAAGGAACCATGGTCCCATGTACAAGGGCTAGCCACAACAACGAAGTAGTCTAAGAAGCTCACCCATAAACTTGGGTCCCATTTACAAGCTCTAAGCATGACACTAAATTCATATTGGAAGCTCATCCATAAGTCGGGGTCCCATGTACACGGACTAGACTCAAGCTGAATTAATCCTAGAATCTCATCTATAAACTCGAGTCCCATGTCCAAGTGTTCATGTTGACACTCAAATCATGACCTTGGAGATCTACAAATGGCTAAGTATTGGATCCAAATAAATGGAGCCCACTATGTCTAAAATATCATATGCATAAATTTGAAAGGTTAGATGTGTATCTGGAAGGAACACTACCACTTGAGAATATATAATCTAAACATCAATATTTATAACAAGATCTGAAATTTCCACAATGATGTTCTTCATATAAGGTGGAGTACAACCATTAAACAGTATGGTGGAAGTAGTTATCTTCCTAGAAATTGCCACTGCCCATGTACCAATCACCATAAGCATCCTCCAAATCATACAATGCATGTATGTCTTAGGTATACTCTCCTATGATGATATGATACATTTCTCCCATGACCGACTCTCCTAAAATTTGTGGATTCCCTTCTTTGTATCTTGTAGAATTACTAGAACTTCCATAACTTGTTGTAATTTTGCTTGAATATATTGCAAGGTTCCTATTACACACATTCAATCCTCCCATTTCATGTTCCTCAAAATTTCCATTGTTTGGTGTCATTAGGGTTTGAGGATAAAAAATTATAAGGACTATAACATGTTAGATATTAATAAGAAGTATACTAAATCAAAGCCTTGAAAATCTTGTATTCAATGGTGTTGCTCTAGTTGCTATTTGAGCAATTAATAAAAAGATATATGCTCTGCAATTTTCATAGTTGTCACAAAAAACCCCCTAGAATATCGATTTTAAATCAATGATATTTGCACTTCTCAAACTTTGATTTGAATGATTTTCTTAAAATTGGGTGTTCTTTTTGTGACTGGCAGAATCAACAACTAGTCGGGCACATACTCACGTGACATGGGGTCATGTTATCCGATTGATACCACTATAACCTCCATGTGTGCCCATGATTCCCCATACGTGATACACAAGGTAAGTTCCTTAACATTACACTACATCATCCACTGCCCTACACCCAGGGGGAAAATTGGGTGTTTTTTGAAAGGAACTCAGATCTATAGTTAATTTCTCCAATTTCTGCATAAAAGGTGATGGGAATGGGTCTAAATTTTGTGTCCCTATTTGTCCCTTGAAAAATATGTAGAAGGAAAATAAACTTCTTCCTTTTTGGACCAAGAAAGAGCTTTGATACCACTTGCATATATCATTAAACCTTAAAGTTGAATTACAAATTACAAATTCAGAAATGCTCAATGATCATACCCTTCAGGTAGAGAAACATTGTACAATGATCCTTTTATGGAATGAACCCACTTCTATTCACTTCCCTCTATGAGGAGACGACCTCATAATGAGCTAAGCTCCAATAAAATATACTCCAACACATGTTTCATAAGGAGGGCTCCATCTTTATCTATAGTTATCTAGAGAAGCCTAATGATAACCACCTCTTAACTACCCAATGAATACATTATATTTATTCCACCATGACTACCTAGTGGGATTTATTTAATATTAGAAAGCATAGTGGACGAGTCCACTTTACATTCAATGACCACCATAATTACACTATTATTACTCTAATGGGCCCTTCCACCCCCCATTACACCCCTAGGGAGGATCCAAACAAGTGATTTTCAATATGTGCAGAAGGAGTCCAATTTGTTGTTTGCCATTAGAATCAAGTCAACATAGTCACATCTTGTCTCTTGAGTATTCATTGAGGAGCAATTTACAAGGAATAAGAATGGTTCCCTCTCAACATAGCCTCTATGCTCCTATATAAACTTCCATCTCTCTTCTCATTTTTATCATCTTCTCTTCTTTTACTCTTCTTGGTCACTTACAGGATCGAATTAAAATCTCCCACATAGGAGTGCACATAATCCAATGAATAAAGGGATCAATACAATGGAATGAATGAATGGGGATGATTAATTATCATTGCATGAATATAATGCATGGGAAAAGAGATAGTTCATATATCCACAAGGTTTACATTCATATGGGGATGGAGACTCTTACACTCCTCAAAACTTATACTCAATCCCCATGCTCTCATAACTATGGAAGGTGGACTTTCCCACCACTCACCACCTGCATTCAATGATTGGTGGATGTGGTTTTTAATAAGTCACATGTTGAAAAGATGAAGGTTAGAAGACTTTGGGAACTTAGGATTATTTATCATCCCTTTGGTCCCCATTTCCTTTTACCCTCTAATAGATTCAGACCCCCTCTTATGTTCTTCTGCAACTAGCCTGGGACCTTTATACTAATTTTTGAATTAATATTTACATATCTTGAGAATACCATGGAAAGTCTACCTCACCGTACATCAAAATCATATTGATTGAAAATACATGCCTAGATATTCACTAGTCAAGTGTTGGCCTTAGTGACATATTAGGAATTCATACAAGATATTTACAGACATGGTCATTTAAATATAATTGGATTCTTATCATTATATCCCCTAATTTACAATTGGGTCCAAAACATCCAAAGGGTCAACG
>ML785393.1:352438-389608 GCA_009831015.1 Picea engelmannii
AAGTTCATACAAATCTCAACCAATTTGCAATTTGTATTTGTTTCCTTCATTAAAAAATTAAAAACATGTATAACTTGAACTCTTTAACATTTTTTGCAAATCTCATGTATGAATTGTTTATGCAAATTAGACTCGAAAGGAGAAAACAATTATATAGATAAACAAAGACAGTAGTGGTAATGAATGGGCCTCTAGTTGCCAAGCCAAAGATTGTGCCTCCATGCTACTGCAACATATGTATATGGTAAATAATATTTTTGATAATAAATTTTAGGTTATCATGCAATTAAAAACACAAATATAAATATATAATCTTACTAACATAAATATTATGCATATGATCTTCACTCAAGATAAAACAAAAGTTGCATAGAAACTTAGTCCCTTCTAAATTACCCAAGTTATTCAAATTAGGTTAAATTTTTTATAACAATAATGATTTAAATCCATAGTAAAAATAAAACTCTACAAACACAATGATGAAATCATATATATAAGAACTAAAAATCATATGTTAAATTGAGGGAGATCGAAAAACCATATGTTAAACCCTATGTCTGCATGGAAAAAAAATACAGGATGCATGCATACATCATCTCTACAATTAAACGATACCTAATATTTCAGTGTGACAATACTATTCTCTACATCACATCACAACCTATATGGAAGTAATTTTTTAACTATATCTCTGCAACTTTATCAATGAATAATGACATTGTATTTGACAAGGATTTTAACTTTTACATATTTTACAATTGTAGGTTTGGGATGTTTTCCATTCATTATATGTAATCAAAGGTTTTATATGGATAAATTTGTCACATTCATTAATTACGTCACCACCTGCAATGTAATCACAGTCACATCGATTATGTTAACATCAAACAATAATGATAGACCAATGACTGCAACGTAACATGAGATGTATTTGCTTCCAACAAATGAATGAATTGGTGAATACATATCATGTGTCTAATATTGTAGTACATATATAAGTATCTAGTTTCAACTTGAACTTCCAATTCCTGGTCATAAAGGCATTCCTTTCTACCGCTATATAGTACCGAATCAACAACGACATGACACAAGATGGAACAAACAAGTACTTTTTTTTCACGGGAATTTTGGATGGGAAAATCACCCGATACTTCTCCACTTCATGGATGATATGAGGTGATAAACCACCACCCTAGGGGCACAAGGCTAGAACACGTGACCTTTCCTCGTACCGAAAGAGTGTGCACACGTCTTACCATCTGTACTATCCCATGGGACTATCACAAGTACTCGACAAAGAAAGAATGTAGAACTTTGATATGAACATTTTTGTCATGAAGAAACTATTAAAAACTTTAATATATACTTTGCTTCCTGTCATCTCATCTTATCGAAAAGATTTGGCGATTCAAGATTTGGAAAATCAAATAGAGTACATATTCATGGTTTATCTTCAATATGTACAACTATACCATATAAATACTCAATTAACTAACAATAACATGTAGGAGGAGGATCGATTGCTTTGAAAATGTTCTTTTCCTTGTTGCTAGTTTGAATTTCATCTAGGAAATCCAGAATATTTAAAAACCCCCTTCATAATGCACATGTGCAACACCTAATTATTCAAAGATAGATAAAGTCTATGGTATTATGAACTGCAATTGAAGAAAGAAGGTTGTGCACTTCAATAAAGAAGGAGACATTTTTCCCCAATCACATGATATAAAAAAATATTATAAAACAATATTAATACCTCTCATCATCATCTCTAGTTTCTTCGACTGCCTTTTTCCCAATAGTAATGTTTCTTCCACCCTTACTGTTGTCTGCACAACTATATATTCCCCTCCAGCTCTGAATTCAATACCATACATCTCCTCCCAAAACTTCTCTAACTCCATCTTGTAGAGGGGAATTCCCATCAGCTGAAATTTGGGATCCTCAAAGTTGTTTGCCAGCTCTTTGATGAAGATAAAGAGGTAATTCCATTTGCCAACTATAAAAATAGGTGATATTTTATTTGAGAGTGAAAATTTGAAAGGAGGAAATTATGCCCTCAAGGAATCATTCTCACCTCTAACATGTGAAAGACTTCCATTTTTACCATGAAAAGATTTGGGCATAGCTAACCAACCCTTCATGCATATGAGATGCAGAGGGAAACCATCAAAATCTATGCAATTGTAAGTGACACCACATCTCTTTCGGCTTAATTAGATCTGTTGGTATGGATAATTGAGTTTGAGAGGTATGGGATGAATTCTTTTAACACATCGATAGAAAAAAAAATTGATCATGTCTTCTTCCATGGAGAAAGTTTCCACCAATCTGCACACACACATAAAAATGCTAATTAGTCATCCTTCTAAAAACATTGACCATAATTAATTACCAAACTACAAATTCATATGACATGATGTGCACGCAGACTATTTCCAAATACTTTTTCTAGTCCAAAAAAATGGATGAACACTACGATTTCATAAAAATTCATTCATATACGTTCACCCATTGTGCTTTCCTTCATCTCAGACGATATAGTAGCAATTGGCGAAAATGGGTTGGCCTAGAGAAGGAATAAAATATGCTTTTTCACATAGCACATAGACACCTGTTCCATAGTTGTGAGTGCAAAATATTTTCAATCATTTATCTTGAGGAAAAGGAAATTCTTACAAGCAGTTACAACATACCCAACAATAAGAACCTGGATCCTCATTGCATCCATCTTCGTCTTCTTGGAGTAAAGGACTTCCAGTGGTGGGAATATAACCCTGGTGATGTATCCCCCCTCCCCTCCTAGGTGTTTCATGAACTCTTGGTCTTGGATATTCAAATATCTGAGCTGAATCGACTCTTCGGGCCTCCAATAGACCCTAAAACAAATGATACATAGGTGCCTTTTGATGTCACCTGCAAGTTCAACTTACCCGCGACCCTACTCTATGGTTTTTTTGGCAACACCAAATTACGAGTACTAGCCCCGTGCTAGACTCTTCTCCAATGTGACCATGGGTTGGGACCACGGGCCAACTCCCTTCGCCACTCCACGCTTTGGAGCTTTTGAGAGAAACTTAATCCTTTTTTCCCGATCTTCGAATTGACAAATTTACCCGGGACCAAATCTATGAACCATGTCTCTCCCACAACCAATGACTATTATCCGCTTCAGACTATGGCCTTCAAGAGTTCCAAACATCTTAACACCTCTTTCCTCCAAATTAATCCATGCACGAAGCTTCAGATCAAGCGCCATGTACTTCCCTTGATTGATGACTGAGATTTGTCTCCTACTCTACTTCGGATGACTGATAGTGAATGCCCCTCTTTCTCCTCGACTCTTCTCCGAAAGTTATGAACTGGTGATGCATGCCCTTCCCAGATTGACGATCACGATCTACTCCGCTAGTTCGGCCTTCAAGAGTATTTATATACTCCTTCTTCTCCTTTCCTCCGAAGGACCCTTCCTCCGTAACTTATGGATCTCCACCACGCATCCTTCTCTGGATCTGACGGTCCAAGTCTCCTCGCTCTTCACGATTTCGTGAAAAAAAATAGCCCTTGCTCCATGATAAACTTTGAGATCTCTAACCTTCGAACTCTCCGATCTACTACCATGTATCCCCTTGTAGCCAACGACTAGGATCACTTTGCGACTTCGTGACTTCGGCGATCCCTCTTCTTAATACTTCAAAACACTCTGAACCACGAAGTGACGAAATGCTTCATGACTAACTCCCATGCAACTCTCCCAGATCTGATGGTATGGAACGATCCCAATCCTTCCTGGAAGGATCTCGCACATTAACTTGTGAAATCATAAGAGACTCCACTCTATTGAAGATTTCTTGCTTGCTATCTCTTTTGAGCTTGTTCTTATTTGAGACCTCTAACTCCTCAAAGCGCATTTTTGACACTTTGTTGAAATTTGACTTTTGTGCATGTTGGGCTTGTATTTTGATTTTTTTGTGGTGATAATTGAATCCTTTTTGCACCGGTATTATATATGTTATTGACCATTTTGAAGAAGTTTTCAAAGAATTTTGTATCAATTCATCATGGAGTTATAATAGGTATGTGCAATCAATGTTTTGCAATGGTTTTGAGTTAAATTCAATTTTATTTGATGATTATAAAGATATAATGTGTGATATGTGTGTAATAGGGAAAATTCATAGTACGATCCTCCATCCGGTAGCTCGTTTGACACTTCATCCAACACTCCATTCGACACATGATCCAACACTTGGAGTGTAGGTGAGTTGGCAGTTGGTGTATTGGCGGCCTATGATGGGAGACTCAACTACCTGGGTTTTGTTCCCCCTTGTGGCCTCCATCTACAGAGCTCATGACATCTCAGATTAGGCAGTTATTCTAATACCTGAGTGTCTCATCCAGTTTCTAGAAGCCAAAGTTGTTAGAGCGCATTTAATGGAAGTTTCCATTTTTAGAGGAGGTCGACCCTTCCAGTGGTCAACCTCTCGAACTGTAATTGTTATAAATACCACCAGTAGTGGCCAGATCACATGACACAATTTTAAGAAGACATTTCATTGTGTAATTGAGACATCTTTGCAAACTTATGTTCAGACTGTGTTTTTTAATTTAATGACAAAATTGTGTTGATTTGAGCTTGCGATTTGTTGTTGAGGAGTAGCCACGACTTGTTGGGGGGGGCACCAGGGGTCTGGGTGAATACTTAGATAGATAGATCATGTGTTTCATTTGTGTAGTTATAATTCATTTTATTTATCTGTTATATGTATTTTGTAGTTTTAATACTGTGTTTGTTGTTTATAATTTAATTGTCTAATTGCTCTTTTGCAGGTTGCTTGTAGGAGATAGTTATTTGTTATGCAGTGTCTTTTATTTGTTAGCAACTGGCTTGCAATTTACTAACTTAGATGGCGTGTTAAAGTGTTAAATTTATTTCTGCAAGTTAAAACAGAGGATTAGTTTAGACATAGTTTCTTTTGCAAGCTTCAATGGATAAATAATTGCAAGTTTTAATAGTTGTAATTAAGCTAGATTTGATTCTCAGTTCAAGTTATGTTTTCATGAATTTATTTTGTTTATCAATCTTGTTTTAGTATGCCAGTATAGAAGTAGATTTTGGATTATGTTTGTACAAGCATTTTAATTTGACATTTGAATTTTAATGATAGGATTAGCCCAGTTTAATTTATGAAATCTCAGTTTTAGATTTGAGTTGTGATTTTAAATTAGAAGTTTGAATTTGAATTAAGATTTTTTTTATAATGTTGTGAATTTACTTTATTTAGCATAAGAGTGCATGTAAATTAGTATAAGAGTGTTTTTTATCATCCATGATTGATGCATGAAATTTAGAGATCACATGGATTTTCAAGATATTTAATGTTTCTTCTATGATGGTAAAGATTTCGTTAGATTCTTGATTCATACTTTTCATTTCTCTGTAGAAGTCAACATTGAATTAATCCCTCTTGATCTATCATTAATAATCATATGCCATCATGATGTTATTAGGAATTGAATACATAATCATCATCTTTGAATTTCCTATTATTGCAAATTAAGAATAGTTTTGATTAATTTATGAATACAATCATGATGCTTTTTTATTAAGTAGGTTAAGATTTCTCCTTTGCAAAATAGAAATGATTATGAGTTTTGTTTTAAGAATAGAGTTTACTTGCTCAATAGTTTTCATAGGTTAGTTGTTTGATTGCTTATTTGCTTAAAGATAAAATATCAAAAGTAATTTACTTGTTGTTTCTCATTAGGTTGAATAGATTAATTTGTTCAAAGTAGGGTTGGATTTGCTTCTTTAGGAATAATCCATCGATCCATTGTTTGAAGTTTCTTAGGGTAAACAGTTCAAGTTCATTAATAGGATTTGCTAATTGATAAATATGAAAGAGTAATTGCTTAAGTATATTAATCCTTAGACAGACCATCCCCTTAGATAAAAAATACTTCCTCTAGCTTTTCTGCCTTGGTACATACAATGCTACAACTCTAAGTTTACTTACCCTAGGTTGATAATTTAATTGAGAGATTTAGTGCATATAGAACACCCATAATTTTTTAATACCGACACAACTAGTGCCCAATACCAATAATAAAACCACTCAACCTCTTCACAATGTTGAGATGCAAGCCTTTCCGACGTATGTTATTTCTCCTGTTCCATTACAGGAGATTCAACTAAGGTTGGGAAAAGTTCTGGATAGGCAGAGGCCTTCAGTAGTCATCCGGGAAGAATACGAAGAGGAAACCCCCAAACAACCCATGAATGACACTAGGTGGGAAGATGTTATCATTCCTAAGGACCAGGAACCCAAGCTTCCCCAAAATGAACCTTCACAAATTACGAAGGCCCCTCCTTATCCAGAAAGATTAGTGATCGAGAAACCTACCACTCGACTGGAATTTGACATCTTGAATGAATTAAAGAATATATGTCTCAAATTTCCCTTGCTACAATCCATTAAATATATTCCAATCTATAGTAAGGTGGTCAAAGAATTGTTTATTAAGAAGCCAGGAAGGAAGAAGAAAGATCCTCCAATAGTACATTTGACAAGAGAACTCTCTGAGTACATATCTGAGCAGCCTAAGGTCGCAAAATATGGGAACCTAGGGAACCCCGTAGTGACCATAACCATTAATGAGGTTTCCATCGGAAACACTCTCATAGACCTAGGGGAAACCATCAATGTTATGACCGTTACTACCTTGGAGGAATTACAGTTAAAACCTCTTCTTAGACCTACCCCAACTATTTTGGAATTAGCAGATAAGACAAAGGTTATACCTGAAAAAATATTGGATGATATCATAGTTACTTTAGCCTCATGGGAGTACCCAATATAATTTATTTTCATCCACTCAAAGGATCCTACCAAAGGACATCCTGTTATTTTGGGAGGACCTTGGTTAGCCACATCCAATGCATTTATTGGTTGTAGAGAAGGAGAAATGACCATCTCAAATGAACTCTCTATATAGAAGCTCACCATATATCAACCAACTCAACCTATCATGGAGAATATATGGTGGCTTTAATGTCCATACGAGAATGAGGACTAGGAAGAACACGTGTTTCCAAGCGATCATTCCTGGGCACTTCAGGAGAACACAACAAAAAATGTGCTAAACCAATTTATTTCTGCTATCACGTGTGTTGATTTTTCATAATATTTTCCCCAATTTGAGTATAAATTTGGGGAAGAATTTTAGGAACAATTGGACCCATCAATTTTGTCTTCGACATCTTTTATTTTCAAGACAGACGAGTCTTCCACATCTTATACCATGATTTACGAGATTATTCTAGGGGAATTTCTACATATAAATTCCAGACTAGATGTAGACCAACAAAATCAAGTAGTAAATGTCCTTAAAGAACAATCAGGGGCATTCTCCTGGGAATACACTGACATGAAGGGTATACACCCTGACACATGCATTCATCACATATATACCCCGGGGGAAGTAACACCTGTTAGGCAACCCCAGAGAAGGATGAACCTGACACTCAAGGATATAGTACAAGAGGAGATATACAAGTTATTGAATGTCATATTTATTTGCCCCATCTCCGACAGTAAATGGGTATCTCCGCTTGTAGTGGTTCCAAAGAAAGTAACTGGGAAATGGATAATTTGTGTTGATTTCCAGGAGATTAACAAGGCCACTCTGAAGAAGTCTTGGATACCCTTTCAGGAAAGAAATACTTCTCCTTTTTAGATGGATATAGCAGGTACAATCAAATTCTCATAACACCCGAGGATCAGGACAAGAATACCTTCACTTGTCCTTGGGGCACCTATGCCTATAGGGTCTTACCATTTGGATTGTGTAATTCTCCTGCCACATTTCAACGAGCAGTACTAGGGATATTTGCTGATATTATTCATGATTGTGTGGAGGTATACATGGATGAATTTACAGTATATGGAAATACTTACCAGGAAGCCTTAGGTAATTTAGAAAACGTCCTTATTAGATGCCAAGAAATGAACCTTTCCTTAAGTCATGAAAAATGTAAAATGTTTTTGATTGAAGGAGTGGTCTTAGGACATCACGTTTCATCTGAAGGGATTAAAGTCGATCCTGCTAATATTGAGGTCATCGTCAGAATTCCACCCCACAAGACTCAAAAAGAGGTGAGAATATTTCTTGGACATGCTGGATACTACCGATGATTTATTGAAAATTTCACAAAGATTGCTACACCGATGTTTGGATTGTTAATAAACGATGTTGATTTTCTTTGGACTGAGAAGTGTCAAACCGCCTTTGAAACTCTGAAAGATAAGTTTTTGTGGCACCAATTCTTAGGGGGCCCAATTGGGCTCTTCCATTTCACATATCCACTGATGCCTTCGATACTACATTAGGAGGAATATTAGGACATAAACAAGACCAACAATCCTATGCCATTTATTTTGTGAGAAAGAACTTGTCCCTTGTCGAGTTAAACTATACAGTTACCGAAAAGGAATTCTTGGCAGTAGTTCATGATATCAATAAATTTTGCCACTACATCATAGGTTATGAAGTATTTGTACATACAGATCACTCTGCCATTATATTTCTCATGAATAAACCCATTACTAATGGCCGAGTGACTAGGTGGCTCCTGCTACTATGAGAGTTCAATATCATCGTCCTTGACCGACATGGAAAAGAGAATTTGGTAGATGATTTTATTTCACGCATAAAAAATGAGGATGATGATATTCCCATTGATGATAGTTTCCCAGATGAACATCTTTTTTCCCTTTCTGTAAATACCACATGGTTTGCAGATATGGAAAACTATTTGGCTACTAGGAAGTTACCATCTCATTTGTCACCTCATGAAAAGCGTAGAATTATTACGCAAAGCGCCAACCACTCTTGGGTTGGACATGACCTTTTTCATACTGGTCCAGAATTGATTATTCATAGATGCATCTGAGAAGATGAGATACCAGAAATCCTATGAAGTTTTCATGATGGACCATGTGGTGGGAATTTTATGAAAAAAGTACAACATATAAGGTGTTACATTCAGGTTACTATTGGCCTAGAATTTTTAAGGATGATGCCAAGTATGTGAGGAGTTGTGATAGCTATCAAAGGATAGGAAGATCCATGTCAGCTGAAAAAATGCCCTTGTGTGCCCAAGTTATGATAGAAAATTTTGAGAAATGGGCCCTTAACTTTGTAGGACCAATTTCACCCATGTCTCATAAGAAAAATTATATTTTGGTTTGTACAGATTATGTCACCAAGTGGGTAAAAGAAAAATCCCTATTCATGGCTATCAACAAATCTGTTGTCGAATTCATTTATGAAGACATCTTTACCCGCTTTGGTGTTCCTCATGAAATTGTTACAGACAAAGGTACTCAATTCACTTCCAAGATGACGAGAGAATTAATGGAGAAATATGGGATCAAGCACTGCAATTCTTCTCCATATCACCCACAAGCTAATGGCCAGGTAGAGTCCACAATTTTTTTTATGGAAGCTATCTTAACCAAGAATGTTCAATTGCATCATCGAGATTGGGATGATAGGCTTCCAAAATCTGTGTGGGAATATCAAACCACCTGGATAAACACCACTGGGCATACCCCTTATGAGCTAGTGTATGGGAAACAAGTACTTATACCAATAGAATTCCAAGTAAGGACCTTCTGTATTGCCGCATAATTGGGATTATAATTAGATGAGGCTCAGAAACAATGAGCCCTACAATTAAATGATTTGGATGAGATTAGGAAAGATGCTATCCAACGAACAATATTAGTCCAAAATCAGAGGCGCAAATGGCATGACAAGTTTATTAAGAAGAAACACTTCCAACCTGGGGATTGGGCTTTGTTGTTTGAATCCTGATTTAAAACTTTCAAAGGAAAACTTACCACTCGGTGGTTGGGTCCTTATGAGGTAGTCATTGTGTATGACAATGGGGTTGTTAAAATAAAAACAATTGACGATGGACAAGTCTCCTTATTAGTAAATGGACACCGACTCAAACTTTATCACAAATCCATTTCCAAAGAATATTTTCTATAGGTCATGTCAGATGACAAGGCATTGCCATTATTATATTTGGAAGTTCCCCCTTATTCTTGAATGTTTTTCTAAATTTTTGACTATATATATGTAAATAATTTTGAAGTATGTTAATAGACAATTCTAGAGATTTCTGGAGCTGGTATCTATTTCACCAGGAGTAGACAATTTCAAGGAGACATAAAGGGAAGTATTTTCCTTCAAAATATTGCTATATTTAAACCTTGTTGTCTGCTAAGCATAAATTGAATAATGAATTGCGGTAATTAACCACATTTTTGCAAATATTTCCATCTTTTTCTCAAGGCATATTTAATGGCAGTTGCTCTTAAACCTTAACCACAAGAGGATATAAGGAAGTGATACCTTGACCATCAAACTTAGAGGTTACTCGTACAGTTTCCCCAAGAACCCTGAGTAAGTGAGTAAAGTATCTTTATTAAAGAGTAGCAAGGAGGTATGATTAGCAGTTAGCCATGGAAACATCACAATAACTTAAAAGAAAGTAGAAAGTGAGTTGATGATGTAGGAGCATCACTCCACCTCAAAAACGTGCCAACATTCCAGCACATCAAAATCGCATTAAAGGAAGGGAGAGGCACCAACCCTCTCATTTTCCCCTCATTTTAAAATTCAATTTGTATTAAATGCAATTAAATGTTGTAAGGATGGAAGAGACAAATCAATGCCTTTATGCGGGCAGAAGATAATGCCATCTTTAATGGTTGAGAGGTTGATGAGATCTAGATCCGATTCAGACTAGATGGCCATTGAATATAATTCAATGTAATTAATGAGAGTTAGGTAGCTTGGAGGAAAAGGCTTGAGGATCCCCTCTTTTGAAAAATATATTTGTATATAGATTCATTAGATAAGAACATATATGAAGAGTAGAGGAGAAGGAGAGGAGAGAGTCGAGACTCTGTTGTAGTCCAAGATTTTGTACACATTGTAAACAAACATTCATGTTAATACAAAAGAGTATTTTTTCCTACACATGGTTTTGTTTATCTTGAGTTTTATGAATGCTATGTGTGTGTATATGAATATATATTGTAGATTCTTGGGATAGATTTCATCTGTAGGGATAGATAAAAGTATCTATCTGTGAGTTTGCTGGAATTATTTCTAGGTTCTTTAGGATGTGCAAGGAGTGCACAAAAAAGTATTGAAATTATGTAGCCAGTGCAAAGAGTGAGAATCTAAACTCTTTCGATTCAGAGAATAACGTGCCAGGAGGGCACACCAGAGGAATTCACAGACTCAAAAGGAGATCCTCAAGGTTGTTGAACACCTTGGAGGAGAAAATAAAATTACTAAAGATTTTTTAGAGCTCTGCTAGGTGGGAATCAAGCAGGTGCAAGTGTGCACACGGAGTACTCTCTGTCGAGTTCAAGGAGAAGAGTATCAGAGGAAGATACTCATAGAGTTGCTGAACACTCTGTCTAATAGCTCTGCAAGAGTGCATTGAGCGGATGTAGGAGATGCATCAGAGAACCCGAGGAAGAGTTTGGGGTTCAGGAGGAAGACATGTGCAAGGAGTGTACTAGGCCAACACTCAGACAAAGCATTGAAAGAAAGCCATATGAAGGACAGTCAAGCACAAGGAGTGCGCCAGCGGTAGAGTATTTCCACTTTACTAGCTCAGGAGGTCAAGCGTAGAGTGTGCTAGGAGGGCACCAAAATTATTCTAAGGGAGCAGAGGGTTGAGTCCCTTGGAAGGTCGACTGATTTCTCAGCTTGAGAGAGATGGTGCATAGTTGCATGCAGAGCGCAAGTGTGTGCCAGGGAGAGGTTAAAACCCATTGAAAAAATCTAAAGAGGAGGAGTGACAACTGTCATCATATGAGCTGGAAGGGGGATATTTGGATCATTTGAATTCATGTCTAGACACCTAGAAGAGCATGCACAAGGATAACATATCCCATCTGTTGGATCTGGGCAAGAAGGAACCACAACCGTTGGATCCAGAGGTAAGTGCATGGGACTTAAACCCTTTTAAGTGCATGGGAGAGCAGGATAACTGAAGTCCCGAAGTCCCGAAACCAACCAGGACCATCCATCGTCAAGGTTGATAAATGGCGGAATATCTGAGAGTTCGTGGGAAGAGTTTCGGATAAATTGTGTGGAGAAAACACCATTTTTTCCGTAAGTCATGAAGAGCGAAGTCATCCTACCCGTCGATGCTGGGAAGGGCATGTGGGATAGATCCATGGAATTTAGAGGAATAACCATTTGGAGAAAAGGAAAGGAGGAGAAAACTCGAAGATCTAGGAGCCAAAGCAATCAGGGTCGTCCATTGAGATAGGACACACATCGTTAGATCAATGCTTCACTGATTCGCTAATTGGTAAATCTAGAGGTAGGAGAAGTGAAAACTCATGAAGTTTGAATTCGCGAGGTCATCAAGGCTGTCCGTGAAAAGGGAACACTTGGCAGAAGATCTTCTAGTCTGGAGATTCAGTGCTCCGGGGGTTTTTGTGGGGAAGTGTTTCAGAAATTCCTGAAGCACTGGAGCCTAAAATAGTTGAGGGCCATTGATCACAAAGGAGAATGTGGACCATAGATCTAGTCCTGGAGAATTTTTCGATTCAGATATCAGGTGAAAGGGAGCAAGCAACTTGCAAAAGATCTGAAGCACGAAGTTACAAAGGGAGATGGCCCACAGTCGTAGTTCATGGTCATGTGAAAGGAAGGGGCTTAGCCAAAGAAGCTAGCATCCACAACGTTGATATTTGAATAATGCTAAGGAGAGGGCACACAGGTTTCACAGGACTTGCACCTTAAGAAAAAAAGGGGACCTATACAAGTTGATTTGGTTTCAAGCAGGAGCCCGAAGAGTCGATCCGGATTAGTAGATTGAAAGATCCTAGACTGGGAGCTCAAGAATACCTTTGGATGGAAGGGGGTGTGCATCAAAGTGGTATCAGAGTAAGTTTTTGTCTATATATTTCAGGCGAAGGAGAAGCTGGATATGCTCTCAGTTGCAGAGTGAACAACAAACTTTCCAGGAGGGAAGGTAGAAGGTTAAGATGGCTACTGAAGGCCATGGACGTGGTCAGCGAGAAGGCCACCAATAGAAAAAAAAAGATGATATAGACAAAGAGCTCAGGGAGATAAGAGTAGAAATGGACAGGCTAGCATTGAAGATGCAATAGGAGGCAAAGGTACACTGGAGGTACGAATGGCCTTTGAATAAGAAGGTAAAATGGCATGTTTATAAGTTGTTGGCCAGAAGGAAATAACAAATGATGAGAAGGTGGCTGAGGTATGTTGAAACCTCAGTGACACAGAAGAGGAGAAGGTTTTCATTTGTGAGCCAGATGTAGGAGAAAACCTCAATGATGAGGAGAAGAGATCGAGGAGATATCTCATAGATTTCAAGGAGGGAAATGAGATGAGATCATTGGAGGATCTCATAGTCTGTCAGGAGGGAAGAAAAGAAATCCCATATTGTCAGGTGGGCAAGGGAGAAGAGAGGAGACTATATGAAAGTCTCATGAACTCAACTGAGAGTTCATATCAGCAAGGAGAGTTGATGGAGGAGGATCAGAAATTCATTCTGATCATTGGAGGAATTGAGGTATTCCTGCCACATAGCCCAATTGAGGCTAGAGTATGTGTTGCAGATGAAACAATAGAAGAAATACAACCAACAGTGGCTATCATAGAGGAGGAGAAGGATTAGACACTGATGTTTGCACCAACAGAGAAAGAGGAGCATACAGTTAAGATGCTCACTCCATGGGAGATGGAGTTGAATATGTTGGAGGATTGGTTGGACAATCTAGAACTAGAAGATGGCTGCCATGAGATAGCCATTATAGAGAAGACATGCTATCATGAGGAGAAACGGGACGAAGCTAGAGATGAAATAGCACAAGGAGAACTGGTATAAGAAAATATGTCAGAGGAAGAAGTTGTAAAACAACTCAATGATGAGATTGCAGAACTGGATTCTACAGCAGGGTGGCAAGCTAAGGCCATAGGAGATGAAGGAATCAAGGGATATTAGGTTGATCTACCCATTGATAAGGAGGAGATGCAGCAAAGCAATACACATGGAAGAAGAAGCTATCCAAGATAACAATTGGAAGAGGTGTCTGATGAAATAAGGAGGCTGATGTTGAGGTCAACACAAAAAGATGTCAGTAGGAAGAAGCTAAGCAGAAGGAATCCTGGAAGAGCATCAGGGAAGAAACAATAGCAACAAAGCAGTGGAGCAGGAGGACAACTCCAAAGGATATTTTGGGATCCAGGATGACTTCAACAGAGCTGGGAAGCTCATGAGCAGGAGCTCATGATTTTTTCACAGCATTGGAGTATGATGCAGGAGCATCGCTCCACCTCAGCGACCCACTAGCATTCCAGCACATCAAAAGTGCATTCAAGGAAGTGAGAGGCACCAACCCTCTCATTTTTCCCTCATTTTAAAATTTAATTTGTATTAAATGCAATTAAATGTTGTAAGGTTGGAAGAGCCAAATCGATTCCTTTGTGTAGGCATGAGATAATGTCGTCTTTAATGGTTGACAGGTTGATGAGATCTAGATCCGATTTGGACTAGATGGCCATTGAATGAAATTCAATGTAATTAATGAGAGTTAGGTAGCTTGGAGGAAAAGGCTCGAGGAGCCCCTCTTTTGAAAAATATTTTTGTATTTTTCTTTATCTTGAGTTTTATGAATTTTATCTGTGTGTATATGAATATATACTGTATATGCTTGGGATAGATTTCTTCTGCAGGGATAGATAGAATTCTCTATCTGTGAGTTTGTTGGAATTGTTTCTAGGTTCTTTAGGCCGTGCAAGGAGTGCACAATAGAGTATTGAAACTCTGTATCCAACGTAAGGAGTGATCATATGAACTCTTTCGAGTTAGAGAATAACGTGCCATGAGGGAACAACAGAGGAATTCATAGACTCAAAAGGGGAGCCTCAAGGTTGTTGAACACATTGGAGGAGAAAACAAAATTACTAAAGATTCTGTAGAGCTTTTCCAGGTGGGCATTGAGTAAGTGTAAGTGTGCACAAGGAGAACTCTCTGTCAAGTTCAAGGAGAAGACTATCAAAGGAAGATACTCACAGAGTTTTTGAACACTCTGTCTAATAGCTATGCAAGAGTGCATTGAGAGGATGTAGGAGATGCATCAGAGAACCTAAGGAAGATTTTAGGGTTCACGAGGAATACCTATGCAAGGAGTGCACCAAGTCAACACTCAATCGAAGAATTGAAAGAAAACCATTTGAAGGCCATTCAAGTACAAGGAGTGCGCCAGTGGTAGAGTAGTTCCACTTTACCAGCTCAGGAGGTCGAGTGTATAGTGTGCCAGGAGGGATCCAAATTTCTTCTAAGGAAGCAAAGGGTTGAGTCTCTTAGAAGGCTGAGCGATTTCTCAGCTCAGGAGAGACAGTGCAAATTTTCATGCAGAGTACAACTATGCACCAGGATGAGTTTAAAACCCATTGAAAAAATATCAGGAGGAGGAGCGACAACTGTCGTCATATCAGCTACAAGGGGGAGATCTGGACCATTGGAATTCACGTCTAGACACCCAGAAGAGTGCGTAGGAGGAGAAAAGATCCCATTCATCAGATCTGGGCAAGAAGGACCCACAATCGTTGGATCCATAATTAAGTGCACAAGACTTAAACGATTTTAAGTGCATAGGAGAGAGGGATAATAGAAGTCCCGAAGTCTCAAAACCATCCGGGACCGTCCATCGTCAAGGTTTATAGGTGGCGGAATATCTGAGAGTTCGTAGGAAGAGATTCGAAGAAATTGCATGGAGAAAACACCGTTTCTGTCTAAAGTCATGAAGAGAGAAGTCATCCTAGTCGTCGGTGCTGGAAAGGGCATGTGGCAGAGATCCACGGAATTTAGAGGAAGAAACCTTCATAGAAAAGGGAAGGAGGAGAACAATCGAAGAGCTGGGAGCTGAAGAAATCTTGGCCATCCATTGAGATAGGACATGTGGCATT
Organism: Picea engelmannii; assembly: GCA_009831015.1. Taxonomy (NCBI): domain Eukaryota; kingdom Viridiplantae; phylum Streptophyta; class Pinopsida; order Pinales; family Pinaceae; genus Picea; species Picea engelmannii. Next base: position 368,480 of record ML785393.1, read on the forward strand.
ATATCAATGTTTCGCTGATTCACTAATCGAGAAATCCAGAGGTAGGAGAAGTGAAGACTCACAAAGTCCAAAGTTGCGAGGTCATTGTTAAATTAGGAGCTTGATTTCTTATGCAGATTAATTCTTTTATTTTCTTCAACACTTTGATTCTAGCTTAATACACTTCAACAATACCAAATCATACCAAATAGCAATAACTATGTAGATACATAAGCATGGACATCAAGAACACATATACCCTAGGGAAACCCTGTACAAGGAGAAAAACCCTAGAAAACGATATTCCTTTATTGCATTAATAATGTAATATCACTTACAAATATCTGCCATGAATGTTCTTCTCTTAAATATCTTGCCAAGATCACTCTGACCTGACAAAGACCTAAGATACCTTGCTGAAATACACCTCTGATATGCTGCCTCTATTGTTGATATACATCACTGATATGCTACTGATATATGCCTCTTATATATGCCTCTATTGCTGATATACAACACTGATATTCTTATTTGGTATGCTGCCTCTTTTGTATGCATCACTGATATGATTCTTTGGTATGCTTCCTCTTTATCACTGATATGCACCTCTATTGCTTCACCCTTAACCTGCATTTCAAAACTGTGTTGAAGAGAGGGGTCGACCTCTGCTTATATAGGATGAAGAGGAAAAGTGTATGGCTCGAAATAGTAACTTGTTTGCATGCTTTAATCATAACTCAACTTCATACTTTAGTTTGAACTTAGAAATAGACTTGAGACTGGTATACTTTAGTTCGAAAATAGAACTAGACTTGAGACTTCAGTTACAACTCAACATTACACTTTAGTTCGAAAATAGAACTAGACTTGAGACTGGTATACTTTAGTTAGAAAATAGAACTAGACTTGAGACTGGTATACTTTAGTTAGAAAATAGAACTAGACTTGAGACTTCAGTTACAACTCAACATTACACTTTAGTTCGAAAATAGAACTAGACTTAAGACTTCAGTTACAACTCAACATTACACTTTAGTTCGAAAATGTAAATAGACTTGATACTTCAATTGCAACTCGGCATTACACTTTAGTTCGAAAATAGAACTAGACTTGATACTTCAGTTACAACTCATCATTACACTTTAGTTCAAAAATAGAACTAGACTTGAGACTTCAGTTACAACTCGACTCTTTACAAGGCAATTCGAAATTCTCTTCATGGTGGATAATGTTACATGTGCCAATGCACTAGATCAATACATTTATATTATTTTCAATATTAGGAATATCATTTGTTTCTAGCTCATAGGAATTTTATATTCAACCTAACTTTTGCTAGATGCCTTGAATTTTTCTCATGGCTCACAAGGTTTGACTAGGATCACAGAGGTTGTACATTCCCCCTACCATTTTCACTAGTCTTTCTATGCTCATAGAGGTTGTACGTTCCCCCTAACGTTTGCACTAGACTTTCTATGCTCACAGAGGTTGTACGTTCCCCCTGAATTTTGCATTAGACTCACATAGTATCTCATTTGTCCTAAATTTTGGTTTGAATCATAGATATTGTACGTTCCCCTTGGCTTTTGTCAATACCTCACAAGACTGGTTGATTCTCCAAATCTCCCTAGCTAGCCTTAGGGTGGCCCATATGGCCTCTCATTGGAGAATGACTGTCGATGTTGCCAAATTTAACACTTGCTCTCAACGAGGGAGTCATTCTCAACCACACCAAGCTTGCCTCTTAGATGCACAAACTGTCTTGAGGTCAGAGGCTTGGTCAGGATATCAACTACCTTCTCGCTCATGGCTATGTACTGTAAATTTACAGTTTTTCTCTGAACCAAGTCTCAGATGTAGTGGTACCTCATGTCAATATGTTTTGACCTGTCATGAATACCGGGTTCTTTGTCAATTTTATGCAACTTTTATTATCACAGTAAACCACTGTCGTCTCGATCTTGTCACCAAACAACCCAAAAATCAATTTTCTGAGCCATACTGCTTCCTTGCTAGCATCACTTGCTACGATCTACTCAGCCTCTGTTGTACTCTATGCAATGGATCCCTGCTTCCATCTTGACCAAGAGATCATAGCGGATCCTAAACTGAAGCAGTATCCAGAAGTATTCTTCTGATCCACTAAGCTTCCTGCCCAGTCAACATCTACATACCCATGCAAAAATAAACCACCATTGGATGTATATCTTAGACCATATGTAATGGTACCTATGAGATATCTCAAGATGTGCTTTGCCGCCACCCAGTGTCTCTGTCTCGGTTCAATCATGAATTGACTCATTGCAGTCACTGCATAGCATATATCTGGCCTAGTGTGGATCATGTACATCAATGATCCAATCAACTGCCTATACATGGTGGGATCCACCAAATCTGAAACTGTATTAGAATCATGCAACTTCCTCATGTTGGTAATCATCGGAGTAGACATGGAATTGCAATCCATCATACCAAACCTCTTTAGTACATCCACTGTGTATTTTCCTTGTGCCAAAAATATCTCGCCCTGTCTTTGCCATACTTCCAATCCTATGAATTAATGCATCAAGCCTAAGTCTTTCATCTTGAATTTTGAGGTTAGCTCCCTCTTACACTAGGCTATTAGCCATTAATATCCTGTTAGAAAGAGAGCATAAACATATAGGATTAGTATAACAGGTTGGTTACCTCTTACCTTGAAGTATAGATTTGCATCAACATCACTTTTTTGAAATCCCAGGCTTTTAAGAAAGCCATCAATCCTGTCATACCAAAATATGGGAGCCTTCTTAAGACCATACAAGGCCTTCCTTAGATTGCATACACGAGTGCCTTTGTTATGTAGTACAAAACCATCTAGTTGTTCCACAAAGACCTCCTATTCAATCTTTCCATTCAAGAATGTTGTTTTTACATCCATATGATGTAGTTTCCTACCAAGAATGGAGCTAAAGAAATAATAGTTCGAATGGAGGTATACCTGGCTACAGGGGAAAAAGTCTCTTCCTTCTTTCTAAGTGAAGCCTCTGGCTACAAATATTTCTTTGCACTTTTCCACACTTCCATCAGCTGCATGTTTGATCTTATAGATCCATTTGGAAAAAAACACTGATTTGTCTTTTGGCCTCGACACAATGTCCCAAACATTATTCTTTATAATAGACCTATATTCCTCAAGCATGGAATCCTTCCATACGTGTAATTTATCTACTTATTCAAATGAAGAAGGTTCAACATCACTAATGTTTCTCATCAATGAAACATAGACTTCAAACCTATGAGGCCTCTTCCTTTCCCTGAAAGTTCCTTTGGGAGAACCTATCCTTTCTGCTTCCCGCACTATTTCTTTAAGCCACCCTGGCTTCCTTTTGGCTCGAGGTTCTTCAAGAGTTATTTCTAACACTTTAGTAGGTTCTAGGGGCTCATTAATTGGCCCTTCACGAGGTTCCTCCCTCTGATCATCTGACTCTTCATTTTTAGAAGAGGGTGAAGGTGGTTGAACTGCTTCTAATTCCTGCTGAAGCTCTATGGATTTATTAAATGCGACTTCCTCATGGAAAGTCACATCTTTGTTGTTACACATTATTTTGGTCACCCCGATGATGACTTTACAAGAATATGGTTAGGCTCTCAAAATGATCTTTTTCTTGAGAAAAGTGATTGTTTTCTTCCTCTACAAGACTGCATTTTGGAAGGACGTCGCAGGCTGCATATGGTACACAGTGCGGAAATCCTTGATTTCTGTAGGCTGCTCTATAGCTGGCTTGAGGGGCTTCCATAGGCTTCTATATAGGCAGGGTGCAGTGACATTTGAAAGATAAAATAAGAAAGAGGTTCATGAAGTTTCTAGAAGAGGAATCTTCTGGAATGGGAGGTGGCATTCATATGGTTACGATCCTACTAGCTTCTGTGATCTGGTGGGATCATCCTCATCTCTTTGAACCACTTCACCTTCTCCTATATAATGATAGGCTTCTTATGGAAAAGGTTAAGCAAGGTTAAGCAATATTGAGCAAAGAATTGCTGAAAGAATAGGCTAGATATTGTGTGAAGGATATTATCTCAGTTGATGCTTGAGGTCTCCATTTGTCCATCAAGACTTTGTGGATCATCTTCATGCAAATTTCAGAGCAAGTGTATGTGTGTGTTGGAACAAAGCACCACTGAAAGGGAAGTTGCGAAATCAAGGAAATTTGGTTGTATCTTCCACTTTTACTCAATAATATACAGTGGAATGTTTCTTTCCCATAAAATTATTCTCATTTTATTACATGACTCCTTGATCACATGTTTAAGTTTTCATTGAATCTATCATTATTGCTTTCACTTTGGTTGGTTTGTGTCATTGCAGATCTGATTTCACAAGAGCACTAGAGAGAAGTAGGAACAATAAAGATACAAGGAAGCGATCTCAAAGGTAAGTCATCAATTCCTTCTTTGGTAGTAAGATCAATGATTGTAACTTAGGGAAAGCGCCATGTCATGTCTTGTTTTTTTCTAGATCCAGGTGGATCTAGGGAGATTAGTTTATGTCCTCATTTACCGATTTATCCAGTAACAAAATTGGTGACTCCACTGGGGATATGACTTGATTGTGGTTTTTTGTTGGCCATTTTCTTTTAGCCTACTCTTTTTACTTGAATTCAGTCTCTGAGTCTATGGGAGATCTATTCAAACTCTCTATGTTTGAAATTCCACTTGGATCCTTTACCCTTTTCTCAAAATTTCTTAGTTTACAAACACTTCCACACTATACCTTATACATAGCCTATGGAAACCTTTGATTTCCACACACTAGCTATTTTCTTCAGTGTGAACTTTTTGCACCCTATCTGTTTCTGGCCTGCGAAAACTCTTGATTTCCGCAATGTAATATTCTCTTAGGCTGTGGTGACACCTGTGGAATTTTTTGAGTTGGGTTTTAGCCTCTGTTGATACCTAGTTTTTCTTTAATCATCTTCGAGGAACTTTGTATGCCAACATTTGACTGTTTTCTGGATGTTTAACTTGCTGTTGATTGGTTTTCGGAGATCGAACACCTCTCTTAGTCATTTTTCCAGTTTTTATTTTTTATTTTTAACAACAAGGGTATAATCTCTGATTTTGTATCTGAGTGCTTGTTCGATTAAAAGTTTTTTTGATTGGATTTGAAGTTCTGGATTGTTTAGATGTTCTGGATTGCTTGCTGACTGGAAAGTCATTCTGCATTTACATTTGACGAAACACTTTTTTGTCATCGTTTATTTTTATCTTCATTGAAAGTTTGATTTGGGTGCTTGTTGAGTATATTATTTTTGTCGATTGCTTGTCCTTTCTTCATTCCATATCTGTTTTGGTTTTCGAAAGGAAAATTAAAGGATTTCATTATTTTATGTAATCATTCATAAAGAAAATAGTTGCATTCAAAAAATTGAAAGAGAACAAATAGAGAAATTGCATTGTTCATGATTGTTTGACATTTCATTCAAAGAAAAATAATTGTATCTCATAGTTCTCATTATTCCAGAAGAATACTTTTTCCCTACTGTAGATAGAATTCATTGAACGAAAAATTTCATCATTCATATCTATGTGCACATTGTTGGGTCAAAGTCTCTCACAACATTGGTTTCATCTCCATTTTTCCCTTTTGAGTAAACAACAACCTCTAAAATATTGTGTAATCTAAAATTTAACGAGCAAATTTTATTTTCTAGGGATCTTTTACACCAACATTAGCTAGGTTAGAGCTTTGGAATAGGCTATGAGACACACTCTCCAAAGAACAAAACACACAATAGAATCTTGTGATAGGGAGTGTTCAAATCCATTTGCAACATTTTGTCCTGGGAAGCCCTTCTTACACAAGGGTCAAACTTGAGGTCGCATTGGGACTGACAGAGTTACTCACCCTGCTTTGTTGGTCTTGGTGTAGAGATTGCACATATTATGGGGGTCGCTTGAAGGTATACCTACAATGATGAGTGGAAGCCTCTCAAGTTTATTTCGGGCTATATTCCCTGCCTTTGCACATGAATTAGACTGTTGACTGTTTCCCTAGGAATCACTGTTGTTTGTGGTAACCTTAGTAGCCTATCTTCTTAGGGTCTTACACAAGGTGACTGTGGAGGGGAAAGTCTTCACGGTACCTAGAATCGATGTTGTCCAGACTCACTCGGTCTCCTTGGAGGGTATACCCATGATTATGTGTGGGAGCTTGCACCGGGGTGTAAGTTCGTTAAGCAGGTCATCAATGTAACTTTTCCACCCTATCCCAACGCCTTCTTGTCTTGATTTTGCAATGTTGGATTTCATCACCAACTAGTGACTTCAGAATAAGAAGGTTTGTTTGTCTGGTTTGATATTTAGATTTTATTAGCGAGTGTTGTTTTTTTTCGTAGTTTTCCATAGATTTTTTCTGCAAAATTTTTGGTTCCGCCAACATAGACCCTTTGCGCCATTCGTGCAGGGTATAAGGACTTCCCCTGGAAGACATGGGAGATTCTACCCCTCTACCCCCCCATTCATCGGAAGGCTCTCCTCAACAGAGTGAGGTCCAACACACTATAACTTCACAAGAGGAATATTCTACCTCTTTGGAAAGTTTCTGAATTATTTCCAATTCTCTAGAAGCTTTCCGCATTCCTCCTGGACACGAGAGACGCATTCTCTCGCTGAATTCGTCCGAAGAACTTGTTGTTGACACCTATGGAATACCAACCGGACCCCTTTTAGGTATAGGATTCGACGATCCCTTCTAGACTACTGAGATATTTAGAAGCCCATATCGCATGGTGCGGGACCTTTATGGCTCAGGGGCAGGATCGGATATACCTGCCATCCTTGAACTGCCCGAAACATCTGCTACTTACATGATACCTCTAGATCACTTTTCTAGTACCACGTGCTATCTATTCATTGGTTCAGAAACATAATCTGCTGGTCCTAACTCAACCATTCCTCTCCATATGGCCCACTATGGTCCCTCATACTACGACTATTCCTATCGCGAGCATGGTGGTTAACTAGGCTCCCATTGGTACACCTCGCTCATCTAGACCTATCCCTTCTCTTTGTCTTGGGTATCATGCTTTAAACACTTCCACTACTATCCCTACCCAATTTCCATCTAGAGTTCCACTTGGGCATAACACTACTATCGGTTATGTTCCCGTACCTTCCTAGGTCCTCTCCGTATGGTCCCATCCACCTCTTCACATTGGATCTGGCCCTAGTGGTTCCAATCCAATTGGAAGCACTGATCACCTGTTCACTTCTGGTTATCAGATTTCTGTTGGAGAAAAATCTCATGCTGGGGGGAAACCTCATTTTGGGGGTCAAACTCAATTTGGGGCACCACCTCCTTTTGGAGGACAACCTCAGGTTGGGGCTTATAAAATGCAATCCAGACTGAACACATCGGACTTGTTAGCTCACCTTTGGAGCCTTCGTGTTCAAGGAAACACACAACCTGCTAGGGGGAAACCTTCTCAAGATAACGTTTTTGTACCCCCTAATTACGGTCAACCATATCCAGGTTCCTTGAATCCCACTTGGGGTCCTTATGTTCAGTCTAGTGTCCCTTTTCAAGGGAATATCTCTAATCAACCCAACCGTATGGGCTACATGCCTCCATATCCTCGGCTGAATCTATTAGGAAAATCCACGTACATGCATACTGCTTATGGTCCTACTAGTATACTGAAAGGACTACCTCCTCAAAGTCACCAGTATCCTCATGTGAACAAACAACTTCCCTTTTTGGCCACTTTGGAACTACCTGATTTGTCTAGAATTTTGAATGACCCTATCCGTCATTCTCCTCATTGGCCTGTCATACCGGCCAAATTACCATCGGACATTCCTAAGTTCGATGGTAAACTAGGAAAAGATCCAAATAATAATGTAATGACCTTCCACCTTTGGTGTTCATCCAACTCTTTTATGGATGACTCCATTTGATTACGTCTCTTTCAACGAACTCTCATGGGTTCGGCCACAAAGTGGTATATAGAATTACCGCGAGGCTTATTTAATGACTTCAACACCCTTTCCATGGATTTTCTTACCCATTACCAACTACCTATCCGCTACGAGACAATAACCGAGATTTTAAGTTCCTTTAAATAGTCCACTGCCACCCACATTTCTGATCATATTCATGAGTGGATACGCAGGAGACGCTTGATCAAACTCGACCTTCCTGACCATTTATTGGCTGAATGGTTCACTAAGTCATTCATCAATGAAATATCACATGATATCTCTATGGGTGGCATTGTCACTAAAGAGTAGGCAATTAGTTGTGCTCAGTACCTAGACCTCGTTTATTCATAAATGGGGACTCTTTACGACCTACTCCCTGACGCTCCTCGCCCTTCTACCATGACCAACTCAACAACCCTGACAAATTCTCATGTTGTTGATGGTGTGATAGGTAATTTCCATGATCAACCTCAATCTGCGCATGCCTCTCACACCAATCCCAAATCCCATGCTTCTAATGTTCAAACTGATCTGACTTCTACTCCTCCCACTGGTAAAACTTTGGAAGTGAATGCTATTTAATATATCCCTATCGGTAAGAATAAATCTAAAAAAGGGAAGGGTAGGAATAAGGAGGATAAAAATAACAACCCACAATTCGACAAGACCAAGACACCTCTTGCTGATGATAAGGAAAAATGCAAACCTCACTATCCTTTCCTTATCTGTGGTGATGATCACTACACGAAAGACTGTCCAAGACGTGCTAAAGTCACAAAATTCATTCAAGGAACCACAAAACCTCCTACACCTGTCATTTTGTCGCAACCCTTCCCTTCTCAATAAAAGGCTCAATTGGTCATTCATTGATCCAGATTTGGATCCAGGAGCTTGATGGGGCTCAAAAATGCCTAAAAATCAAAGTGCTTAGAATTCGACAAGACCAATGCCATTGCGTTCATCTCGTTCTCCCGATTCTGGCCATATATCCACTTTCTCAAACGAACACTGTATGCGAGAGTTATCACACTTTGATCGTTTTCCCAAACAGGGAAAAAGTCAACAGGTCCAGTGAAAAGATGACATCAGCAGTGTTGACATGGTAGTGGAAAATTGACATGTGGTAGCAGAAGCAACAGGGTGACTGGGTGGTGACAGGGATCCATCCAAGTTGACAAGTGGCAACCGGTGACTAGACATCTATGGCAAAATTGGACCAATGCAGTTTGGACACGTGGCAAAGTTTGGGCAAATGTGGTGGTACCACGTGGCCCAGGCATGGGCAACCACGTGGCACCCAGTCATCACACATTTGGCAAGTTCCAAAAAAATGTTTGGAGTCAATGGGTTTTGAACCCATGACCACCACCTTGAGAAATGGCCCAACACCAACACACCCATTATGTTTCTTGTTATAAGAAACACTTTTTAATTTATTTAAATTACAATACTTTGTATGGTGGTCTAAAATTATTTTAGAGCTCATGGGAATTGAACCCATGACGTCCTGAAGCAAGGCGCCAAGCTTTGGAACAACCCCAACAAACTACGCACCAAGGGATAAGCTTGTAATATCAAACCCCTTTTATTATGTTTAAAGCGCAAGGGAATAGTAATGGGCGTATTTGAAGGGCGCGACCTCATCCATATGACCGGGTTTAGGGGGCACGCGCCTATTATGGGGAGTTATGGCTATGAATTAGCCTTTGAATCTGAGAAGCTCAACCATATGACCATAAATAGGGGCGTTCACTCATCTTGGGGGGCTTATCCCTATTATTTGGCATAAAATGGGTTTTTGACCATATCTTATGGTTTTTATTGATTTTTATTAACCAATGTTGGTTATTTGGTCATATCTTGGTGGATATTGGGCCAAATTGAGTGTCACGAAAAGTGGGATGTTGGAATTTGATCCCTCTACCTCATGGATATATAAACTAATTCATTGAGAGGTTTTACACAAGCAAGAATCAACAAAGAATATTGAAGCCAAGGTCAAGTAGTCTTGAGCAGTGCAAGTAGCTGAGCTTTGGAGGCAGTTTCCAGGAGTTCTATTACTCCGTTTTCAGTGCTGTCTGTTGCGTCAGGTTTCTGAGACATAAAAAAATACAACTAGTTAGTCAGATTCCCTATATGATGTATTTTGAATGCAGATTGTAAAGCATTGAATATTTAATAGAGAAAGCCTCCTGCACTGAAGACAAAGGCTCGGAGACATAGGTGAGATTGCCGAACTCCGTTATCAACTTCTTGTGTACAATTGGTTGATAGTTTGCATTCTTGTGTTATCTGTTATTGCTCTTAATTATTCAAGTCTTGGTTGTCTTTATATTCACATGCACCGTCAGAAAAAGGTCTAGATTAAATTGAGGTTATAGTGTGTAATAGATAAGCTTCGATTTTTGGATCAAGAGGTATTAGAGCAGGCTGACATTTGCAGGAACTGTGAATATGGGAAAAATATTGAAGAGAGCTAGACTCTAGGAGCTCGAGGAGATCAACCAATCCATGTATCAAGAGAATGCTAAATTGCGAAGATTGGTGCAGATTATCGAGGAAGACAGGGAAAGAATGCGAATGTTGATGTTGGCAATGGAAGCAAGGCGAGTTGGAGGAAGTCCTTCCGTTAGAAGCCCAAGCCCTGTTAGGGATGATGAAACTCATCCATTCCGAAGGAAATCAGATGAGGAGGATTCATATACTCCTTCTACTTCGGTTGAGGAGTAGTCAATAGGAGAGGCCCTTGGCACATTCTCTTCACCAGTAGAAAGGACTGAATACACTCAAGCCTCACCTGTAGTTGATCAGGAAGTGGATTCCAACCATCTGGAGATAGAAGCATTTGAGAGACATACCAAAGGAGTCGGTATGAGAATGCTATCAAAGTTCGGATACTAGAAGGGGAAAGGCCTTGGAAAATATGGCCAAGGTAGAGCCGAGCCGATTGAAGTGCATGAGAATCCACTCTGGGAAGGATTGGGATATGCAGGAGGATCTTCTGAGGATGAGAGTCCAGTGATTCGATGCACACACTGTCAAAAGTTCAGACATGATGCTGACCATTGTTGGAAGTGGCATCCAGAATTGACACCAGAATGGTTTTGGACTCGGCAAGGCAAACATGCAGCTTGAGCCAGCAACGATGCAAACAATGACTCGCGAATGAAAGGTAAATAGGTTAAAAGGTATAAATCACCTTCACCCACCTTTACTGATGATCATGCTAGAGTCATGAACCTTATTAGGAAAAATATTCCATGCATGTTTTGTAGCAACAATAACCATTGTGTTGCAGACTACTGGGAACAGAAAGTATATGGAAGAAAAATCATGGCGACAAGAAGTACGCCAAGACGTGATGACACGACACTATAGGTCAAAAATAATCTGCTAGCAAAGTCAGTGCAGCCAGGGCAGGAATCAGAGAAATCCAAGAGGGATTCGACTCAGTCAGGGTGCGATTCCATCAAGTTTCTTTGAGCAAGAAACACTTTCTCACATTGTCAGAAGAGAGGACATTGTGAAGATAGTTGTTGGAAGGTGCATCCAGAGTTGCGACGCTCAAAAAATCCTGAAGGGCTCGAGCAAAAGACTAATGCTACAAAGGAAAAAAAGGATGTTGTAAGAGGACAACAAGTGGATGCTACAAAGGAACAGAAGGACGCTGCAAGAGGAGAATAGGAAGATGCTACAGAGGAGTAGAGGAATGACTGTGACACTTCGCTGGCAAGAGATGGGTCATCCGACTGGAACTGGGCAGATTTTATGCCCTATATGTAAATTGAGTCAGTGTCATTGTCTTTGATGTAATAAAAGTGATTTGATTTATGAAATCACTTATGGAGTCTAGTTAATGTTAAGTCTAGGTTGTTTTTTCATTAGTTGATTGATGTAAGGAGATAGTCAATTGTTGTAATAATCCTTTTGGGGACCAAAAGGTTATTTAGTGGGGAGGTGTGATCCAGATTTGGATCCAGGAGCTTGATGGGGCTAAAAAATGCCTAAAAATCAAAGTGCTCAAAATTTGACAAGAACAACACCATTGCATCCGTCTCGTTCTCCCAATTCTGACCATATATCCACTTTCTCAAACAAACACTATATGCGAGAGTTATCTCACTTTGATCATTTTCCCAAACAGGGAAAAAGTCAACAGGTCCAGTCAAATGCTGACATCAACAGTGTTGACATGGCAGTGGAAAATTGACATGTGGCAGTAGAGGTAGTAGGGTGACTAGGTGGTGACAAGGATCCATCCAAGTTGACAAGTGGCGACCGGTGACTGGACATCTATGGAAAAATTGGACCAATGCAGTTTGGACACGTGGCAAAGTTTGGGCAAATGTGGTGGTACCACGTGGCCCAGGCATGGGTAGCCACGTGGCACCTAGTCATCACACATATGGAAAGTTACAAAAAAATGTTTGGAGTTAATGGGTTTTGAACCCATGACCACCACCTTGAGAAATGGCCCAACACCAACACACCCACCATGTTTCTTGTTATAAGAAACACTTTTTAATTTATTTAAATTAAAATACTTTGTATGGTGGTCTAAAAATATTTTAGAGCTCATGGGAATCAAACCCATGACCTCCTGAATCAAGGCGCTAAGATTTGGAGCAACCCCAACAACCAACATGCCAAGGGAGAATATTGTAATATCAAGCCCCTTTTATTATGTTTAAAGCGCAAGCGAATAGTAATGGGCGCATTTGAAGGGCGCGACCTCATCCATATGACCGGGTTTAGGGGGCACACGCCTATTATGGGGAGTTATGGCTATGAATTAGCCTTTGAATCTTAGAAGCTCAACCATATGACCATAAATAGGGGCGCACACTCATCTTGGAGGGATTATCCCTATTATTTTGCATAAAATGGGTTTTTGACCATATCTTATGGTTTTTATTGATTTTTATTAACCAATTTTGGTTATTTGGCCATATCTTGGTGGATATTGGGCCAAATTGAGTGCCACGAAAAGTGGGATGTTGAGATTTGATCCCTCTACCTTATAAATATATAAAATAAGTCATTGAGAGGTTTTACACAAGCAATAAACAACAAATAATCTTGAAGCCAAGGTCAAGTAGTCTTGAGCAGTGCAAGTAGCTGAGCTTTGGAGGCAGTTTCCGGGAGTTCTATTACTCCGTTTTCAGTGCCGTCTGTTGCGTCAGGTTTCTGAGACAGAGAATAATACAGATAGTCAGTCAAATTCCCTATATGATGTATTTTGAATGCATATTGTAAAGAATTGAATATTTAATAGAGAAAGCCTCCCACACTGAAGACAAAGGCCCGAAGACGTAGGCGAGATTGCCGAACTCCGTTATCAACTTCTTGTGTACAATTGGTTGATGGTTTGTATTCTTGTGTTATCTATTATTTCTCTTAATTATTCAAGTCTTCGTTGTCTTTATATTCACATGCACCGTCAGAAAAAGGTCTTGATTAAATTGAGTTTATAGTGTGTAATAGCTAAGCTTCGATTTTTGGATCATTCATGATCAACCCTCTTTTTCCATTACTTCCTATGTCCTTATGTGCACTGGTGATTCTAAGAAGAATGACATCGCACTTACTACTAGAGCCAAAGATTACTCTAATTCTAAGGATAAACCTGATGGTACCCCACCTTCACTAGTTCAACCACCTCCTTCGACTCCACCTCCTAACGGTCCTCTTCATCTCAAACAACTGAGCCCCGACACAGTCCTTCGCCCTCCTCCCAAGGGTGTGGTTTGAAAGTCTTCCTTCAATCCTCATACGTGTGCTACTCAAAACTATAGCATTTTAGAAGACCTTGCACAAGCACCCTCTGCGATGTCATCTCTCGAGGTCCTTTAAAGTTGTCCCACTCAATGGAAGGCATTGTTAAAAGCCATAGGTGGAATCAATCCTACGGACATGAATTTGATAATATTTGACTTGGAAGATCACATTCCAAGGCTGCCCCCTTAGCTATCATTCCAAGTCATTGTCGAAAACAAGAACATCTGTCGAACTGTTATTGACGAAGGTGCCTCGACGTGCGTTATGTCAATCACTTTTTGGAAAGCCATTGACTTTCCTTCTCTTACAGAATCACACAACACTCTTAAGGCTTTCAATGGCTCTGGCTTTAAAACCTATGGTGTACTTAACTCGTTGCCTATTACGTTAGAAGGAAAATCGGTCAACGTTGAAGTTGAAGTCTTTGATGCACCTCTCGATTACAACCTCTCACTTGGCCGTAGCTGGATTGATTCCATGCGTGCAATTTTATCTACTCTTTTTCGTGTCGTATGTTTTCCACACTAGGGAAAAGTTGTTACAGTAGATCAACTAGCCTTTTTTAAATTTGATGCTCGTACTAGAAACGTACCCTTCATTTCAAAGACACCCCCTGGGTATGATAATGTCAATGTGGGTCTATTAAAAGACTCAAATTTGATGGGTACTTTCCCAATCCCACCACCCAATATTCCACCTCCTTTGGTCACCTTGATCAACATGATTTCTACCTCTGTTAATGAAATCCCCACATCCTATGACCCGTGGATAGTACCTGACTCTGGTGATTATCTTTTCTATGGTGACCAAATTCCGTTAAAGCCGGTTGAATTTGCCTATCAAGCCATTCAATCGACAACCCTTCCTACTCCCTCTCTTGGTGATTCATCTCCAGATCTGTTTCATGTGATTTTTCCCATGGACGAGATGATTATGTCAGTTATGTCTATGGAAGACACCCCTTGGGATGATGGAAATCATTGTTCCATTCTCTTCCTAAAACAACACACCATCGAGAGTTACCAATGGATCTCGACTCCCTCAACCATTGTTTTTATTTCTTCCATTCCTGAGTCCACACACGATGTGTTATATGAAGGGAACTTAAGTAATATTTCTCCCACCATCCCCCTGGACATATCCATTAAATCTGGAGTTGTTGAAAATGTTCACATCGGAGCTTCATGTTCCACTGGTGAGGTTGTCACTTATAAATCCCTCTTCCAAGAGTTTTGTGATGTCTTCGCATGGAGCTATGAAGAGATGTCGGGTATTGACCCCGATATTGTTGTACATGATATTAAGACTTACTCGGGCGCTAAACCCGTTCGAAATAGAATTTTCTCGATCCAACCTCGCAAAGAAGCTACTATCAAGCTTGAAGTCGAGAAACTTCTTAAAGCTAGTTTTATTTATCCCGTGGCTTTAACTGATTGGGTATCCAATCTAGTTCCGGTTAACAAGAAACAAGGAACGATCCATGTTTGCGTTGATTATAGGGATATCAACAAAGCTTGTCCTAAGGACAAGTTTCCCACCCCCTTTGTTGACCATATCGTCGACGATTGTGCTGGGAGTGAAATATTCTCTTTGATGGACGGTTTGTTCAGATATAATCAGATCAATATCTTGCCTGCAGATCAACACAGAACCGCTTTCATTTGTCCTTGGGGCATTTTCCTACTGGAAACTCCCCTTCGGTTTAAAGAACACCGGTGTGACTTTTCAATGTGCCATTCTTACACCTTCCATGATATCAAGCACATTGTACAACCATATCTAGATGACCTGCTGACACATTCCATGCGTCATAGTGACCATCCGACACATCTCTGAGCCATTTTCCTTCGTTGTCGGTTCTATCATATACGCTTAAACCCACACAAATGTGTTTTTTGTGTGGAATCCGGTTTACTTCTAGGATTTTTTGTATCATGTCAGGGGATTAGGGTAGATCCTTTGAAGGTTGAGGCGATCCTCAATATCCCTCCTCCCGCCTCACTCCGCTAGCTTCAAAGTTTGCAAGGGAGGGAATTTGTTTTACGTCATTTCATCCTAAACTATGCTGAATTAACACTTGGATTTACTCGACTGCTGAAGAAAGGTTCTGAGTTCGTATGGGACACCACTTCCAACAAATCCTTCGAAGCTTTGAAACTGATTGTAACCCGTACCCCACTACTTTTCCCACCCGATTATAGTCGATATTATTTCCTTTATCTCGCTGCTTCGGACTCTACCATTGACATGGTTCTAGTCCAAGAAGATGATTCACACGATGAACATGTCATTTATTATTTGAGTCAGAGTCTCACGACGACCGAAACGAAATACTTACATGTTGGAAAATTGGCCTTGGCAGCAGTTCAAGTTGTCCAACGTTTCTGTCACTATATTCTATTCTGCAAGACCACTATGTTTTCCGATTTCAACCCTATGCAACATTTTCTCACATGCCAATTGCTAGGGGGAAAATACTCCAAATGGATAGAGATTCTCCAGGAGTTTGACTTAGAGTTTTAACATGCTAAGTCTAAGAAATCCTTTTTGTTTGTCGAACTTATATGTGAACTTCTCTGCACTGAGACAAAAAATGTAGCAGATGATTCTATACCTGACGAATCCCTTTTTCTGATCAGTTCTGATGACCTTTGGTATGGAGATATCATTATCAATCTCCAAACTCATACTTTTCGGCCTGATCTTTCTAGCACCGACCGTCGTCGTATACGTTACTAGGCCTGTCAATATTATCCTCGGTGACACTCTTTATCGCCATGGAGTTGACTCTGTTTTTCAACGATGTCTCATCTATGATAAGGCTGAGAAAGCATTGAATGACTGCCATTCTGGAGCATGTGGTGGTCACATGTCTGTGTATGATACTGCCCAAAAGATCTTACGAGCAGGGTATTTTTGGACTTCTTTATTCAAAGACTGTATTATTTCCATCTAAAAATTTCATTCTTATCAAACATACAACAACAAAATAAGATCGCATCCTTCTCCCTTACACCCTGTAGTTTCCGTCGAACCTTTCGCAAAATGGGGTATTGATTTCATGACATGTAACCCTCACTCGACCGGGAGGCATAGATACATTATCATAGCCGTGGATTATTTCACGAAATGGGTCGAGGTGATGCCTACATTCAACAACACCGGAAAAAATGCAACCCTATTCATATTCAATCATATTATTACTCGATTCAAAATCCCGCAAGCTATCATTACTGATCATGGTATCCATTTTCAAAAATTTATGATGTTTGAGCTTATCGAGAAGTTGGGTCTTCGACATGAAAACTCAACCCCCTACTATCCACAGGCTAATGGCCAAGTTGAAGCAATAAACAAATTTCTTATCACCATGCTTCAACGGATAATAGGAATCCATAAGACAAGTTGGCACATGATGTTGTTTTCAGCACTATGGGCCTATCGAACATCCGTAAAGTCTTCTACGGGGTTTACCCATTTTCAACTAGTGTATGACATTGAAGTCATCCTCCCGATTGAATGTGAGATACCATCGTTGAAGCTAGCTATTGAACTTCTCCCAAATACCTCTGCCAAGGAGGAACAACTATTGTATCTTATGCAATTAGATGAGACCCGTCATGATGCCACCCTAGTTATTGAAAACTAGAAGAAACGCGTGAAAGCCCAATATGACAAGCATTTCAAGCCACATGTTTTCTCTGAGGGTGATCTAGTTCTCCTCTATGAACAAGACCGTGATCTACTAGGAGCCGAAAAATTTGAAGCTATGTGGCAAGGTCTTTATATCGTTAAATGAGTGTTAGAGAAGGGAGCCTACGAGCTAGTGGATTATGATGGCATTCCTTTGAGTGAACCCAGAAATGGGCTTTACTTGAAGAAGTACTATGCTTATACCATCTTTGCATGAGTGCTTATATTTTTACTGTATCATACTCTTGTGTGATACTTTTGTGTGCTTTTCGTTATTTGGTTTCGACCCTCAACTGCTTACCTTGTGTTGTGCTTGGTTTCCAGATGTCAATGTATTCACTACCCTATATTGGCTTTGCTGATGGTGCTATTTGTAGTACTCAGAACGTAGTTTCTGCTGCTTGGGAAATCTACGCACCTACAAATGAACTTATTAGTCTCTAAGGTGTTTTCCTTGGTCGTGCAACCAATAATATCGCATAATATAGCACAGTCATCGAATTGTTGATCGTTGTTATTTCACTTGGGATTCGTCATCTCGTTGTATGATTTGATTCATAGCTAGTAGTGCTACAGTTAAGTAACATATATACTATCTGAAGCCCTACTTTGTTACAGGTATATTTATGAATTTGCCTCTTGGAATGTTATTTTGATTATATTGATTATCAACACATTCCTAGATGTCTAAATACGTTAACTGATGCTTTAACTAATTATGTGTTAGACAGACATTTGAGACATTTATAAACCCAATCACACATCACATGTTGTATATAAAGCAAATTAAGCCAGTAGAAGCCTCATGTATATATATAACGATAAAAATGTTTTACAAAAAAGTGTTTTCTGTCCAAAGACCAAAATATCAAAATATGAAGCTCATGGAATCTACAAAATATCATCATGGATGCTGCTCATGGTAGCATACTACTGCCCGTGCTACCCTACGAAATATTAAACTAAGTGAACCAGACACGCCCACAGTATGGCACTGATAACGCCTCAGAATCTCGTTGATCAATATGTCTGGGATGTCTGCTGTTAAACCCTCTAGATTCTTCTCAACTGCCTCATAGTCGCCAACGTCCCATCCTGCTACTAAAACTACTTCCCCTCATCTCTGAATAGGGGACGTACCCCGAGGCCGGTGTGGCCCTCCATCTGGATGGTCAATTTTTTTGATTAGTCATTGGATACAGAGATTAAAAAACATCTTATATTATAAAATTCACAAAAACACCATAAAAACAAAAGGTTTTTCTTACCTAGGTCCCCCTACTAGAAACCCTCGGGTAGAACCAAATCGGGGTCACCTCGAAAGTCCAAACCGACATATGCATAATCATCTATCATCAATATCTGAGGCCTCAACCAGTCGAAAAATGCATCATTGTATTTGATGATAGGACCCGCTACATGTCGAGCCATGAGATCGCACCACCTTTTCATTCTTGGATCTTGTGGCTCTAGTATGCCCCACTCTACCTGTAGGCATAAATGAGGGACTCTTTCTAGAAATAAATACACCAAAATAGATCCATACTCGAATTGTTTCAGGTCCCCATTCTTGCTTTTTGTTAGTTGTGTCTTCATACTGCGAAGAACACCATCGCACCAGTTGAAAACACGAGGTTACGTGCATTCCATGACATACTGAAAATAACTTTGGAGGGCCATGTAAGGAGATGCACTCCCTGCCATACTTGCAATGGTAAAAAGAATGGTCCAGAGAGTTAAATCCTGAACACCTCTAATGGATACCTTACCTTTTCGCCTCTCAGCCTCGGGTTCACAGTACCGATGGATGTGCTCGCTCATTAATAAGCCACCACCTCAACCTCCTGTTAAGGTCACACGTGCTCCACAACGGGATAACCCCATCAAGAGGTAAATGTCTTCAATATTCAAGGAAAGAATGTGCACACCCACATGAAACACCTGCAGGTCTACATCCCACATGTGGACCAAGTACTCTAGTAACCTCAGTTGGGCTCTCATGCCCTAGATTTTAAAGAATTTTAACAATCCACACTATTGAAGGGCATTGATGGTGCCTGGATCATTCAAAGCCATGAAGTCATCATCCTCGTGTTCCTGTTCTCTCCACTCCAAAATTTTGGCAATCAAATACTTGCATGGAGACGAGAGAAGAAAGTTATCACTTTCAATCGTTGTTTTTGAAATTCTTTTTGGTCAAACGCATAAATAATTTTTCGGGTTTTCGGCCGCCGTAGATGAATTTTTAGTATAGTGCAGGGTTTCTGCAGGTGAGCCATAGGGTACTTGTGGAAATCATTGATTTCCATAGGTCTCAATACTAGTCACTTGCGGCATCCCCAACATGTGCCTACCGACCCAAAACCTCACCCATAAACCACTTTTTAACCAAAATAAATGAATTTCAATCCATTGAAAAAGAAGAGGATGAAGAGCTTACTGTTTTGATGGAGGCCTTTCGCTGAATAGTCGCCTGTGATTCTCACAATTGACAACCAAAGTATGAGGTAAAAACAGGGTTTCTAGGCAAGTTTTGAATAAAATGCAAATGAAATGGTAAGAAGAGGTTTTACCCCTATTTATTCCACTTTTTTCTTTTTCTAATAATATTTTATATTATTTAAATGCATTTTATCATAACCTAAAGAGATAATGACCTCGTAAGTCTTTTGTTTTTCACAGATGGAAAGACTAAGGTCCTGAACAATTCAACATGGATGTTTTTCTTGATTCACTTTTTTCGTTACATATTTTTTAGGGTTTTTCAGGAAAACCTTTAGCTCACTCTTTGTTCATTCTCATGCTCTAAAATCGATGAGAATGCAACCGAGTATACTTTTGTCATTTTTCCATGCTTGTCATGGTAACACAAAAAGTGAAACCCATAGAGTATCCTTTAATCTCTTTTCACACTCCATAAAAATGAAAAGATTGTCGAGCGATCTTGTTTTGTTCACGCTCGTAAAATTATTTGAATAAAACGTTTGATGGGCGATAGTTTATCAATTTTTCGGTCTCGTCGAACTATTTTACGAAAAAGGAACTGAGAGATTTCTCTTTAAGTGTTTTTCAGACTCTATAAACATGAAAAACCCCTGAGTTTTCTATCTTTGGACTCGTTAAACAAACATCGAAAGACCCACATGGGACTGAACCATTCCTTCTTAGGGTTCTTTAAATATACTCTGAGGGACTCGTCCGAAGGATGAGCTTACATTACAAACATATGTTATCCTCCTCAATCTTGTGTAAAAATAAAGAGGTACTCACCAGAAATGGTGGGGGAAAATTTGGGAAAGAAATGTGTCTCTATATTTGTGTTAGTGGCAGTAAAGCGTCGCTCTTGAACATAACACCCCCTTTTCATCATTTTCATCTGAGTTAGGAAATCCATTTGTCTCTCGTCTGACTTTATGCAAGTTTATATCTTGGGTCGTCTTTGAATCAATGTGATCCGGATTATTTTCGGCACGAAATGAGAGCGGAGATATAATAAAGAAGTGCACAGAGATATCGTGTATATCCAATAATATAACAGAAATATATCAGAGATGCAACCATAAATACCGAGATACAATAATACACGATTTCTATTAATGAAATAAATGTACAGAGACTGTAAAAATACAGAGTGAAAGACTCGCTAGAATGGTGGCAGCTTATCTCTGAGAAGAGATGTGACGGCTACTCGCATTCGCAAGAATATGATTACAA
>ML785393.1:392419-433159 GCA_009831015.1 Picea engelmannii
GGTAAGTTGGTGCATCAACTTCCCGGGGTCGTAACTTTTGCATACGATCTCCGTTTTAGGCGTGTGATAGCTCGTTGGAAAGGTATCGTCGAGGAGATTCATTTTGGGGCCTCAATATGCCTTCAGATATCATTGAGAACCTCGATCCCAAAAAAAATTCATTTAGGCCCTCAAAATGGCCCCAGAAGTTAAAACCTGCTAAAAATAGTAAATTGCCAAAATGGCCAGAAAACTGTTTTGAGCCATTTGGAAAAGGTGGGTGGCCCCCGATATCCACCTGGATCACAATGTTTCCAAGAATATCGTCGTGTCATCCATATGTTCAAGAGTAGTCCGAATAAGCCCTCTTTTGAGTCGACCATATGCAATTGTCAATTCCTTCCATGTCAGCCTTCCCTGTGTTAGTGTCAAATCATATTCGTATTTTTCTCTATCCTAAATTTGTTACTTATTTCATGTCATTGATGGGGGGATACAGCAAGGCCCTCCTATGATGTGTCTTTTCCTGTCGACTTCAACTCATTATCCAAGAATGAGACTTAGAAATCATTTAGTACCTTAGAGCCTACATGCCTCAAAGGAAGGTTTCTTCGCTCTTGACAGTGGATTCACATCATTAGTCCATGATCAAGAGATTCCATTGAGTGTTCGAATTTGGCTCATTTATTCACATTCGTTGGATTTTACTACGGTACCTTGGGAATCATTGACATCAATGGTGATTTCCCTCGCACTTGTTAATGGTCTTCATTAATGATCGATAATCAAGTGGTTTCTAACCATGTTCGACTCTAACACCTGTAATCACATTGCTAGATTCGTACTTATGGACGATGGGATTGAAGACCCTAGATCTCATCATTCATGGTCTAGGTTGTGATGGAATATTGATGATTTGTATTGACACATAGATCCACTTTGTATGTCTTGTGGCTATGTTTGCGTCCGAGTTTTCTAGTACATAGATCCACAGTGTATTCTTCGTGTCTATGTAGAATTTCGATGACATGGATCCACAGTGTATAATTGGTGGCCATGACTTACATTTATGAGTTAAATAATTTGTAGTCTGAACATGGGAATTCCTACTTCATACATGGTATAATTTTGTGCAGATGCTTGATTGTTTGTAGGTTCCTGATTGGTGCATTATTTGTTCCCGACACACACACGTATTTTACAAAGTATTTCGGTTGTCACAAGTTCCAAACTCATACTTTGGGGGGCATTTTGTTACACATTATTTTGGTCACCCTGATGATGAATTTACAAGCATGTGGTTAGGCTCTAAAAATGATCTTTTGCCTAAGAAAAGTGACTGTTTTCTTTCTCTACAAGACTTCTTTTTGGAAGGACGCCACAGGCTGCATATGGTACACAGTGCATAAATCCATGATTTCCACAGGATGAATATGGTACACATTGCGAAAATTGATGATTTCCACAGGATTCTCTATAGCCGCCTCGTGGGGTTTCTGTAGGCTGCTATATAGGCAGGGTGTGGCGGCGTTTGAAAGCTAAAAGAAAAAAGAGGTTCATGAAGTTTCTAGAAGAGGAATCTTCTAGAATGTGAGGTGGTGTTTGTATGGTTACGATCCTACTGGCTTCTCTAATCTGGTGGGATCATCCTCATCTCTTTGAACCACTTCACCTTCTCCTATATAATGATAGGCTTCTTATGGAAAAGGTTAAGAAAGGTTAAGCAAGATTGAGCAAAGAATTGCTAAAAGAATAGGTTGGAGATTGTGTGAAGGATATTGTCTCAGTTGATGCTTGAGGTCTCCAATTGTCCATCAAGCCTTTGTGGATCATCTACATGAAAATTTTGGAGCAAGTATATGTGTGTGTTGGAAAAAAGGACCACTGAAAGGGAACTTGCGACATCAAGGCAATTCGGTTGTATCTTCCACTTTTACTGAATATAATACAGTGGCATGTTTCTTTCCCATAAAATTATTCTCATTTTATTACATGACTCCTTGATCACATGTTTAAGTTTTCATTGAATATATCATTATTTCTTTCACTTTGGTTGGTTTGTGTAATTGCAGATCTGATTTCAAGGGAGCATCGGAGTGAAGCAGGAACAACAAATATATAAGGAAGTGATCTCAAAGGTGATTCATCAATTCCTTCTTTGGTATTAAGATAAATGATTGTAACTTAGGGAAAGCACCATGTCCTGTCTTGTTTTGTTCTAGATCTAGGTGGATCAAGGGATATTAGTTTATGTCCGCATTTACTGATTTATCCAGTAACATCTTCTTACCTATATTTTTCTATGACTTGATATATAAATCCTATAAGCCTTGGAGTTCTCACTGTACCCAAAAAAAACCCCTTTCTTGCTCGAGGGTTCCATCTTTGTCCTCTTTTCCTTAGGGACATGAATATACATAGGACACCCAAATATCCTTAGATTCTCTACTTCATGTTTGATCCCTGAGAAGGCCTCTTCAGGAGTCTTGTCCTTCAATATAAAATGTGGACACTTGTTTTGAATATACATGGCAGTGGAGATAGCTGCCCATAAAGAATTTGGTAGATATTGGTCAAACATCATTGCTTTCACTACCTCACAAATTGTCCTATTTTTCCTCTCAGCAACTCCATTTTGTTGAGGGTTAAATGGCACGGTCAACTGCCTCTTTATTTCTGCTGACTTGCAGAAATCCTCAAACTAGAGAGATTCAAACTCTCCTCCATTATCTGTTCTAAGGATTCTGATGTGTTTACCTGTTGGTTTTTCAATAAAGGCTTTATACTCTTTGAATTTATCAAATGTGTCACTTTTAGCTTTAAGGAAATATATCCAACATTTTCTTGAGTAATCATCAATAAAAATAACATAATACAAACAAACATTGAGTGAGGAAGATGACATGGGACCACATACATCAGAATGAACCAGATCTAAGATGCCCTAAGCTCTATTGTCACTACTAGGAAATGCTTTCTTTATATTTTTACCTAGCATGCATCCTTTACAAATTTCATTTTTACTAAGAGAAATAGAGGGCATGTCACATACCATGTTCTATAGATCTGGAAGATCTTTGTAATGAAGATGTCCAAGTATTATGTGCCATAACTCGATGGATCTAGTCACATCATGAGCCAATGCCTGAACTGACTGTCCTGACACAACGTACAGTCCTCCACTAAGAGTTCCAATGGGTTATGCTATACTTAAGTGGCTACCTTTAGCCCATAATAGTGCCTTCTTGTCCTTGAAGATCACCCAATATCCCTTTTCCTCAAGGGTTGCAACTGATAGTAGATTCTTCTTGAGCCCTGGAACATATAATACTTCCTCAACATGAAGTCTAGCCCCAGATTCCAATCTGAAGTAGATAGAGCCTACTCCCTCTATCTTATAACATTTGTCATCCCCAAGATCAACATGCTATGCAAAATATTTTTTCTCAAAATCTGAGAGGATATCCTTGTACCCTTTCATGTGCTATGATGCACCACTATATACTAACTGAGTTTTCAGCCTCGTGAAAACTAAACTGGATAAGGAAGAAACCAAGTAATATTCTTTTCTATTTTCTTTCTCATTGGAAGGACTTTTATGATTTCTTTTGGATTCATCATCCTTAGTAGTTGAGGCATGATGTTTTCCTTTCCTTGGATATTTCTTTCTAAACCAACAATCTTTAGAAAAATGACCCAACTTATTACAACTAAAGAATTTAATCTTAGATGTATAATATTCTTGCCTTTGAATGTACCTTTGGTGTTTGGATTCCTCTGAGAGCCTTTCTAGAAAGTGCCTTTCTTCTTTCCCTTGAATCTTGATGCTAAAGCTGAGTGTTCGTCTTTCATTGTCTCACTCCTGGTAGTTGTGCAACTCTCCTCCTGGAGGCAATCATGCCATAACCTCTCAAATGTGGGCTGAATCTCTCTCCCACTTACACTCTCTCCCACTTACACTATATAAGAATGTCTCCCATGAATAAGGAAGACCGTCAAACATGGCATGCACTAAATCATCATCGTCCACTGTCACCCCTGTGACCAAAAGATGATATTTGATATGGGCTATCCTAGAACATAAAGATTCCATTGATTCACCTTTCTCCATATTCAAATACTGGGCTATCCTAGAACATAAATATGCCATTGATTCACCTTTCTCCATATTCAAATACTTAAGCTTGTGCTTAAGTGTCCTCTTCTGACTTGGAGCTTGTTTCTCATACAGATTCACCAAGGTATCCATACAGTCCTTGTCATTCATTAATGAAGTCATTGCAGGGATTATATTGTCTTTGACTGAGTGAAAGATGATTTTCTTGGCCTTTTCTTGAATCTTCCTAAAGGCCGCTCTTCCTGCATTATTCATGGATTCCTTCACCACTGTGGTCACATATTTCTCAAGATCATGCTCCTATAAGATATTTGTTATCCAAAGCTTCCACACAATGAAGTTGGTAGCTCCTTTGAGCCTATCCTCGGCCTTGAATGAAATGGAGGATGCCATGGACTTCACACTGGAAACTTAATCAAGATAGCTTGGATCTGTGTGTACTTGTTACTGCACTTCAACACGTTTAACACATCCTAAGATATGATACCATGTTAAATTAGGATCTTGATTTCTTATGCAGATTAATTCTTTTATTTTCTTCAACACTTTGATTCCAATGTAATACACTTCAACAATACCAAATCATAACCTAATAGCAATAACTATGTAGATAAGTATGCATGCACATCAATGACACATATACCCTGGGGAAACATTGTATAGGGAGAAAACCCCAGCAAACGATATTCCTTTATTGCATTAATAAAGTAATATCACATACAAATATCCACCATGAATGTTCTCCTCTTAAATATCTTGCCAATATGAATCTGACCTGACAAAGACCTAAGATACCTTGTTGAAATACACCTCTGATATGTTGCCTCTATTTTTGATATAAATCACTGATATGCTGCTGATATACGCCTCTGATATGCAACCTCTATTGCTGATATACGCCTTTGATATGCAACCTCTATTGCTGATATACAACACTGATATGCTTCTTTGGTATGTTGCCTCTTTTGTATACAACATTGATATGCTTCTTTGGTATGATTCCTCTTTATCACTGATATGCGCCTCTATTGCTTCACCCTTAACCTGCATATCAAAATTGTGTTGAAGAGAGGGGTCGACCTCTGCTTATATAGGTTGAAGAGGAGAAGTGTATGGATCGAAATAGTAACTTATTTGCATGCTTTAATCATAACTCAGCTTCATACTTTAGTTTGAACTTAGAACTAGACTTGAGACTAGTATACTTTAGTTTGAAAATAGAACTAGACTTGATACTTCAGTTACAACTCAAAATTACACTTTAGTTCAAAAATAGAACTAGACTTGATACTTCAGTTACAAATCAACATTACACTTTAGTTTGAAAATAGAACTAGACTTAAGACTTTAGTTACAACTCAAAATTACACTGTAGTTTGAAAATAGAACTAGAATTGATACTTCAGTTCCAACTCAACATTACCCTTTAGTTCGAAAATAGAACTAGATTTGATACTTCAGTTACAACTCAACATTACATTTTATTTCAAAAATAGAACTAGACTTGAGACTTCAGTTACAACTTGACTCTTTACAAGGAAATTCAAAATTATCTTCATGGTGGATAAGGTTACACGTGCCAACGCACTAGATCAATACATTTATATCATTTTCAATATTAGGAATATCGTTTGTTTATAGCTTATAGGAATTTTATATTCAACCTAACTTATGCTAGATGCCTTGAATTTTTCTCATGGCTGACAAAGTTTGACTAGGCTCACAGAGGTTGTACGTTCCCCATGAATTTTTCACTAGTCTGTCTATGCTCACAGAGGTTGTATGTTCTCCCTGACTTTTGCACTAGACTATCTATGCTCACAGAGGTTGTACGTTCCGCCTGAATTTTGCATTAGACTTACATAGCATCTCATTCGCCCTAACTTTTGGTTTGACTCATAGAGGTTGTACGTTCCCCCTCACTTTTTTCAATACCTCACAAGACTGGTTGATTCTCCAAATCTCCCTAGCTAGGCTCAGGGTGGCCCATATGGCCTCTCATTGGAGAATGACTATCGATGCTGCCAAATTTAACAGTCATCAGGGTCATCCGTGAAAAGGGGACACTTGGCAGGAGATCTGCTAGTCCAACGATTCAGTGCTTCAGGGGTTCTGTGGGGAAGTGTCTCAGAAATTCCCAAAGCCTTGGAGCCCAAAACAATTGAGGGCCACTGATTTCAAAGGACAATGCAAACCGTAGATTTGGTCCCAGAGAATTCATCGATTCAAAGATCGGGTGAAAGGGAGGAAGCAACTCACAAAATATTTGAAGCACGGAGTCATGGAGGGAGCTGGACCACGGTCATAGTCCATGGTCATGTGAAAGGAAGGGGCTTATTCAAAGAATCTAGCGCCCATGAAATTGAGATTTGAACAACGCTAAGGAGGAGAGCCCGCATGTTTCACAGGACCTGTGCCTTAGGAAAAAAAGGGGGCATGTACAAGTTTATTTGGGTTCAAGCAGGATCTCGAAGAGTCGATCTGACTCAGTATATTGAAATATCCTAGACCGGGAGGTCAAGGAGCCCTTTGGAGGGAAGGGGGTGGGCGTCAGTTGAGCCTAAATATACCTTTTTGTTCTTTCCCAATGGTGCCATCCACTACACACTAAAAATGCTTGATTATATCATATCTTTAGATAGGCTATGTCTGCTTAAGTACCCCTTACATCAGGAAAATATCTAAGGAATACATAAAGGAGAGTCATCCTATAACATAATTACCATCCCAATCTAAAAAAATAGAAGAAACATTAATTTTTTTTTTCATAGTTGTCCCCCCATCTTCTTGCACAGAGAAATCTTTATATTGAAATCTTAAAAGATGGTGGTCCAGTCTTTGAGGGTGTAAGAGGCTAACCCATCGGGATACTGAACAGGTATGCTGACAACAAGTACCGACATGTGGTATGAATAGGTAAACCCATCGGAGTACTAAACATGCTTGCTGGTAGCGGGGCATTCTACCTAGCGAGGATGATAATATGACAAAAAAATAAGAAATTCCTAAATCTTAAATTTGTCATGATGTAAAAAATTACTTGTAGACAAAGCTGAAAAGAAGTATGTATGGTTAAGCTAAGGTTAATGAACTCCATAAATATTCCATTGGGAACTAACTTTGAGGCTAACTTAAAACTCTCTCTCCTACCTCTTCTTAACTATATGTAGGATGTTCTATCCTATAGGTGGGGCCATATTCTAACTGTCTCGTCAGACCGATATGTGAAATTTATCTCTACACTTAACAAGCTGTAAATATTCGACTATTGGGAGAATTGACTGGTTTCCTATATTGTTGATTATGAGGTGTCACAATACTTAGGAATGGGAGAGGGGTTTCATGATTTGACAAATGACAATACTTCCTATCTATAATCCATGGGAGGAAGAAGTAGAATCTTTGTAAAAAATTCTGTATATTGTTTTCATGATATGGGTTATTATACCATCAATTATTTTTTATTGAAATGCTAAATTCATTGTGTGTTATAAACCTGCTGTACATTTCTTCGACAAACCACTTAACTAGTTTTTTTACAGACTGTTAATTATAAACTTGTGTTACATGCCTTGAGATAGAGGAACATATTGTTATAATGTGAAAGCACAATGACAAAGAAAGTAATAGTGGAACACTCTTATCCTATCTCTGCTCATGTTCACCATGACTGTCAGAAGTGTTTAAGCTGAATACTATGGAAAAAACATCCATTACAAAATGAAAAAATTCCATTTTTCACAGGAGTACCATATGGAGTCCCATTTGGAAGACCATATGAGGTGCCACGTGGACGACTGGATGACACATCATATGAAGGATCAGATGACGACTGTAAGTGACCACGATTGTAGGTAAACACAAATCCTTTGAATTGATTTGACTGCCCAATTGTATTATGAGATGGATTAAATGGCACTTGATAATTAAATTATACAATCTTTAAATGCATTTTTATAATCAAAAGACTTGGACATTGATCTAATTCTCTCATCATTACAATTTCCTCCAAAGGACACCCTTCAAATTCAAAATCGGTGTAGTCATATTCACACATGGAAAATTGTGTGTGATGAATTCACTAACGAATTCAACCGTTTCTACCTTGGGTGCATTCAAAATCGGAGGGTTAGTTCCAAATTCTATTTCACTCATGCATTCTCATTGTGTTGTGCTCATCCTCTGCTTGAATTCGCTCCTCTTTCCAAATCCACTCTTCTACTCATCCTTCGTGCTGTAACCATGCCAAAACAATATGATCCTTCCTCCTATGTCGAGCTCTTGGCCATCCTGGAATTCAAATAATGTAGGGAGGTCTTCCTTTGTGCAGGGTGGGGACCATTCTTGGCCTGTCACGTGGGGTTCTTGGCAGGGCCACGATGATGGTGTTTCACTACAATTCACCCTCAGATTCGATGGGAGGATGGAACACGTGGGGTCTATGGCCTTCTTGGTCTCTGAGGAGTCAATTTCCTCAGCCACGAAGCTTCCACAGGTTGGAGATCACTGGTTCAAGCATCACCAATTGTCATGGCCAAGCTACAATAGAGTTTTCAAGCCTGAGTTTTAGAATGTTTCTGAAGCTAAGGGGTAATATAAAGAATGGATTAAATATGAGATGATTAACCCCCTGATCGTCATCACCATAATTATCACTTCTGAAGGTAGATACTTTGTTTTCAAAGATTTCCATTTTCGTCTATTAGCTCACTTCCAATTTAACAAGCCCTTGAATTTTCCTTTTTACTTCTTGAAAAGTCTTTAGAAAATGTCTTCCCAACTATGAAAGAATGTGGCCAATCCTCACAACAATCTATTCCACCACGAGCTCCTCAAATTTCTTGTCATAATTGAGTTGACAAAATAGGGGAAGACATGGGATGAATTCATCTATTATTTTTCAAACTCCCATCTCACAATCAAGACTAGCAAGAAATCACTTGATTTAGGGACTGTTACTCCATCCAAGCCTCATTCTCCAAAGACTCCAAACCCTCCTACTCAAGCTATCTCTCTACCTAAACAAAAGACCAAGAAACTTGTTGATTCCTATGCCACCTCATCGTGTAAGAAAACTAAAAATCCTATTGATAATTCTCCAATGTCCTCAACATCTACTGATCCTCAACCCAAGAAGTTACAAGAGGAAATTCAACAAGATTTCCCTGTAGTCCCTACAAATAGAAGAGGAGCCAATCGATTCAAAGGAGTATATTTTCAAAAAAGTACCCAGAATGCAAGTGGGAAGCCTAATGTAAAACCCCCAAGAACTTTAGATCCTATCCAAGTATCTTCCGATCTTGAAAGCCCCCACAAAATACTTAGGGAAGTTTTTGCAGAAGAGTTGGATCCTGATAGAGAAGTAAAATCTAAACCCATTCCCTCTCATAAACCCTATGTTACTCCTCCCTCACATATTCCTACACTATATCCCTAAGATGATAGACTCTCTACATCCATCAAGGTATCCAATCCCTCCTCTGAGACATTTTATCATACTCTCGTTATTGAAACATTACAACAAGAAAATGTTCATTTACTACAACCGTTGGAAGAGATAAATACTATGGATAGGGATCTCCACCATGACAATGCAATATTACAAGCAAAAGTGAATTCCCTCCAATGATTGGTTGATAAAATGACCAATGAAAATCATAGCCTCCATGCACAATTGAAACATCGCAAGAGGGCCAAGACAAATTCTTTAGGACAAGAAGCTTCTAAAGCTAATCCATCCCCTCCTCAGCAAGTCTAGTCATGTTGGGTAATTCATTTTTGTTTGCAGTGGGACCCGCAAATACTTAGTGTTGGCACCAGGCCGAAGGGGAAAGAAGAACGATCATGGGAAAGAAATCATGTAGAAAACTGAAGTAACAACTGGCAAAAGAACAACACACACACATGCAAGAAAGAGTGCACAAAGGAAAGCGACAACTGGAGGAAGAATAACATGTGCATGGGAGAAATGCCTAACGTAAGAAGGGTTATGGTTTTGGTAATATTATGTAAAAGGATGAAGAGCTCAAAATGTATAAATATAGATATGAAAGTATCATATAGGATGGGTTGTTGTTAGTGTTATTGTTGTTGTTGAGGGTTAGGCTTTGGAGTTAAGTTTTGGAGACTGTAACCACGCAGGAGTGTAGGCGATATGTAATTCTTTTAACTGTATGAACCAATTTTGTAATCTGTTGAGAAAAGAAGATACGAGGGAAGGTAGATATGAGGATTAGATGGCAGGCTATAGATCCGGGTGTGATCTAGTTCACCTCACATAGATCTTACCTAGTTTTGTGGAGAATTGTAAGCGCGTGGCGCCAAGAATGCAGAACTGCCATAATAAAAGAGCCAAGAGCCAAATATTTGTGGATGTATCCCAGGAGGGGGTGAACCACATTAATACTCGTGTAATATGTTGAATGTATGCATGTCTCTTCTTTCTTTCAGCAATTAATGGTCAAGCTTGATGAATGAGTTAGCACATTGTTATGAATATGTTTATACTCTGTTGGTATTAAACTATGAAATATACCTATGCGACTTCAAGGGATAAGTAGTTTACCTTACAAATCATGGTACCTATATTTAATCAAGAAACCCCTATCCCCTACTTTGTCCTAGGCTGTAAACACCTGAGTCTTACAGTCACCCATTTAAAGCTATATCGGGTGAGGCTACGTAGTACCTTCCAGGTGCTGTGTTGCCTTCTGGATTACTAGGAGGGCCGATAATTTTAGAGGCTTTCCTGGAACCCCGAATGACATGAACCTTGGTTCAATAACTCAGACAACCCAAGAAGGGAAATAGTAACCAACAAATGGTTTCATTATCGTGTTAAGAGGAACAAGAGAGGATTGAGTAGATGAGATAGAATGAATAAGAACCGAAGGAGCGGAACATAAGAGAAATGATCCATTAGAAGGGAA
This sequence comes from Picea engelmannii, assembly GCA_009831015.1. Taxonomy (NCBI): domain Eukaryota; kingdom Viridiplantae; phylum Streptophyta; class Pinopsida; order Pinales; family Pinaceae; genus Picea; species Picea engelmannii. The sequence goes on from ML785393.1 coordinate 403,445, forward strand.
TGATGAGACCTTGGAACCCTGCGAGAGAATAAATTGAGGGCTGGTTGAGAACTAAAGAGACAGAGTTTTCACAGAAAGACAATAGAAACCCCAGGATCACACCACGTAAATACCTGGATAAATACGTATTTACGGATTTACACAAAGTCTTTTTCTATGATTTTTTGCATCTACTACATGAGTCGATCTTAAGGTTAAAGGATAACCACATGATGAACCAGATTCGATAGCTAGATTGGACTCCAGTACAGATCCAGTAGCTATAGCAGCTGAATAAAAAATTCACCTGCGCAATTGACTTTTGGCTTGATAGTATTGTGGTAGGCTTTATCACATAATTTGTGGTAGACACAACAAATTCATATAGTGCAACAGAGCAAGAGTTCCTACGAGGACCCATAGGAAGGTACATTCGATCACTGTACACTTCTATCAAGATATTTCTATATAACAAAGGTGTAATGACAATGGAATCAGACAGCTAGACTTCCCTGCGTGCATGGGGGAAGGGGGGAAGCACTGAAAAAGAGAGGAGGAATGGAAGGAGGGCAGGATAAAGAGAAGAAGAAGGAGGAACCCTTGGAACTGATCTTGATGGATGACGACCAACTTAAGTGGATATTGGCATCATCAGGAATGACGCATAGAGGAGCACCCTACCAATATAAGGTGAATACTAAGAAGAGAGCCATAGCTGAGAGGGAGGGATTGGAAAGAGATGAGGAAGAGGTAGAGGATCTTCGGGCTATGGAGTAGATTGAGGAAATCCTGCATACCATGTATGAAAGGAAAACAAGAGGCCCAAGAACAGGAGGAGAAGGAAACCATCCCTTTCATATTAATTCCAGTGTGGAACCCATGAACCCATGTGCAACCAATACACCAAAGAGAAAACCACCGTTTATACAACCAAATTTCGGAGGAAGTCCGACAACAGGAAGTACATCTACAAAAGGAGCAACAATTGGAGGAGCCAGTTCAAGAAACCTTAGTAAAGTATCTACACCATGTGGAGGAGGGAGTAGCTCAGTATTTGGAATGGCAGGACATGATCCTACTATGAGATTACCAGAGTTTCGAGGAGAATCAACAGAAGACCCTGAGAAGCATTTGTTCATTAATGCAAAGATCTGGGAAGCAAAGCAGATCACTGATAAAGAAACCAAACTCGCATAGCTAGAGATCACGCTAAGAGACCGAGCACTAGACTGGTGCATGAGTCTAGACACGAACAATGTTCCCGGAATGACAAGGACACTGAACGACATTAAGAAACTATTGATAAATGAGTTCCAGAAGCCGAGCTCAGAGGATCAATACATGAATGGGATGATTGAAATAAGACAGAAACCAAGAGAATTGGTATGGGAGATTGATCAAATATTCGGGCGATTAAAAGGAAAGTTAAAATACCTTATGACTGATATGCAACATAGACACATGTTTGTCAAATCACTACTCCCACACTTAAAATATCCATTATGACAACAAAATTTTCAGACGTAAGCAGAGGTTCTGCAGGCAGCCTTGCAATTGGAAGAGAATTAGTACCAGCAGATGGACCCGACTATCGAAGAATTGAAGGAAGATCTGAAGAACTTAACATTTCAACTGAACTAGAATAAGAACAAGTACAAATGAGAAGCCGTTTGGTGCACTACCTGTAGGACGAAAGGACACCATAAGAATGAATGCCCAACATTCGCACAGTATATGGTGACAGGGATGCCAAAACCACTACCATAGGGAGGATTATGGTGAAAAATATGCAAGAAACTGAGTCACGACCCTTACCACTGCATGATGATGCATAAATACCAAACAATACCAAAGAACTCATATTGCACCTTTTGCAAGTTAGTCGGCCATGATGACAAAGATTGCAGAACTATGGCGCTGATGCGAGAAAGAACATCAAACACATACAGGGTATAGGCAGAAATGTTGACTGGGTAAGAAGTACCAAAGTTCACTCAAGCCCCATCCCCATACAACACCATGCAGAAGTACTGTAATACTATGCCACAGCCGTACAATAACGTGCAGTCATAGTACAACCCGACACAACCCTAGTACAATACCGTGCAGTATAATCAGGGACCACAGTATAACATGCCGCAAGGTGATCACACAACTTATAGAGGAGCAGGACGATCCATAGGAGGTTTCAGACGCGGTAGAGGACCAATCACATGTGAAAATTGCCAGCAACTAGGACATTATGCATGAGAGTGCCCACTGCCACCAATGACTTGTATGTATTATCGAGCATCGGACCACAATATAGAGGAATGTCCGACATTATTTGTAAAGATCCAGGAAAAAAGGAATCAAAATAACTAGAATTTTTAGTGGATTTCAGTGGAAGAAAGGGATGATGGACGAAACATCAACATAGTCACTCGAGGAGGAACGAAAATAGGAAATGACATAGTTCAACAGGAACCAGTGCAGAACCAATGGTTAAAGAAGAACACTGACCCCAAGAAGCAATTTGACGCGCATAAGGAGAAGGAGATCTTTACAGAAGCCTAACAAGAATTCCATAAGGAGAACAATGCGTCAAATGCACAACAAAGAAAGGAAGCTTCAGAATATAAAATTACGCCATCACTGGACCATACCAACATAATACAACCCAAGGAACAAGTAAGTACTATCAAAGAATTTTTGCAATCATGCAACAAAATGTTAAGTGATTCTTCATCTGTCAAAATATTGCAAAACATCCTAGAAAAATGTAGCAGTGAGTTGGAACAGAAGCCAGAATTGAAAAATTTCAACCACCTACATACAAGAAGAAGAAAAAGTAGGGAATTTAGACTAAATTCTAACATTGGGGATTTCAATATGGGATATGTTGTACTAGATCTAGGATCCGAAGTGAATGTACTACCAAATGATACATGGCAATGCATGGGAGAACCTACACTGGGATACTCAACTATTCAATTAAAGCTAGCAAATCAACATAGAGTCCTACCAATAGGTAGACTGAAAGGAGTGATGGTAGATCTGGATGGTGTGCACACTAAGGTAGACTTTGAAGTCATCAAAATAGTAGACGACACACCTTACCCGACGCTACTTGGTCTGGATTGGGCATTCGATAACCAGGCCATAATTAACTTAAAAACCAGAAAAATGACATTTGAGTTGGGGGACGATAGGGTCATAGCCCCACTCGACCCATCAGAAAGCGAGAGCTTTGTAGAACCCACTTGTCTGGATTTAGAAGAGATTGGCTAGTTGTACAGAACAACTATGCGTGATGCAGACTATATAAACCCAAATGCAGTCGGGGTACTCAGTTGACAGAGCATTAATTCATGTACAACAGACTCAGACACCGGGTTAAAAAATTGGCAGCAAAGACTACACAAAGTATCCACGAGAAGGTGTTCCAGAATAGACCACGCAATAAGGTGGATTGGCACAAAAATCAGAGAACCACCCATTTTTCACGGGCTAAATGATTTGGAAACTTTCTTGACACAATGTGAAGATGAAGTATTAGAAAACAAGAGATTGCTAGCACTGGATTTAGCACTAAAGGATACACCCACAAGATGGTGGGGGGCACACAAAGAGACTATCAGATATTGGTACCAATGTAAGTGATTACTGCACTTAAGGTTCACCGCAGAATAGACAAGTAAAAAAAACAAAAATATGATGGAATAGGCACACCAACAGAACACTTGGAGGCATGTAAAATGATGTGGAAAATGACGCCACCAGAGGAATGGTCTCACCACTTCATTCATACTTTAGAGGGCATACCAATGAATTGGTATACGGACTGGGAAATGCATAAAGGAACTAAGACATGGGAGACACTCCAACATAACTTTACAGTCACTTTCTCATTTGAGCATGAGAACCCCAACATAGACGCGACCCTGAAATGGATTAGAGATGTCATATTCATTGAAGAACTGGAAGTGGAAGCTATCACAGAGGTACAACAATGAAATAAGTAGACAGTCAAGGATCTACTGTCATGATCCCACATACAGGAGGAAGCACTGGATGAAGATGATCCACGCGATATTCAGATCAAAGAAGTCGAAGGAGAGAGAGATGTGGAAGGACTGCCCTTAGAGTCAAAGGTCATGTTTTCACCAATCAAGATAAATAAGGTTAACATAGGGACTGACGAGCAGCCCAAAATGGTCAACATTGGAGATTAATGGGATGAACAGACACTAGAAAGCATCATAGAATTGTTGCGCGAATACAACAACCTTTTTCCCACAAACTTTACAGAGATGAAAGGCATAGCCGGAGAATTAGGAGAAATGAAGATACCACTCAGACCTAATGTGAGACCCATTAAACAACTGCCATATAGATTGAACCCAATATATAAATAGAAATTTAAAGACGAGATCGACAGGATGCTCGAGGTCGACATCATCGAACCAGTCGAAGAATCAGAATGGATAATCCCGATGGTAGTACAGGACAAGAAACAGGGAAGAGGGATCAAGATATGTGTCGACTTGAGGAAGTTGAACGATGCATGCCTACACGACCCTTTCCCCACACCGTTCACAGACGAAGTACTCGAGAACGTAGGAGGCCACAAATCCTACTCATTCACTGATGGATTCTAAGGATATCATCAGATTAAGATAGCACAGGAGGATAGACACAAGACCACATTCAAAATAGAATGGGGATCTTATCAGTATACAATCATGACGTTCGGACTGAAGAATGCATCTGTGATAGTTTCTAGAGTGTCCATGGCAACATTTAAGGAATTCATCCATCAATTCCTCAAAGTATACCTAGATGATTAGATAGTGTATAAATTACTGAAAAACCATGTGGAAGTTTTATGACTGATATTAGAATGATGCAGATAGTGCCAGATATCACTGAATATCAAGAAATGCATATTTGGAACACCATTTGGGATACTATTGGGACACATAGTATGCAGACAGGGTTTGCTAGTGGATCCGACCAAAATTGCAGTCATTGTTAACCTACCAACACCAAAAATAGTCCGCCAACTAAGAGAAACACTAGGACATACGGGATAATACAAGAAATTCATCAAAGGCTATGCACAGATTACAATGCCAATGGAAAAAATGTTAAGGAAGGATACAAAGTATCAATGGAACGACGAGTGCCAACATGGTATGGATACCCTGAAGGAAAATATGGTCACCGCACCAATATTGGTATTTCTAGATTGGGAGAAGACATTCCATGTACATGTAGATGCATCAATGATAGCACTTGGAGCTATCTTAGCACAACCAAGAGCAGGAGACTTGGATCACCCGATAACGTTCACCAACAAAAAATTATCAGACTCAGAACATAATTATAACATGACAGAAAGAGAAGGCCTAGCTATGTTTTATGCACTACAAAAATACATACATTACCTATTGGGAAAACACTTTAATATGTTTACAGATCACTCAACCCTGAAATACCTAGTCAACAAGCCAGTGTTGGGGGGGAGAATCTGTCGATGGTTATTTCTATTTCAAGAATTTGACTTTGAGGTAATAGTTAAACCAGGAAAACTGAATGCATGACCTGACCACCTATCGAGGGTCACAAATGGAGAGGAACCAATGAATTTAGAAGACAACTTTCTAGATGCACAACTATTCTCAGTACAAATTTCTAACGATTACTTCACAGAGATCATCCAATACTTGAGCACAAGTACTGTGCCACAAGAACATACCACTGCGTAGAAGAAGAACTTGGTAGTCCGCACAACCAACTATCAATTGATTGCAGGAAATTTATACAAGATGGGCGTAGATAGCATCTTATGAAGATACATACTAGACCATGAACGATCAAGAAGTTTAGCAGAAGCCCACAAGGGAATATCAGGAGGGCATTATGCAGGAAAAGATACCGCACAGAAGGTACTACGCGCAGGATTATGGTGGCCAACGATCCACAGAGACTTGAAAGAGTACTGTCAGCAATGTGATGTCTGTCAAAAGATAGGAAAACCCAATAGAAAGGATGAGATGCCACTACGACCGCAAGTGACACTTTAAGCATTCGACAAATGGGAGATATACTTTTTGGGATCCATTAACCCACCAGCCAAAAGAATGGGGGTGATATATATTATCACCGCAACAGAATACCTAACAAGATGGGTGGAAGCCACACCAGTAAAAGATTGCAGCGCAGAGACAACTACACACTTTCTGTTTGAACATGTAATTACTAGATTTGGGTGCCCAAGAATTTTGATGAATGACCAAGGAACGCACTTCATAAACAACACCATCCGAGTGATGCTTGAAGAGTTTTGAGTTCATCACCAAAAAATCACACCATATCATCCACAGGCAAATGGCATGGTAGAATCCTTCAACAAAATTGTAGAGAGCGCCTTGACAAACATATGTAACATCAACAGGGATGATTGGGACCCCAAGGTACTAGCAATGTTATGGGCATATATAACCACATGAAAAAAGATGACAGGCCACACACCATTCAAACTAGTCTATGGTCAAGAAGCAGTAGTTCCATTAGAATTTTTAATACCCAGTCTATGTGTAGCAGCTATCACACACATGACAGAACGAGGCACAGTACAGGAAATACTGAATCATTTACTATCGATGGAGGAAGACCGAATCTTGGCAGGATTCCACCAACAAGTATGTAAATAAAGAGTCAAATCTTGACACAACTGCCACATCAAGAGGAAGACGTTTAAGGAAGGAGATCTAGTATTGCTCTACGACAATAAATCATTGTAGCACCCAAGAAAGTTCAGAATGCATTGGATAGGACCATATGAGGTAAAATCTTTCATGGATGGAGGAGTTGTATAGTTAAGAGATGTAGCAGGTGCAGACCTTAGAGGAATGATCAATGGGAGTCGACTAAAGATATACAAGGACAGTCGACCACCCACCACGCAGTACAAAAAAAAAAAAAGTGCACAACATGAGGGACAAGCCGCATACGAAACACTAATCCAGTAAGGGAAACGATAACAACCATATCAAAAAAGGAAACAAGCAGGAAAAGGAAAGTCGACAAAAGCAGGTTGACAGGACTTCATGAGGTAGAGTTAAGTCAAGGAAAGGATGGATGGGATGTCACATTAAACGTGCCAACTGGAGATGATAGAGTAGGTGTAATGGCAAGTACGAAACCGTCGCGGATGCATTGAACCCATAGTTATGGTGCATTAATTGCATGATGAAGGAAGCGTCCTCAACAAGCTTCATGACGAGCCCATACAAGACATGAGCACATAAGCAGTTAGTCTATTCGCGAAAGGAGAACAAAAAAAGAGAAACAATAGCTAGAACGAATAGAGTGAAACCACAGAGCTCACCAAAGCCATTCAAACTCAACAAACGTTCGACATACACTATTATGGTACCACCGAAGCTTGCAGAACCAGTCCACACAACCAGATCAACCAAGGTTCAGACTAGGTCACGAGGACCACTGGAAGAAAATGATAAGCAACCACCAGAGATCATTGATATTGACGAAATATCGTCGCTAGAGGAAATCCCAGTAGAGTCCATACCAATACTAGAGGAGAATCCAAAACCACAAACAGAGGCCATGGAATAGGATACACCAATAGCGGTGCATGAGCCTCAGAACAAAGAAGAAGAAAGCCAACAGGAAATACCACTAGAACATACTGAAGAAACCACAGAAGTGAAGAGAATGACACAACATCTGGGAGCAGAGGAGAAACTAGACGAGATGCAAGAACCCGACTTAGGTCACCCAGTCGAGGAGACCACTAGAACTACCTGGGCGTGGACAAAGTGGATGATAGGGGAACAACCAGGAGTTATTGGAACTTTGAGCCATCCAACACAGCAGGAGGACTGAGTTCAGATACTGAGCTCACCTCAAAAGAAACTGACTGCAAAGACTGTGCTACCTCACATACTAGAGGGAGTACAGGTGGACCCACAACTATTGGGTCACGTTAGGAAGCTCAAGTATTTTGACCATGACGTAGCAGATGAAACCAAATATCCAGATCTTGCACCACGGGTCTTTATGCAGAAAATAATTGTGAACCAACTCGGAGAAACCATCACTCAGCCACACCAGTGGGCAACTGGACTGGATAGAACAATAATTCTAGGATTGCTAAAGATACCACACTTTCGCAGAGGCCAATATGCATCGACATGCGTCAAGAAAATGTTAATAGTTATGCATGGAGGGGATGTATGGCTGGACAAACCCGTCCCCATAACTATCAAACTTATCACACAGATAACAAGCCTACTCACCCGGGGTATGGATCTCACGATGATTCTGTATGATAAGTCCAAGGAAAAAACATTGGCATAAGAGATGAAGAAGAAATATGGCACTGACAGGGGAACATGAGGCATTATAATCAAACAGATCAACAATGCCATGACGCAATTGGGTGCAAATATCTTAGCCTACAAACTGCTAAGAAAATTCCTCAAAGACGAAGTACCGAAATGAGTCATTACTGCTGCAGCTCAGTGCACAGAAGGCACCTCCATGAGCTGGGCACCATACCTATCAAACTTGTTCCAAGTAGACTGCAAAGACACATAGGAAGAAGGTACAAAATTTCATTACTCATGGCTGATCACTCTCATAGATTTCATGGGATGGCGAGAACCAAAACACACCGTCTTTTGTACCACACCATAGCAAGGAGGAGCAAGATATCGCGTCCTGAGATCCACGCCACTAGCCAAGCATAAGAGGGAGAATGGAATCGTATTCGAAGCTTACCTACGGGAGATACAGGAAACCATCAACTGAGCATGGATAATAACACCAGAGGTTGTCGCATGATATGGGGGCATCACCAATTTCTGGGCTAGGTGACAAGCCATGTTGATACAACCAAGGCAGGATCTAGATAAGCAGTGGCTACAAATGCACTACTGCATCACCGAGGGAGATATCGACATGATCATCAATGAATGGCCTGATGAATGGAGGATTCCAACCATACCCAGAGAAGTATTAGGACAAACAACATGAGGGGTTGCATAGGCGGAAACAGAACCTCCACAAATCCCAGTACCCAAGAAATGAAGAACAGGCCAAACCAAGTCGACTTAGGAAGACGATGGCTCAGAGAAGCCAGGGACCTAGAAGGGGAGGAAAAAAACCATTCAACCGACCAATGGACATCGAAAACTGGCTGAGGGAGCACAGGAAACCGCATCAAACCCCATCACATAGAAACCAGGGATAACTAAGAGACCAGTGGTACAGGAAGCAGGTGCGTGCAAGAAAACAAAGGCATAATGACCACCACCGGACTACACAATCATGAAGGATGATGAAGAGATGGTTTCTAGAATGGTCCAAGACTATCTCGCAGAGGATTTCTATCATGCTGCGCACCACAGGGATAAATTGTAGAGGGAACTGATAGAAATGGGACAACTCCTTAAGAAATTCAGGGAAGCCTAGATCACGAGTAGCAGTAGAGGCATAGAGTCATTGACCACACAGAACAGAGAAAGGGTGGAGGTAGAAGAACATGACCCAGTTCTTTCGATGCCACACGCACATTCCAGGGTCTACATAAATCCTAGCATGCTGCGAATGGATGAAATTGTGGGACATACACCACTGAAGGATTTGGATCATATCCAATTGGTCTTGAGATGGATTCCATCAAGAGCATTATACAAACTACAGGTTAGCATAGATCACGAGATGCAATCGCGAGCACATAAAAACTTAGTCAAGATACAACAAGCAACAAAGAAGTGGGAAGCACTGGAAACAGTTTGTGCACAACACAAATCTGAAACTCAGGAGGAGAAAGAATGCAGAAACAAGCTGAAACGCAGAGTGGAATAAATTTTTGGGAAACTTCCAACTACTGTGCAAGGAAATGAACTCCCAGCCGCAAAAAATATCTACCAGATTGCGTAGGCAGTTGATCAGTATCAAAAGGATATCGAGACTCTACATGAATAGATTAGATTGACAACTCCACCCGAAGTGAAGGAGCAAAGGAAGTAGGAAGCAACAATGCAATTGCAGGATCTAGAAAAACAGGTCATCATGGTATCCGACTTGCTGGATAAAGCAGTGCAACTTTGGACAAGGCTGGAAGAGGATCCAAAGGTCCAACACTGAGACAAGGAGGAGGAGAGGATCAATGAAATGATCCAAGAACTCAAGCAGTGACAAAATACCATACCAATTCCAGAACGGGTTAATGAAACACAAGAGTTGAAGAAGATATAGGCAGAACTTATCACTGCACAAACACGTAAACAGTTGTGTCATGATCAAATAGAACCATTGCAGGAATGGGTAGCATAAGTACTTGCGCAGGCAGAAGAAGCCAGAAAACAGACAACACAGACTCAACTAAAATGCACAGGACTAATGAGCAAGGAAGTGGTAGCTCAGATAGTCGACACCATCAAGGATAAAACCATACAGGAACTGACAAAAGAAGCAGAGTTGCAGGAACAGTTCCAGATGATCACCAAGGAGATCGAGGAAGCACAGAGAAATTAGGTGACTTGGGATGAGTCACATGTCAGTGTTGGGGGCATGTTGGCACCAGGATGAAGGGGAAAGAAGAACGATCATGGGAAAGAAAGCGTGTAGAAAACTGAATTAAAAACTGGCAAAAGAACAACATGTGTGCATGCAAGAAAGCATGCACAAAGGAAAGTGATAGTTGGAGGAAGAATAGCACACGCATGGGAGAAAGACCTAATGTAAGAAGGGTTAGGGTTTTGGTAATATTCTATAAAAGGATGAAGAGCCCTAAATTTATAAATATAGATAAGAAAGTATCATATAGGGTGGGTTGTTGTTAGTGTTATTGTTGTTGTTGAGGGTTAGGCTTTGGAGTTAAGTTTTGGAGACTGTAACCACTCAGGAGCATAGGCGATATGTAATGTTTTTAGCTGTATGAACCGATTTTGTAAGTTGTTGAGAAAAGAAGATACGAGGGAAGGTAGATATAAGGATTAGACCGCAGGCTGTAGAGCCTAGTGCGATCTAGTTTGCCTCACATAGATCTTACCCAGTTTTGTGGAGAATTGTAAGCATGTGGCACCATGAATGCAGAACTGCCATAATAAAAGAGACAAGAGACAAATATTTGTGAATGTAGCCCAGGAGGGGGTGAACCACGGTAATACTCGTGTAATATGTTGAATCTATGCATGTCTCTTCTTTATTTCAACAATTAATGGTTAAGCTTGATGAATAAGTTAGCACATTGTTATGAATCTGTTTATACTCTGCTGGAATTAAACTATGAAATATACGTATGCGACTTCAAGGGATAAGTAGTTTACCTTAAAACTCACGGTACCTGGATTTCAGAAAGAAACCCCTATCCCCTACTCTATCCTAGGTTGTAAACACCTGAGTCTTACAGTCACCCATTTAAAGCTATCTTGGGTGAGACTGCGCAGTACCTTCTGGGTGTTGTGTTGCCTTCTGGATTACCAGGAGGGCCGATAGTTTTAGATACTTTGTTGGAACCCCAAATGACATGAACCCTGGGTCAATAACTCAGACAACCCAAGAAGGGAAATAGTAACCAACACTTAGGCATGGGGGTAATGTTGGGCTCGTATTTTGATTTTTTTGTGGTGATGATTGAATCCTTTTTACACCGGTATTCTATATTTTATTGACCATTTTGAAGAAGTTTTCAAAGGATTTTGTATCAATTCATCATGGAGTTATAAAAAGTATGTACAATCAATTTTTTGCAATGGTTTTGAGTTAAATTTAGTTCGATTTGATGATTATAAAGATATAATGTGTGATCTGTGTGTAGCAGGGCGAATTCACAGAACCTCCATCCGATAGCTCACTCGACACTTCATCCAACACTCCATCCAACATGTGATCCAACACTTGGAGTGCAGGTGAGTTGGCGGTTGACGTATTTGTAGATTTTAACCTTGTTCAATATTTACTGCAAACAATTTTTCAGTAAAAGAACAGAAAAGATAAAATGGAAAATACAAACATTACACAGAGATTTTTCCCCTGGAAACCCAAACCGAGAAAACCAACATATTTAATATTCATTCATAGTGATACATTGTTTACAATACAATATACATATATGAGCCAGCGACATCAAAACCCTAAACCAATGACCTAGATTAGTGAACAACCCTAATTCCTTAACCGGAAATATAAAACCATGGGCAAAAAACCATGTTCTAAAAAACCACCTAAATATGTGACACGTTTCTCGAGGTAAAAAAGTTTTTTTTGGGGGCGCTGCCCCCAAACCCCCGCGTGGGGGGATTAGCCACCTGCACCCCCCTATAATCCTCCTGTGTGCCCAGTAAAGAATATATCACATACCCAACATTTTCCCACTTGTTGTTTTGTTTACATACAAGGGGTTACAAGGTTACATAGTCAACAATCCAGGGCAACAATGCCCATGGATCCTCTACACCAAGGGAACTTCTCAATGCTCACAGATTTTGTTAATGCGTTTGCAACATTATTTAAAGTGTCCACCTTCATCAACGATACTTTATTTTCTTCAATCATGTCTCTCACAAAGTGATATTGAATATCAATATGCTTTGTCTTTGAATGATAAGTCGGGTTCTTCGCCAGAAAAATTGCACTCTGACTGTCACAATCTATCCTTACAGCTTGCTGTACCAACCCAATACCTGAACACAATATTTGTAACCATATTTCTTCCTTACTTGCATGAGTGGCTGCCATGTATTCAAATTATGTAGTTGAAAGTGCCACTACATCTTGTCTTTTTCTCAGCCAACTTATTGCTCCTCCAAATAGGTTAAACACATACCCACTTGTAGATCTCCTACAATCTAGATCTCCAACCCAATATGCATCCACAAATCCATGTATATCCACCACTCTGTCCAATCCCGGTCTTCCTTCGTAGCACAATCCATAGCTAGTAGTGCCATACAAATACTTGAAAACCCTTTTTACTATTGTCCAATGCTCCTTCCCTAGTTTTGACATATACCAGCTCAAAACTCCCACTGCATGTGCAATGTCTAGTCTAGTATATACCATTTCATACATCAAACTACCAACTGCATTCACATATGGAACATGAGACATGTCGTCCTCCTCTTCATGTTTCTTGGGACACTTATCCGCAAATAACTTTACACCAACAGGAATAGGAACCTTGACCGGTTTACATTCCTGCATATTAAATCTCTACAATATGGTCTCGACATATTTTCTTTGATTTAACCAGAGTTTTCTCCTTTTTCAATCTCTTTTAATTTCCATGCCCAAAATGAAACTTGAAGCACCGAGATCCTTCATGTCAAATTTAGAGGACAACTGAGTTTTCACATCCTGGATAATCTCCTTGTTGTTTCCTATCAGCAACATGTCATCCACATACAAGACCAAATAAATAAAATGATCACCAATTAATTTAAAATACACATAGTGATCCTCTTTGATTCTTGTGAAGCCAAGTCCCAACATATAAGTATCAAATTTTTGATACGACATCCTTGGTGATTGTTTTAAACCATACATGGACTTTTTCAGCTTGCATACCAGCTCCTTCTTTCCCTTGACGACATAGCCTTTTGGTTTCTTCATATATATTTCTTCTTCCAGACCCCCATATAGGAATGTTGTCTTCACATCCATCTGTTCTACTTCAAAATCAAATGCAGCAACAACAGATAACATAAATCTTATATAGGTTAACTTGGAAACAGGAGAAACAATCTCACCAAAATCAATTCCCTCAACCTGAGAATAACCCTTTTCTACTAACTGAGCTTTGTATTTCTCCACTTTTCCTTTTGCATTTAGCTTCTTTTTAAATACCCATTTGCTGCCAATGATATTTCTTCCAGTCGACAACTCCACTAGATCCATGTTACACATCAAAATTACTCACTTCAATGATGACCTATTGTTGTCATTACAAGTATCGCAAGTGTCTCACTTTGGCCTCAAATGTCGCAAATATCATACTATCATATTTCTTATGTAGTATCATGAATGAAATCACAGGGATACTTGAGACATCCTCAAAGACTGGTTAAAATAAGGACATGTCATTTGACAAAGAGTACAAAGCCTTTTGCCTTGAGAAAACCACTTAAAAATCACTTTTGAAGGGAAAAAATCCCCCACCCACTGACAGGGAGTGCTAATGCTCCTTTCCCTCCTTTGGGGGAGCATTGCAACACTCTGTGCACCATTCTAGAGGAGCATTGGGATGTTTGAGGAAATCTTGGCCTGTTGAAGAAAATCAGAGAAAGATCCCCCTCATCTCTGAAATCAGTTGGATTCGAATATGAGGTAAAGGATGGATCTTACGGAGGATCCACAACTAATGGAGAAGGATCCTCAACCTATCCCAAGAATATTTAAGGTGGTTGGGCCTCTCAAAGCCTATATAAGGAGACCTCCTCATGTTCAAAGGCAGATTGAAAAATACCTAATTTATGATATCATAAGGAAGGGGAGACATTTGAAGACATGAAACTTATGATCTCATAAGGGATAATTGTCAGTGAAAGCATAGTCATTTTTATTGCGGATTATTTGGGCAAGGGGTTGGACAAGGAGAGTTGGAAGAGGCTATTGCAACTTCATCAAAGGTCTATAAGTATCTCTTTTGAGTTATCATTAATACATGTGCTTGGCCTGTTTCCTTCAAGATTATGTATATCTACATGAACTTGTCTTTGATGAATAGATCTAGTTTCAAGCTAATCATGGTAGAATAGGAAGCGTGTTTTGTCTTTGATTGAATTGGAGGAATCGTTGAAGAGCTTGGGGATCAGAGATCAACTTGGATTGGGCGAGGACAAAAATTGTAAAAAGGTTAATATCTTCTTCCTTTTCTCTATAGATTAGCTTAGCTAGGTTTAAAGGGATGTCAATGATCAACGTTAGCACCTTTCTGTCTTGGCCTTAGGAGTCTAGGGTCTAAGAGGGGATTCACCTGTCCGCAGGGGGATCTACTTGTAACTGAAATTGACAAATCCACTGGGGAAGGATATCAATTTGTATTTCCTTTTCAATCCCTTCCCTTTTCCCACCTTTCAGATCACTTTTACTTTTGTTCATCATCCATATCCTTCTCCTACCTTCACTAGCAATTTCACCAATTTTTATGCATTCTGGGTGAGTGTTTTTGCATTTTTTGGCTCTTTTTTCTGCGATTCTGGGAGGACTAGCACCCCCCCCCTAGGCCATACCATATATATGATCTTTGGAAAGTACTCGCATATAGTTTTTTAGGGAGAGTTTCAACGCTCTGTACCCTTGAGATAGGGAGCACTAGTCTCTTTTTTGGGAGTTTCTTCCTTCTTCTGCTCAGTCTTTTGCAGCTTGTTTTGCAGAGGTCTTTACTGAGAGTTGGTGGTTGGTTTATGAAGTTGTTTGGATTGGTTTTTGATGCTTATCAATCCCTATTGTCTTGATTGGATATTGAAACCTTTTTCATAAATGTGAATTTTCCTTTTCTAGTTTCTTGTTTTGTCGGGAGAGTTTTGAATGATTTCTCTTTCTCCCAGTCTTTTCTTGGATTCTTCTCTGCATTTTCTTGTGTTCCTTGAATGCTTGATTGGTATTAGAATCCTTGATTGTGTTCTTGTTAGAACAATTTTCTACTTGTTTTCTTTCATACCTCACTGCCTTGAGTTCATGTTTTGTTTGTAGCCCTTTTGCTTTGTGTCTTTTACATCTTCATAGGACTCTTTCTCCTGATTGAAAGTTGTGGAGCATCAAAGGATTTGTATTTATTTGATTTATAAAATAGAATCAAACAAATAATATAGCTTCATTCTTATTTTTGGGTAGTGAAACTAATTTGCATTTGAAGTAGTGAAATTGCATGGTTTTTGGCATTTTTTAGTCTTAAAATCTTAAAATGTTTCCCCTTCATGGCCGGTGGGGGGGTGGGGGGGGGGAGGGAAAGAATCGTGTATTGGTGTATAGTCTCTTTGACTAATTTATTGAAGATATTGACATTTATGAGTTTAATAAATTTTTTGGGACATTATGCATTTTGGAATGATAAAAGTTTTCTCCTTCTCGTAATATAGCTTTCATCGAAGCGAAATATTTGCATTCTCATTTCTTTGCATTGTTTAGAGTCGGTCAAAACATCATTTAGTCCACTCCATTTTTCTCTTGAGTAAACAAAAGATTTAAAATCAAGTGCTAAACTAAAATTTATCAGACATGTTTACATTTTCTGTTAGCGAACCTACATTATCTTAAGGTGTAGGGATTTGGAATAGGTTGAAAGGATAACTTTCCAAAGATGCCAAACAAAATTAGCATCTTGCGATAGGGAGAGAAAATCCAATTTTCGTATAAGTTTTCTCGGATCCCCCTCTCATATAAGGGTTACACACGAGGTCACATTTGGGAGAGTTAGGGAGATTATCCCTCCATGGTTCAACCGTTCGTAGTGGTCAGATCGTATATTGGGGGTTCTTCTTGAGGTTCAACTATATTCGTTTGGTCTCAGTGCTTTGTGAATTTTGAATCCGTTCAGAGTCCTCTGGAGTTCTACTAGTCCACTTGTCCTCAGTTCTCTCAAAGGATTTCAGACTTATTATCCTACCCATACGTTGGGACTGGAATGTCGACTGTACATGCCCAAGGGCTGACTGGGAGTTGGTGACCTTAGTAGTCATAATATTTAGGGTCTTACACAAGGTGATAGTGAAGGGAAGTCTCACTGTACCTGGAACATATGTTGGTCAAACTCACTCGGGCTCCTTGGAGGGTAAATCCACAATTACTGTGTGGAAGATTGCACCAAGGCGTAATTCCATTAAGCAAGTCACCAACATAACTGATCCACACGCTCTATCCCTGCCCCTTCCTCTATTGATCTCGCGACATTGGATTTCATCACCAACTAGAGGTTTCATTGTGGGAATTTTTGTTTGAGTGTTTGCTTCTTAGATTGTTATCGGATAAATCGGTAGGTGTGGACACTAACTGATCTCCCTAGATCCACCTAGATCTAGAACAAAACACACCAGAACATGACACTTTCCTTAAGTTTTAGATATTGAATTTACTAACTAAAGAGGGATAGGTGACATACTGTTTAAATGCCACTTCCTCTCATCATCGCCATCCTAGCTCCATTCCAACACTCATACCATGATGAACCTACAAAATAATGCAACCAACCAAGGTGATAGTAATAGCATAAACTCAATATAAAGCTATGTATGTGATCAAGGAATCATACAATAAAACACAACAAGATTTATAGGAAAGAATCATATTACTGTATCATATTAAATGTGAAAGATAGATTACAACCATGGCCTTGATGTCATAAGGTCCCTTCCAACTGTCCTTCATTCCCCACACACTTCCACTCCAAGAATTCTGAGACCATGGATCTGATAGCTACTCACAATCTATCTTGACAAAGCAAATCTCAAAGCCACTCTAACCAAGCTAACAATCCCAAGCCAAAAAACAAGTCTTTCTCCATGATAACTCCTCTCCTTTTATAAGATGAAGAGGATAAGGTGAGGAGGTTAGGATGATCCCACTAAATAATGAAAGTGAGTAATATCCAAACCATTCAGATGCCACCTCACCATGGAAGTTTCTCCTTCTAGAAGCATTGAGAAGATGTTTGTTTTTCCCACGTGTAAGAATTCTCGCACCCTACCTATAGAGAAGACTGTGAAATCCTTGCAACCTAGCTATGATGCAGCCTATTAGAATAAGGTATTCTTGCACCCTAGCTATAAAGAAGCCTGCGAAATTCCTTTTTTATAGGGTTTTTACAAAGGAAAATGCAACTTCTTTTCTCAAGAAAAGTTCTTCTCCCTTCCTTCTTCAGGAACTCAAGCCACTGACCTCTCCGAAGGAAAAAGATAGGTTTACATCATTAACGGTCATAGGGATGATGAAAATAATGTGTAACAGAGATCCCCCCAAAGTATAAAGTTAGAACAAAGTGATAGCTGAAATACTTTGTCGAGTGTGTGTAAGGAACAAGGAACAGTCGGTCATAAACCTGCCAACAAACAAGGAAATACAATACAATAATATATCATCACTAAGGTAGGCATTCCCATACTTAGAATACAAATGACTCAAAGAATAAATGCTGACATGTGAATATCCATGTCAAGTAAGACAGGTCATGGCCACCAAACATACACTGTGGATCCATGCCGATATGACTCAAATCTGAACATAGCCACTAGACATACAATGTGGATCTATGCAACAGTACACTGAATATACTCCAACGCAACCTGGATCTGTCAGAAAATATCCAGGGTCTTCATCTCCACCACTCTATAGTACGAATCTAACCATGTGAATACATGTGATGAAGTCGAACATGGTAGAAACCACTTAATTACCGGTCATTAGTGTATACTGTTAACAAGTGCGAGAGAAATCACCATTAATGTCAATGACTCCCAAGGTACTCAAGTACAATCCAACGAATGTGAATCAATGAGTTGAGGTCGAAAACTCAACAAAATCTCTCGATTAGGGGTCGATAATGAAAACCCACTGTCGAAAGCGAGGAAACCTACCATTGAGGCATGCAAGTTCCAAGGTACCAACTAGTTTCTAAGTCTAATTCTTGGATAATGAGTTTAAGTCAACAAGAAAAGACTCGTCACAGGAGGGCCTTAATGTATCCCACATCAATGAAACAAAACAAGTAACAAGATTTGATGTAGATCAGAGTAACCAATAACTCAGGACTAACTCAGGAATGGCCGACGCAATAGAAGGCTTAAGGACTGCAGAAATGGCCGACGTAATAGAAGGATTTCTGGGTTGAACTTATTTTTTGAACATATTGACGACACAACAACTGTCTTGGAAACACTGACTCAACAACATGGATCATAGACCAATTTGTAATCTTATATGGAGTATGATCAAGAGACGAGCGGATTTTCCAACCTAGACCCAAGGCGAGTGAAAGGGTGTTATGTTCAAAAGCGACTCTTCCATGGAATATAGGTTTAGACATATTTTTTTCCCAATTCCCCCCCCCCCCCCNTTCTGGCGAGTACCTCTTTATTTTTACACAAGCTTGAGGAGGATAACATATTCTTGTAATGTAAGCTTATCCTTCAGACGAGTCCCTCAGAGTATGTTTAACGAACCCTAGGAAGGAGTGGTTCGGTCCCACATGGGCCTTTCAATGTTTATTTTATGAGTCCAAAGAAAGAAAACTCAAGGGTTTTTCATGTTTAGAGAGTCTGAAAAACACTTAAAGAGAACTCTCTCAGTTCCTTTTTCATAAAGTAGTATGATGAGACCAAAAAAGAGATAAACTATCGCTCAACAGATGTTTTATTCAAATACTTTAACGAGCGTGAAAAGAACAAGGTCGCTCGACAATCTTTTCATGTTTAGAGAGTCTGAAAAGAGCTTAAAGAGAACTCCAGTGGGTTCCTTTTTTGTATAACCTTTATGAATCCGAAAAAGTGATAAAAGTATACTCAGTTGCATTCTCACATATTTATGAGCATGAGAAAGAACAAAGACTAGGCTCAGTAACTTATTCTCATGTATTTACGAGCATGAGAAAGAACAAAGACTAAGCTCGAGATTGTTTTCATTTTTACGCAAGCTTTAAAACAAAACAAAACTATGCTTGGACCTGGTTTCATTTTTACACAAGCTTGAATCAGAGGGAACTATGCTTGAGGTAAGTGGTTTCATTTTTACACAAGATTTAACCATAGAAAACTATGCTTGGACTTCCCAACGCATAAAACAGGGATGGTTGGTACTTAGCCCCCAGCTTAAGAAACTAGTGGCTCTAAATTCAGCATGAAGTCCAGAGGCTGAAAGCATTTCCCCCAAGCTTCATTTCATCCAACTGGGAAGGAGAATGAAATGAAGCTTCAAATACTATACGTAGGACTTGACCCAAACAGAGAGGGGGAAGTTGTTTCATTTTTTAACGAGATTGACACATGAGAAGAACTATGCTCGTGACTCTAGGTATAATACCAAGACCA
Source organism: Picea engelmannii (assembly GCA_009831015.1). Classification (NCBI taxonomy): domain Eukaryota; kingdom Viridiplantae; phylum Streptophyta; class Pinopsida; order Pinales; family Pinaceae; genus Picea; species Picea engelmannii. Next base: position 423,460 of record ML785393.1, read on the forward strand.
CTGCTTCATTTTTAATGAGCTTGACACAGAAATGGGAACTATGCTTGTAACCTCTGTTTCATTTTTTTAACAAGGTCGCCACAGAGATGCAAAACTCTCCTCGTAACAGGTCTCATTTTTTAATGACATTGAAATTAGAAAACTATGCTCAAGTCTGGTTTCATTTTTAAATGAGTTTGAAATCAGAAAATCATGCTCAAAGACCTTTGTTTCATTTTTTAACGAGGTTGCTATTGGTTTACAAAAAAGGTATAAATATATTCCTTTTTCCCACAATTCATGATATGATTTTGATTGATTCTTCAGATAGTTAGGGATAAATAGGAAAGAACATGATTAATATGTCCCTTAGGATTGTTATTGAAGTTTTATTAAACATATTCTAAATTATAATTGGAATGGTTTGATTTTGTTGCAGAATTGGATAAATAACTGTGAAACATAACTAAAGAGATCTTGGCTATGCGCAAGCTATTGGAGGTTGAAGACTTTTTAGGTGCAAAGCAGTTTTGAAAATAATGCATTGTCTATATTGTAAATTTATAATAGTAAAGCAATCCCGAGGATCTTTCGATCCTCGGGATAGCTTGATTTACCCAAACTGTTGTAATATATAAGAGGGTAATAGATCCAAAAAAAGGGAGGAAAAAACACATTCAAGTATTTAGACTCATAATTGCTTTGCACAAGAAGTTTTTGTAAATGTTTTACTAGCCATGGAATCAATGAATGTTTTGAGTGTTTTTATCATTTATGTGCTCTGAGTTTCTCGTAGCAGTACTTCTGAAGACGAAGGGCCCAGTTTGAAGGAGCTACTGTCTCGTTCTGTAATTGTATCAGTTTGAAGTTTGATTTCTATTTTGTGATTTAGATCTCTTTTACAATAGCCAAGGATAAATGCATAAGTGTGTTAATGATTTTATGATTGTTTGCATATAGAAGATAGACATTTCCCTCAAGTATTAATGATTGCCGTTATGATTTCCATTCCTGAAGTTGTTGCTTAACAGTTCCTCATATTTTTATCCGCGCTGTTCCTTTTCCTTAGATTTACGATTGTTGTTCCTTTCGACTAAAGTTACAATAGTTGTTCCTTTCGGTTAAAGTTATGATAGTTGTTCCTTTCGGTAAAACTTACATTAGCTGTCCCTCTCGATTAGATTATATTTGTTGTTTCTTTCCGTAGATAGGGAAATTCATTATTTCCTTTCCAGTAATCAGAATTCATAATTGATAGTTAATTTTGCAAGTCCTTACTTAGATTCAATTACTGCTTTTTAGTTAAGTGAATTCAATAGATTAATTAGTTCTTTTCCATTTTACAACATCTTAGTAATCAGATCTCTATTCCATTAGTTCTTAGAATATTTGGTGAACGTTTGAGTAACTTGATTGTTGATGAACTCAGATTTGGTTTAGCTACACGATTTTAGGCTACCTGCATAGACTTTGCTGATATTCTTGAGATAAAAGACGAATCTCCGGGTTGATAAATTAATGTTAAACTAAGGTTGTTTTTAGGACATATTTAGACACCAACATTTTGGCACCGTTGCCTGGGAGAATGTCAAAGGTAGCATAGGTTATGTCTCTGGAGGACCAGGTATTGAAGATAGAAGGTAAGAACCTACACAAGTAATAAGTAAAATGCTTATGCCAACGCTTACCTCCAGTTGACACTTAAGAGGCTTCGTAGGTGCTTTCTTTTGTTGTTGTGTGAAGTGTGTATGACTAGAAATTTTTTTCTTGAAAAACCAAAACCCCCACCAAAAATGACCAAAACCCAGGGTTCGGTGATCCTTGGAAGAAGCACTTTCATAGAAGAAATCATCAAAAAGGGTGAATCTCAAGCTTCGGTTGGACCTAGGAAAGGACCCACCCGAATTTCTCAGGCAACAGTTTTACTAACTATGGTCCACACTGAGATTCATAGCAAAAATGAAGGGACTGAGAAGAGCTTTCATAATACAGATCTCCCACCACTCAACCCCTTAGAAGAGGGAAGCTCTAATAATATGGAGAAGGGAATAGGAGAAACTAGCGGGGTTGCCAAGGCATACCCACCACCACCACCACCACCTGATCCCGAGTCTCCTGCGAAAGAAGAAGGCATATCCAAAATCCCAGATAAAGGGAGTGTAGTCAAATTCCTTGGAAGACCAAATAATCAACAATTTTAAATAGAATACCTGGATCAAGAACCTCTTGAAAATTTTTGGCACATTTTCTATCAAATGGCACAACCAAATCAACAACAACCCCAAACCTCCACGCTGGAGTATCCAATAGTTGATCCAATTGCCAATGCCCCCATGAAAGCAATCCCCTTACAAAACCTGCCAACCTTCCATGGACTGATTTCAGAAGACCCGAATGCATTCCTATTTGAATTTGATTTCCTATGTAGAAGGTATGATTACACCTTTGAACCCCAAAAATTAAAACTATTCCCCTCTGTTGAAGGAAAATCTCCCTGCGGATAGGTAGATCTCCTCTTGAGAGCTAGACTCTTAACTCTTAAGACAAAAGGTGCTTAACATGGACACTGACTTCCTTTTAGATCTATATAAAATAATGTGTGAGGAGGAAGGAGAAAAGAAGTACCCTTTTTACCGGTGTTTATCCCTGCACAGTCCGAGTTGAGCTCAAATCTTGAACTCCTCGATAAGGCCTGTATACAAACAAAGATACAAATAGATTCCTACTCTACTGAGATTAGATTGAAATAGATCTATCTATTAGAGACAAATTCATGTGAGATCAAACACAAACTTGAAAGAAACAAACCAAGCATATTATATTAATGAGAACAACAATGAAGAAAACTTACAACCATAGATGTGAGTGCAACAGCTTCATCAAGTTCCCCTTATCCAAACCCTTGCTTAAACAGTCCACACACAGAATGTTGATGCTCCAAATGACATACCACTCATGAGATCATAAGTTTGGTATAATTCTCAATCTCCATTTTCCCTTCCTCCATGGAAATCCCCCATTATATAAGATTTGGAGACTTAACCACCATGGAGAGAATCTCTCATCAGATCCACTAAGAAAGGGATCTCTAAGATATTTAGGGAGAAAATATCTCTTAAGGATTTTGGGGAGGAAATATCTCTCAAGGATTTTAAGGAGGAAATATTTCAACCATCCATGAGATCCTCCACCTTCCCTAAAAAATAGGAAACCAAATGTGAGGTGGATCCTCACACTTAATTACTTTCTTTTTCATGAATATTAATAATAATTCATGTGCACTTGATTCTCTCGCTTAATCAATTTCTTTTCCATGAATATTAATAATAATTCATGTGTACTTAGTATTTCTTCCTTCATGTAATATATCCCTCCTCCACATTGACTAGGGATTGTGACATAGGTTATTCCATGTTGTCAAGGTGTATGCGACACTTATATGACAATTTACGACACTTAGGGAGAGGTACCTAGGTGTGCAAATTTCATGTGTAACACCCTCTACCTTGAAGGGAGCAACCCTACACTGGTTCATGGGATTGGGAGGTGGAACCATCAATTCATGGGACCAGATGAAACAAACCTTCTTGTTAAAATATCAGGATTATTGCAGAACCAAAGACCTAAAAGATGAAATATTTCAAATGACTACGAAAGAAAATGAATCATTAGAAGAATATGTCGAAAGATTTCAATATAATTTGCAAATATCACCCTATGGTACATTACCAGGTAAAGTACTCAAAGAAACTCTGATCAAAGGCATGAGAGATGAATGGGTAGAAACATTGAATTTAATGGGGAAAGGTGACATTTATTAGGAAACTTATGAAGATATTGTTCTAATGTGTATCAGGTGCTCATGAGGAAGTACACGGACCAGGTCAGGAATGCAAACGTCCCTCACAAGAAATAACAATATCTCAAGTGGGCGTGTTACGTGAGTTGAAGTCGGTAATCTCCTAGATAACTTTAAAATAAAAATTTTGAGAACTCTGACTACACAATTGGATGTATTGCAGGCCAAACAAAAAAAGGTAGAGGTAGAGCAGACCTTGGCTATATTTTGACACAGGTGCAGAAAGAAACATGGTCCAAGGGAATGCTCCTTGGATATAGTTCGGGTTTGTGCTATTTGCGCCAAGGATCATGACACAGAGGAATGCCCATCATTCCCTGGATTGAAAGTTGTATTCAAAGAAGCAGAAGAGGAAATATAACCATTATATCTGATGGCTCAGTGCCATCAGTGGCAGTCTCGACCTCAAAATACATTTAAGGACCCTTCCTCTTTCTTTCTTGGACAGTACAATCAACAGCAGAATCCTGGACAGTATAATCAACAACAAAATTTTGGAAGCACATGGCAAGGTTAGCCATTTACTAATCAGAACTGGCAGCCCCAAAAATACCCATCTGCAATTCCTACCTGGCCAAACCAACCTTACACAAACCCCAACTGGAAAAATCAACCAACTACAAGTTCCAATTGGCTAAATTCACAATACCCCACCTCATCCTGAAAAAATTCGAATAATACCTACCCTCCACAATGGCCTAACTCGACTGCCCAAAACCCAAATTGGAACTAGAAATGGAAGCACCCCATGGGGATGAATAACCAACCTATGGGGATGACCTCTCAAACCCAACCTCTGTTACAAACTCCACTCCCATTGCCCCAATCACAATTGCACCCTCAATTACCTGCCCAACCCCACCCGAATCCCAATAATAGACCAACTCAACTTGTCCAAATTATGGAAAGTGGAGAAGGGGAAATCAATCCAGTAGGGTGCAATGAACTTTGGTTAAGATCGGGGCACATCATCTCTTCTGAACAAAATGACATTTCCCAAGAACAGGGGAATGAAAAACAACTAGCAATAACACCCTCGACTATGGTAATAACAGAAGAAATCAGGCAAGGGAGGAACACAGTCGAATCAAAAGACTCTAATAAGGATGCAATTCCCTCCCCTCCATTCCCCGAAAGACTGATGATAGCGAAACCCACCGTATATCCTAACTTCAACATTGTAGGGGAACTCAGGAATTTATACATCAAAATTCCACTCCTGCAAGCCCTGCAAGACATACCGATCTATGCAAAGACAATCAAGGAGCTATGTGGGAGGAAGCTCGTCAGAAAAATAAAAAAATCATCATCAATAGTTCATGTAGTGGGAGCCTTATCTGATCTAATTTTGGGTAGAGAAACACTAGTTAAATATGCAAATCCGGGGAACCCCATAGTAAAAGTTCAGATTCAGGGTTGTTCCTTTCCAAATACCTTAGTTGATTTGGGGGCAGCCATCAATATTCTAACAATGGAAACCTGCAATGCCCTGGGTCTTCACTCTTTCGACCCAACCCCGATTATGTTGCAATTGGTTGATCAATCAGTGGTCAAACCACTCAGCACACTACATGATATAGCTATTTCAGTTGATTCTTGGGAATATCCCGCAGATTTTCTCATCATCAACCCAAAAAGTGGACTTGAAGGGCATCCATTGATATTGGACAGACCATGGCTCACAACAACTGATGGGTACATAGGCTGTCGATCGGGTACAATGATAATTTCTAGAGGAGGGGTTACAAGGAATCTCATATTATATCCTCCAGCCAAACCTAGTCCAACGATTGTACACCCGCAATTGCCACCACCACGATATCCCGAGAAGGATCTGCATGCCCCACTAATGATGGAAGAAGCCCTCAAACACAAGAATCAGCTAGAGGATGATGTAATTAGTGGGTTTATTAACAATCCAACCATTGTAAGTAACCCAACATGCCAAATTCTCCAAGCTGTTCTAGACTGTGAAGCACAGGGAGAACTGGAAGATTTAATGGAACAACAAATTTTGACTACCGCTATTCACAACAACAAATTCGTTGAGATCACACCAGGGAAGTCTCTAAACATTAATGCCAACCTAGAAGAGCAACAACAACAAAAGCTAATCCAAACTCTCTCTAAATACTAGCAAGATTTTTCCTGGGAGTACTCTGATATGAAAGGTATTGATCCACAACTCTACACACACCACATTTATATTAAGAAAGACGTCTGACCTATCCGACAACCACAAAGAAGAATGAACCCCCACCTCAAAGATATTGTTAAAGAAGAGATACAAAAGTTGTTGGATGCAGATTTTATATACCCTATCTCAGATAGTCGATGGGTTTCTCCGTTAGTCATCATCCCAAAGAAAAATGGGAAGTGGAGAATCTGTGTTGATTACAGGGAACTAAACAAAGCTACTCAAAAAGATCATTTTCCATTACCTTTCATCGATCAAGTCCTGGATACCTTGGCAGGGAAGAAATTCTTCTCTTTCCTAGATGGTTTCAGTGGCTACAATCAGATCCAGATCACCCCAGAAGATCAGCATAAAACGACATTCACATGTCCCTGGGGTACCTTTGCCTACAAAGTATTTCCCTTCGGAATTTGTAACGCTCTAGCTACATTCCAAAGGGCCATTCTGAGCATATTCAGTGATCTGATTAGCGAAGGGATTGAAGTCTACATGGATGATTTCACCCCGTACGACGACGACTTCGATCAAGCCTTGAATAATTTGGAGAAGGTATTGGAACAGTGCATCACTACCAGGTTATGTTTAAGCCAAGAAAAATGTCACATGATCATGACAGAAGGTGTGGTATTAGGGCATTACATTTTTGCAGATGGAATTAGAGTAGACCGAACAAAAATTGAGGTAATTCTTAATCTACCTACTCCACACACACAAACTGAGGTATGTAGTTTCCTTGGTGCTTCAGGATAGTATTGCAGATTTATGCCAAATTTTTCAAAAACCGCTGCGCCTTTACATTCTTTGACAGGTAATGTAGAATTTCAATGGTCTGACAAATGCGATGTGGCTTTTGTAGGACTCAAGAAACTGGTCTCAACAACACTAGTGTTGAGAGGACCTAATTGGAAAATACCATTTCAAATTTCCACCGACACCTCAGACATTGCCATAGGAGCTGTTCTGGGATATAAAGAAGAAAAGAAACCCTACGCCATTTATTTCATTAGCAAGATTCTAACTCCAACCGAACTTAATTATACAGTAACAGAGAAAGATTTCTTAGCTGTTATACATGCCATCAATAAATTTCGTCATTATATAACAGGCTATCCAGTTATCCTGTATATTGATCATTCTGCCATTAGATATCTAGCTAATAAACCAATTACTAATGGACGGGTCACTCGATGGTTGTTATTATTGCAGGAATTTGATATCACCATCAAAGATCGACCTGGGAGAGAAAATCTTGTCACAGACTTCCTGTCCTGCATCCCAAAAACAGACAACTCATTAACAACTGAGGATCAATTCCTGGATGAGCATATGTTTGTTGTCGACACAAAACCACCATGGTACGTTGATGTAGCAAACTATCTAGCAGCGGGAAGATTACCGACAGATTTATCATCAAAGGAAAGGCGACTGATCGTCCAGTGTAGCACACAATTCACTTGGATCAGTGGATATCTTTTCCACACAGGAGCTGATCTTCAGATCCGACGATGCGTACGAGAGGACAAAATCTATGACATACTGAAATAAGTACATGACGAGCCCTGTGGGGGGCATTTTGCAGACCATAGGACTAGACACAAAATATTACAGATGGGCTATAATTGGCCCTCAATATTCAGATATGCAAAGAAATATGTCTAGACATGCGACAACTGTCAGCGGATGGGGAAACCAGGTCAGGCTGATGAAATGCCCTTGAAAACACAACTAGTCGTAGAACCATTTGAAAGATGGGCGCTAAACTTCGTCGGCCCCTTTAATCCAAAGTCAAATCAAAAGGCCTATAGTCTTGTTGCAATAGACTACATGACCAAATGGGCAGAGGCAGAAGCTTTACCAAATGCAACATAAGAAGTAGTCATCAAATTCCTTTTCAAATTGTTTGTAGGGTATGGACTACCCAGAGAAATAATTACTGATGGAGGGTCACAATTTACAGGCCATAGAATCACTACCACCCTGGATAACTATCACATTAAGCACAGAGTTACTTCTCCATACCACCCACAAGCAAACGGGAAAGTAGAAAGCACCAATAAGGTCCTAGAGGCAATTATGACGAAGACTGTCTCAACAAACCAACAAAATTGGGCTACTGAGCTCCCAAATTCCTTATGGGATTATCGTACAACTTGGCGTAACACCACTGGCTACTCTCCTTACCATCTAGTCTATGGTAAAGAACCCATCTTCCCAATAGAATTCGAGATCAAGACCCTAATAATGGCCCAAGAAGTTGGACTAAATCTTACAGAAGCACATAAATGACACCTTCAACAACTCAACGAATTGGATGAAGCACACTTGTCTACTGTGGAGCGCACAACTGTTATCCAACGACAAAGAGAAACCTGGCATGACAAGCATATCAAGAAGAAATCATTCAAGAAAGGCGACTGGGCACTCCTCTATGATTCCATATTTCAGGACTTTCCTGGGAAATTACAGACACGATGGCTAGGGCCGTATGAAATTAATGAAGTCCATGATAATGGCATAGTTACTTTAAGCACCATCAATGGGTCTAGATCACCCTTTTTGGTCAATGGACACCGACTGCGACTTTACCACCAGCCACCTTCAAAATATTCTTTCTATCAAGAAGTAAGTAAAGACCCTACGGTGCAGATTTCGACTGGCTGGGAAGGTAACCTAGCTACCCCAACTCCATAAATGATGTATTTTTTTTATACTGTACATACTGTACATAGTTTTCCAACTGAGTGGTTAGTTTTTCTTTGTTTTATAAAAAGTCATCTAGGAAACAAGAATCAGGACAGATAACTACAATTAGCACCTTCTTCTATTCCATACTCCCGTTTTGTTTTATCACACGGACTCTGTCTTTTACATGTTCATGACGATGTTGTTCTTTTCTCACGTGCCTGTTGTTTCCTTCTGAACGGAATAGCTGTCGTTCCTTTTCATGCAACTGCTGTTCCTTTCTCGCGTGCTTGTTGTTTCCTTTTGAATGGAACAACTATTGTTCCTTTTCACGCAACTGCTATTCCTTTCTCGCGCGCCTGTTGTTTCCTTTTTGAACGGAACAACTATTGTTCCTTTTCGCGCAACTGTCATTCCTTTCTCGCGCGCCTGTTGTTTCCTTTTGAACGGAACAACTACCGTTCCCTTCTCGCACACCTATTGTTCCTTTTTGAACGGAACAACTGTTGTTCCCTTTTTGCGCACCTGCTGTTCCTTTTGAACAGAACAACTGCTGTTCCTTTTTGCGTGATTGTTGTTCCCTTCTTTACCATTCAAACGCTAGCCATTCCTCCATAAGTGTGGCTTTCATCAAATAATTTTCATTAGCACTGTCTCTAATCGTCATTACAACGATCTGTCATTATTTTGTGGATGGTTCCTCACACCTTATCAATTTTTTTTTTGTTTGGAATAATCTCTTCGAAATATCTTAAACCTCGTTCATAATCGATTGCCACCATAAGTTGTTTCTTTCCATTATATATACAAATATACCTGAATGATATTCTACCTCTATATTATAAGGGGTCTTCAACACACTTTTAATTGGCATCTTTACACTTCCTTATACCATCCCTTACTCTTAAGGAGTAGATGAGCCTCCCTTATAAAAAAGAAAACAATATATATATAATAATAATAATAATAATAATAATAATATA
>ML785393.1:438029-464883 GCA_009831015.1 Picea engelmannii
GTTGCAGAATTGGATAAATAACTGTCAAAGATAACTAAAGAGATCTTGGCTATGTGCAAGCTATTGGAGGTTGAAGACTTTTTAGGTGCAAAGCAGTTTTGAAAATAATGCATTGTCTATATTGTAACTTTATAATAGTAAAGAAATCCTGAGGATATTTTGATCCTCAGGATAGCTTGATTTACCCAAATTGTTGTAATATATAAGAGGGTAATAGATCCAGAAAAAGGGAGGAAAAAACACATTCAAGTATTTAGACTCAGAATTGCTCTGTGCAAGCAGTTTTTGTAAATGTTTTACCAGCCATGGAATCAATGAAAGTTTTGAGTGTTTTTATCATTTTTGTGCTCTGAGTTTCTCGTAGCAGTACTTCTGAAGACCGAGGGCCTATTATGAAGGAGCTATTGTCTTGTTCTGTAATTGTATTAGTTCGAATTTTGATTTCTATTTTGTGATTCAGATCTCTTTTACAATAGCCAAGGATAAATGCATAAGTGTGTTAATGATTTTACGATTGTTTGTGTATAGATTATATACATTTCCCTCAAGTATCAATGATTTCCATTATGATTTCCATTTCTGAAGTTGTTGCTTGATAGCTCCTCATATTTTCATCTGCACTGTTCCTTTTCCTTAGACTTACGATTGCTGTTCCTTTCGGCTAAAGTTACAATAGTTGTTCCTTTCAGTTAAAGTTATGATAGTTGTTCCTTTCGGTAAAATTTACATTCACTGTCTCTTCCGATTAGATTATAATTGTTGTTTCTTTCCATAGATAGGGAAATTCATTATTTCCTTTCAAGTAATCAGAATTCATAATTGATAGTTAATTTTGCAAGTCCTTACTTAGATTCAATTACTTCTTTTTAGTTAAGTGAATTCAATAGATTAATTAGTTCTTTTCCATTTTACAACATCTTAGTAATCAGATCTCTATTCCATTAGTTCTTAGAATATTTGGTGAACGTTTGAGGAACTTGATTGTTGATGGAATCAAATTTGGTTTAGCTACATGATTTTAGGCTACCTGCATAGACTTTGTTGATATTCTTGAGATAAAAGATGAATCTCCGGGTTGATAAATTAATGTTAAACTAAGGTTGTTTTTAGGACATCTTTAGACACCAACAGTTTCCTCAGAGACACAAAAACTATCCTTGATGTCTTCTTGATCATGGATTCCAAGAGGACAATGCTCCGGAAGGACACCATGTCAAGGGAAAAAACTCAGTCATGGATTCTAAGAGGTCTTCACTGGAAGGAAGAAACACACTCTGGAAAGACACCATGTCGAGGGTCATGACAAGAGTAAAGAGATCAGGCTCTAACAACCCTATCGAAGAGATCACCATGTCAACTACTGTATCTAAGTCATAAGAATTTGAAGCCATGGGCAACAACGCCACATAATTGACTTGTGGTGGGGACAATACCGTTTGCATATAAGAACCATTTAAGGAGGCAATCCAGTCAGGGTCAATGAATGAAAGTTGATCAATAGTCACAAATCGTCCATCGCGAGGGAAATATATCACATGAAAAAGAGTAAAGACAATATCTTTCATGGCATATACATAATCTCACCCAAGGAGTAAGGTGAAATCCAAGGGGTCTTGGACTACCATGACATCAATAAAGACAATTTTCCCTCCCAAAGTTACAAGAAACTGAGGAAGGGTCCCTAAAGGTTGACTGGTTCTTCTGTTAAAATATAACAGATTCTGCGTAACCGATGCAAGTGGAGGATAACCCAAAGCCTGCCAAGTAATAGAGGACAAAATACTAACAGATGAACCTTCATCTATCAATGTCTGAGGAACGTCTCAACCACAAACCTGTACTGTAATCTGGAAAGGAATGTGAGAGGGAAGACGAGGTCCAGTTAGCATACCCCAATTAAAAAGGATGACTTCATTACTTGGAGGAGGTTCCACAGGAGAAGGAGGAATGCCCCCCGACATGGTATATTCTGTGTCAACGAGAAAAACGTGAGCAATATTGGGTTTACTCTCTAGTGGGAGAGTAGGATCAACTGATGACGAGATTAGATCGACCACTTGGGGTTTCATTCTCCAAGGGGAGAATGGGATCGATAGGTGGAAACAGATCGACCACTTGGGTGAAACTCTCTAATGAGAGAGTACGATCGATGGAGGATGGGATCAGATCAACCGCTTTAGTTTCACTCTCTAAGGGGAGAGTGGGATTGATCGAGGATGGTATCAGATCAACCACTTTGTCAACTAGTTCAACTAAGGATGTGACCAGATTGACGACATGATCAACCGGATTGACCGATGAAGGGACCAGAGTGATCATTCCATCAACTATAGGGGGGTTCAGAGAAAGCTTATGGTAAGCAGCTGGAAGTTGAGGCTGTGAAACAGTCATGTCTTATAGTAATTTCGAGGCTTCGTCCATACGATAACAAAGGTGAGTGAGATGAATCCCTTTGCATAACATACACGTGAACTTGACTCTACTTTTCTTCTTCCCAACCGTATCATGACTGGTTGATGGGGGGTAATCAACATGTTGTTCAGAGTCTAATGACATGGGTTGGCGAGGGTGTGTAGACCATGCTTCTATAACCTTGGATAGACCAAGGAAATCCTTAAGAAGATGGATACCCTTACAAATCCTGCAAGGGTACTTGGGCTTACAAGTTGTTTGGGTGATCTTGACATCATCAACACTCCCAGCACGATTAATAGTAATTGGTTGTTTTCCAACATGTTTGTCAGTGGTTAGAAGCTTTGACCCTTGTTTATCTTTCTTCTTCTTAATCTTCCTTTTCTTCTTCTTCTTATTCACTAGGTTACTAGCTTCAGAACTTTCACTCGACGAAGAAGATGAAACGAAAGGTGACCTTGCAAGCAAAGAAGGTGAAGAAGACCTTACTGGTGAAGAAGGTGAAGGATCAACATGAGTTTGATGCTCGTGGGGGGAAGTTCTTGTGACTGAATAAATAACTACATTCAGGATTACCTGAGTGGAAAACAACCATACCGGTAATCCAATTGTGAGACCTAGAAGGCTCAAAGTAGCAATATGAGGAGGACCAATGTTTCCATAAGAAGGAAAAATAAAAGGTTCCCCTAGAGCAAGGGTTCCTTCATTGGTCATTCCAGGAACTGATGCCATTAAATGAATATCCAATCTAGAGTCCTCTAAGGAAAACAAACAACACACGCTAAAAATCTAGTAAGCAAGCAAGCAAACAAATCCTTCTCACAATGAACGCACTAGTTGGTGATGAAATCCAATGTCGCGGGAACAATGTAAGAAGGGGTTGAGATAGAGCAGGTGGAAAAGTTATGTTGATGACCTTATTAATGGACTTACACCCTGGTGCAATCTCCCACACATAATCGTGGGTATACCCTCCAAGGAGCCTGAGTGAGTTTGGCCAACGTCAATTCCAGGTACCGTGAAGACTTTCCCCTCCACGGTCACCTCGTGTAAAGAACCTAGAGAGATAGGCCACTAAGGTTACCAATTACTATAGTGATGCCTGGGGAAATAGTCGACAGTCTGATCCACGCACAAGGGTAGGGTATCTAGCCCAAAATCAACTTGAAAGGATTCCACTCATCATTTTGGGTATACCTTCAAATGACCCCCATAATACACGCAATCCCTACACCAAAATCAACAAAGCAGGGTGAATAACTCTGTCAGTCTCAATGTGACCTCGCGATTGACCCTTGTGTGAGAAGGGATTCCCAGGACAAAATGAAGTAAGTGGATTTAAATCTCCCTATCACAAGATACTATGTTTGTTTGTAGCTTTGGAAATTTATCTTTCACACCTATTCCAAAGCCCTACAACTAATCTAATGTAGGTTTGCTACCAGAAAATATAAAAATGTCTAATCAATTTTTATAAGCTCTTTATTTTATGGCTGTTGTTACTTAAAAGGAAAATGGCGTGGACAATATGGTGTTTTGACCGACTCGAAAGTTATGCAAAGAGATGAAGATGCAATCTTTTCATTTCGATGAAAGATATGCTACAATAAGGAGAAAACATTTATCATTCCTAGATGCACAATGTCCAAAAATCTTAAAACTCATCAATATCAATATTCTCAAGAAATGAGCAAAAACGAATGTACACCAATGCAAGATCAAAAAGTGCCAAGAATCATGCAATTCTGCTACTTCAAATGCAAGGATGCCCCCAATCCAATATAAAGCAAGAAATTAAATCTTTTTGTTTCAAAATTTTCACTAAAAGCAATAATGAACTTTCTTAAAACAAAGAAACCCAAACTAAAAGTTTTCTTTTAAAGTGAACTATTCAAAAGAAATATGATCTTTCCCTAAAAAATTCTAAAGAAAACACAGGCTTTGGAATTGAAAGACACTCAAAGCAAGAGGCTAATCCTTCAAAACCAAACAAAGCAAAGATGGCTAAAAGAAACTCAAAGAATGTCAAGAAGACTGTAAACATATCAATATAGGCTCCAAAAGTTCAATCTAGCTGATCAAAGAAAAACTGGGCATCAAAAGATAGGAAAGCCTAATTCCAAACAAAAAAATCAAATGGGTTCACAGCCTAGCTATAGGGTGCAGTGAGAAAATCAGTGGAGTTTGCAGGCTGGACACAGGTAGGGTGCGAACATGTCACACTGGATTACATAGTAGGGTGTGAACTTCAATGATTCTCATAGGCCATGCCAAGGTACAGTGCGAGAAGGTTTATAATCAAGAAAAATTTGGAAAAAGGACAAAATTTTTGAGTGAACTTTCAGATCCAGAGAGTCTGGATGGATTTCCCACAGACTCAGAGACCATAAATCAAGCAATCAAAGCAAGGGAAACTAGACTAACTAGGAAACAATCTGTTCCCCAGTATGGTCACCAATTTTGTTATTGGATAAATCGGTAGGTGCGGACACTAACTGATCTCCCTAGATCCTCCTAGATCTAGAACAAAACACACCAGAACATGACGCTTTCCTTAAGTTTTAGATATTGAATTTACTAACTAAAGAGGGATAGGTGACATACCATTTAAATGCCACTTCCTTTCATCATCGCCATCCTAGCTCCATTCCAACGCTCATACCATGATGAACCTGCAAAAGAATGCAACCAACCAAGGTGATAGTAATAGCATAAACTCAATATAAACCTATGTATGTGATCAAGGAATCATACAATAAAACACAACAAGATTTATAGGAAAGAATCATATTACTATATCATATTAAATGTGAAAGAGAGATTACAACCATGGCCTTGATGTCATAATGTCCCTTCCAACTGTCCTTCATTCCCCACACACTTCCACTCCAAGAATTCTGAGACCATGGATGTGATAGCTACTCACAATCTATCTTGACAAAGAAAATCTCAAAGCCACTCTAACCAAGCTAACAATCCCAAGCCAAAAAACAACTCTTTCTCCATGAGAGCTCCTCTCCTTTTATAAGATGAAGATGATAAGGTGAGGAGGTTAGGATGATCCCAATAAATCATGAAAGTGAGTAATATCCAAACCATTCAGATGCCACCTCACCATGGAAGTTTCTCCTTCTAGAAGCATTAAGAAGATGCTTGTTTTTCCCACATGTAAGGATTCTCGCACCCTGCCTATAGAGCAGACTGCGAACTCCTCATGACCTAGCTATGATGCAGCCTGCAAGAATCAAGTATTCTCTCACCCTAGCTATAATGCAGCCTGTGAACTTGCGTTTTTATAGGGTTTTTACAAAGGAAAATGCAACTTCTTTTCTCAGGAAAAGTTCTTCTCCCTTCCTTCTTTAGGAACTCAGGCCACTGACCCCTCTGAAGGAAAAATATAGGTTTACATCATTAATGGTCATAGGGATGACGAAAATAATGTGTAACATAGATTCATAGCGTGTGTTTCTTGTTTTACTTAGTGGATGTTAGTGTTAATGGCATCAAATCTTGGGAGTACTAATGGAGGAAACCCTTGTCCCGGGGAACCTTTCACCTTTCCTTCTTTTGGAAACATTGGTCCTCCATACATTTCCACACTGAGTCTTCCGAGACTCACCATCGGATTACCGATTTGGTTGTTCCCCACTCCGGTGATATTGAATCTTCCCAGTGCTTCAGTTGCACCTAATGCTTCAGATGTAAGTACACCACCCACACATCAACCTCATGTCGACTTTTCACCTTCTTCACCCATTAAGTCTCCTTCCCTTTCTCCTTCTTTGCCTAGTGAAATATCTAAAGCAAGTAGCCAAGTTGATAAGAAGAAGAAGAAACATAAAGAGAAGAATAAGAAGAACTCGAAAATGAACAAGACTCCAACCATATCAGATGTTGGATCCAAGAAAACAACTACTATTAATCATACTGGGAGTGTTGATGAGGTCGACAAGATTAAAACTAAGAATCTGAAACCCAAATTCCCTTGCAGTCTTTGTAAGGGTGACCACTTTTTGAGGTATTTCCCTGGTCTTCCCAAGGTCTTATAAATGTGGTCCTCCACATCAACGACCTCTTCTAGATATGTTGGTGATGCCCCGTCAACTAGTGACGTTAAGGTTGGTAAGAAGAAGAAAACTGTCAAATTTCCTTGTATGTTATGAGAAGGTGATCATTATTCTCTCCTTTGTCTTCGTATGGACATAGCTTATTCTCTTTTGGAAAAGATTCAACTTCCAATTGGTTCATAAGATTTCCCCCAACCCATCTTTAGTTGATGGAATGGTAAATATGGTTCCATCCCAGTCAGTGTGGTTGATCAGGTGGTCCATCTAGTTTCATCCTCGGTTGAACCACTAACCAAAGCAGCTGATCCAGTTCTGTCATCAATCAACCCCACTTTTCATATGAAAAGTGAAACCCAAGTGACTGATCCATTCCCGTAATTGGTTAGTCCCACCCTTCATCTGAAGAGTGCCAATGTGGTCAATCCCATTCCTCCTATGACGAGTGCCAAAGTGGTTTCTCCGATCCCTTCATTGGTTAGTCTGGTTGATCATGTCATCAATCTATTCATGTCCTTAGTTGAACCAGTTGACAAAGTGGTTGATCTGATCCCCTCTTAGGTCAATCCCGCTCTCCTGTTAGAGAGTGAAACCCAAGAAGTCGATCTATTTCCACTTGTCGACTCCATTCTCCCCTTGGAGAATGAAACCCAAGTGGTCGATTTGATGTCGTTATCAATCAATCCTACTCTCCCGCTAGAGAGTAAAGCCGATTATGCCCACGTTTTTCTCGTTGATACAGAATCTACTGTGCTGGGGGGCATTTCTCCTTCTCCCGCAAAACTCCCTCCAAGTAATGAGGCCATCCTTTTTGATTGGGGTGTGCCAACTGGAACTCGTCTTCCCTCTCACATGCCTTTCAATATTGCAGTACAGGTTTTTGGTCGAGACATTCCTCATGCACTGATAGATAAAGGTTCGTCCATTATTATTTTGTCCTCTATTTCTTGGCAAGCTTTGGGTTATCCTTAGCTTGTGTCGGTTACCCATAATATATTCGATTTTAAAAGAAGAACCAGTCACCCTTTAGGGATCCTTCCCCAGTTTCCCATAACTTTGGGAGGGAAAACTGTCTTTATTGATGTTATGGTAGTCCAGGACCCCTTGGATTTTGATTTACTCCTTGGGTGATATTATGTCTATGCCATGAAAGATATTGTGTCCACTTTTTTGCGTCTGATATCTTCCCCTCATGATGGAAGGATTGTGGCTATTGATCAAATTTCATGCATTGGTCCTGACTTGATTACCAACACAATGACCTCCCTAAATAGGTTTTATATGCAGCCGGTATCACCCCTTCCACAGGTCAATTATGTGGCGTTGTCTCCCATGAATTCAACTTTCGATGAATTAGATCCGGTAGTTGACATGGTGATCTCTTCGGTAGGGATATTGGAGCTTGATATACTTACCCCCATCATGGACCTTGACATGTGTTCTTTCTAGAGTGTTTTTCTTCCGTCCACTGAAGATCTCTTAGAAGCCATGTCCGACTTTTGTTCCTTGACATGGTGTCCTTCCAGAGCATTGTCCTCTTGGAAGCCATGATCAATATGAAAACTACGAGCATGGTTTTTCTTCTCTGTGGCAAGCTCGTTAAAAAATGAAACATAAGCCATGAGCATAGTTTTCCTCTCTGTCACAATCTCGTTAAAAAATGAAACAAAAATCTAGGGATTGATCCTTGAGCATAGTTCTTTTTTGGTGTCAAGCTCATTAAAAAAAGAAACAATCACCTCTCCCTTCAAGTCGAGTCATTCGCTAGATCTCGTAGATATCAAGTTGAGTCTTTAGCTAGATCTCATAGATTTTGAGTCAAGTCTTTTGTTAGGTCTCGTATTTGAACCTTCATTTCATCCACGCTTATCCTTTTTCTCCATATAGTAGAGCAATTGGTGACAACCTCAAAGTCAGGGAATGAATTGAAGCTTGGGGGGGCATGTCTCCAGCCTTTGATTATAATTCTAGAGTTAATCCACTAGATTTTCAAGCTGGGGGCAGAGTACCAACCATCCATTGGTATCCCAACCTTTGGAAATTACGTTGGGAATTTACAAGCATATTTTAATTTTGTTTCAAGCTTGTGTAAAAATGAAACCAATACCAAGCTTAGTCTTTGTTCTTTCTCGTGTTTGCAAAAACATGAGAATGTAACCAGGTAGAATTTTATCACTTTTTCATACTCATAAAGGTTATACGAAAAATAAACCCCATGGAGTCTCCTTTAAGTTCTTTTCAGACTCTCTAAACATGAAAATATTGTCGAGTGATATTGCTTCCTTTCCCACTCATTAAAATGTTTGAAAGGGCATATTTTGAGTGATAATTTATCTCTTTTTAGGCCTCACGAGACTAACATTACGAAAAAGGAAAACCCTGGATACATCTTTAAGTTATTTTCAGACTCTATAAACATGAAAAATCACTGAGTTTACCTTCTCTAGACTCGTTAAACAATCATACATTGAAGGTCGCATATGGGACCGAAACCTTACTTCTTCTAGTTCGTTAAACAAAGGAAGAGGGACTCACCGAAGGTGAGTTGTATCGAGCATGTGTTATCCTCCTCGAGATCGTTAAATTAAAAAGAGGTACTCATCTATTTGGATGGGGGAAAATTTTGAAGGAAGAAAGCCAAGCAGTTTTTGAAAACAACACAAGTCACTCTTACAATCTCCCTTGAACATGATGCTTTGTCTTTGCATACATTTTACTCTATTGAACCTCTACACTGAACCAATCCTCTAAGTTAATTTACTCCTTTGGGTTACCCGATGAAAGTCACAGTATCCATTGCATCATCATGTTTTGGTCCATGTCATGTTTCCGCTGTTGTGCCTCAATGTTCAAGGGAAGTATCTGCCTCGAGAGTCAACCATCACAAATTTCTTGTTTCAACACCCATGTCAGTCTGTTCTCAATGGATTCACCACCTTATATCTCTATGTTAGTTTCATGTCGTTGATGGGGGATACATCAAGTCCCTCCTACGACAAGTCTGTTTCCTTTCAACTTCATCACATTATCCGGGAACTAGACCTAGAAACTAGTTAGTACCTTGGGACCTACATGCCTCAATGGCAGGCCTCCTCACTTCCGACAATGGGTTTACATCATTGACCTATGATCGGATGATTCCAAAAATGTTCAACTTCAACTCATTTATTCACATTCGCTGGAATGTACTAGGGTACCTTGGGAACCATTGACATCAATGGTGATCTCCCTCGCGCTTGTTAACGGTTTACCTCATTGACCAGTAATCAAGTGGTTTCTACCCTGTTTGACAACAAGACATCTATTCACATGGTTAGATTCATACTGCATCGGGATCGGTAAGAAGACCCTGGGTTGAGTGATCACTCTGATATACACTTTGCCCAGGTTGCGACGAAGTTTCTTTTAAGAATATTGACACATATATTGTTACATAGATCCACTTTGTATTGGTTCGTGGCTATGTCTTGTCATCTCGTAGATCCACTATGTATTTTTCGTGGCTACGATTTGTCTATGATACGAAAGTATATATCCAAATTGTATCTTTTGTGGCTATATCTTTTTGTTTATACAATTATGGATCTGCAATGTATCTTATGGCGGCCATACCTTGCAAGTATTTATCACCTAGGCATAGGTATGCCTACCTTGGGTTTGAAACATGTCATAATATTTGTTTGATGGTTGTGTGTAGATTCTACCAGGTTCTTTGCATCCATACCCTTTCTCGAAGAAGTCTACAAAGTACTTCAGTTATCAGTTTCCATCTCCTAACTTCACACTTTGGGGGGAAATCTGTTACACTTCAAAATTACTCACTTCAATGATGACCTATTGTCATCATTACAAGTGTTGCAAGTGTCGCACTTTGGCCTCAAATGTTGCAAATATCATACTTTCATCTTGCTTATGTCGTATCCTGAACAACATCACAGGGATACTTGAGACATCCTCAAAGACTGGTTAAAATAAGGACATGTCATTTGATGAAGAATACAAAGCCTTTTGCCTTGAGAAAACCACTTTAAAATAACTTTTGAAGGGTATCTCTCCCCTACCCACTGACAGGGAGTGCTAACGCTCCTTTCCCTCCTTTGGGGGAGCGTTGAAACACTCTATGCACCATTCTGGGGGAGCATTGGGCTGTTTGAGGAAATATTGGGTTGTTGAGGAAAATCAGGGAAAGATCTCCCTCATCTCTGAAATCAGTTGGATTCAAATTTGAGGTCAAGGATGGATCTTAGGGAGGATCCACAACTAATGGAGATGGATCCTCAACCTATCCTAAGAATCTCTAAGGTGGTTGGGCCTCTCAAAGCCTATATAAGGAGGCCTCCTCATGGTGAAAGGGGGATTGAGAAAATACCTAACTTATGATCTCATAAGGAAGGGGAGACATTTGAAGACATCAAACTTATGATCTCATAAGGGAGAATTGTCAGTGTAAGCATAGTCATTTTGATTGCGGATTGTTTGGGCAAGGGGCTGGACAATGAGAGCTGGAAGAGGCTACTACAACTTCATCAAAGATCTGTAAGTATCTCGTTTGAGTTCTCATTAATACATGTGCTTGGCCTCTTTCCTTCAAGATTATGTATATCTACATGAACTTGTATTTGATGGATAGATATAGTTTCAAGCTAATCATGGTAGAATAGGAAGCGTGTTTTTTATTTGATTGGATTGCATGACTCATTGAAAATCTTGGGGATCATAGCTCAACTTGGACTGGGTGAGGACAAACAACGTAAAAAGGTTCATATATTCTTCCTTTTCTCTATAGATTAGCCTATCTAGGTTTAAAGGGATGTCAGTGATCAATGTTAGCACCTTTCTGTCTTGGAGTTAGGAGTCTAGGGTCCAAGAGGGGATTCACTTTTCTGCAAGGGGATATACCTCTAACAAAAATTGGACTTCAGTCATCAATTTCCATCTTCCGACTTCACACTTTGTGGGGAAATCTGTTACAAATCAAAATGAATCACTTCAATGATGACCTATTGTTGTCATTACAAGTGTCACACTTTGGCCTCAAATGTTGCAAATATCATACTGTCATCTTGCTTATGTCATATCCCAAACAAAATCATAGGGATACTTGAGACATCCTCAAAGACTGGTTAAAATAAGGACATGTCATTTGACAAAGAGTACAAATCCTTTTTCCTTAAGAAAACCACTTAAAAATTACTTGTGAAGGCAAGCGCTCCCCTACCGACTGATGGGGAGCGCTAACGCTCCTTGCCCTCCTTTGGGGGAGCGTTGCAATGCTCTGTGAACCATTATGGGGGAGTGCTGGGCTATTTGAGGAAATATTGGGCTGTTGAGGAAAATCAGGGAAAGATCCCCGTCATCTCTAAAATCAGTTGGATTCGAATTTGAGGTCAAGACTGGATCTTAGGGAGGATCCACAACTAATGAAGAAGGATCCTCAACCTATCCCAATAATCTCTAAGGTGGTTGGGCCTCCCAAAGCCTATATAAGGAGGCCTCCTCATGGTGAAAGGGGGATTGATAAATACCTAACTTATGATCTCATAAGGAAGGGGAGACATTTGAAGACATCAAACTTATGATCTCATAAGGGAGATTTGTTAGTGAAAGCATAGTCATTTTGATTGCGGATTATTTGGGAAAGGGGATGGACAAGGAGAGCTGGAAGAGGCTGTTGCAACTTCATCAAAGGTCTGTAAGTATCTCCTTTGAGTTCTCATTAATACACGTTCTTGGCTTGTTTCCTTCAATATTATGTATATCTACATGAACTTGTCTTTGATGGATAGATCTAGTTTCAAGCTAATCATGGTAGAATAGGAAGCGTGTTTTGTCTTTGATTGAATTGCAGGACTCGTTGAAGAGCTTGGGGATCAAAGCTCAACTTGGACTGGGCAAGGAAAAACATCGTAAAAAGGTTAATATCTTATTCCTTTTCTCTATAGATTAGCTTAGCTAGGTTTAAAGGGATGTCAGTGATCAACATTAGAACCTTTCTGTCTTGGCCTTAGGAGTCTAGGGTCTAAGAGGGGATTCAACTGTTCGCAGGGGGATCTACCTATAACAATACCAAGCCTCATTCTTATCCAAAGATTCCATTTCTTCATCCATGTCTCTTTTCCAGAGATTTCCATCCTTTGAATCCACTTCCTCCCTGATAGTTATAGGATCATCATTAGTAATAGACAAAGAAAAATTTGAATGGAAATCAGATGGAGTATACCTTTCCGGTAGCCTTATTTCTCGAATCGATCTCCCCAATACTAGAGTATGAGGATCTTCTTCTGATGATTCATGTTCTTATGTAGAGTCTAATTCATCATCATTTAAATAAAAATCTATTTTCTCTTGTTCTTCCTTACTTGGTAGGACTTCCTATTTAACAACATCCTTCATTTCTCTAAATACCACATCTCGGCTATACACTGCCTTCTTAGTTTCTGGGTTCCAAATCTTATAACCTTTGATACCATCTTTATATCCAATAAAGATACACTTTTCATCCTTCTTATCTAGATTATTCTTGTTTTCCTTTGGAACATGAACATATGCATCACAACCAAATACCTTGATATGTGTCAGATAAAGTTCCTTACCAGTCCATACCTCTTGTGGAGTCTTGTCATCCAATGCTGATGAGGGTGATCTGTTGACCAGGTAACATGCAATACCCACTACCTCTGCCCAAAATTCTTACCCTAACTTTGAACCACTGAGCATGCACCTTGCTTTTTCCATTAGCGTCATGTTCATCCTTTCTACAACTCCATTATGAGAACTCTTCGTCATTATTTGTCCTCAACACCTTAATTATTTTCTCTGTTTGATTCTCAACAAGAGCCTTAAACTCTTTAAACCTGTCAAAGACTTCATATTTATTCCCGAGGAAATATATCCAAGTATTCCTTGAGAAGTCATCTATAAATGAGACATAGTACACAGATTTTCCCAATGACGGGACCGACACAGGTCCAAAAACATCACTGTGAACTAGCTGTAAAATTCCTTCTCCCCTCGTTGCACTAGAGGGGAATCTTACCTGATTATGCTTCCCATATAGACAATGTTCACAGAAATCAAAATCCAAAGAGCAATTAGACATACCTTCAACCATACCTTTACCGTGTAGTAGTCAAAGAACCTTCTCTATGATATGCCCCAGTCTTTGATGCCACAACATAACCTTTTCTCCAGATACTGTAGGAGTTATTTCTTCTTCAAATCCAATATCACAAACAATGGAACTATTACACCCATCACTAATAGTGCTTCCTTGCATCTTATATAGAGTTCCAAAAAAAATTCCCTTCACCAACACCATTTCTCCTCAAACCATCCTGCAGGTTTCCTTTTCAAATATTGTTTTTACCCCTACACCTTCCATTTTTCTTACAAAAATCAAATTTCTGGCCTAACCTAGGATGTGTAGAACACCAGGAAGTGTTCTAATCCTTCCATATATGAGCCTCAACTTGAATTTTCCTTGTCCTATGATTCAGGTTGTCGAATCATCACCTAAGAAAACCTTACCTCTATCATACCTTTCATATTCATAGAACCACTCCCTGTGGGGAGTCATATGAAAGGATGCACCAAATTCAACCAACCATGCCTCATGATCTACATGTGTTCTGGAAGAATCCAAGTACACATCCCCTCCTTTTTCCTTGAAGGTCTTTTCTTCTGTAGAAGGAGATTCTTTAGATCCCTTCTTTTTCAAAACTTTGGATCTACACTGCGTCTTGTAATGCCCTTCTTTTCCACATCTCCAACATACCTTTACAAAATTTTTGGGAGATTTAGATATACCCTTAGATTTAGATCTCCCACTTGAGAACTTAGATCTATAACTTTCCTAGGAACGTCCTCTTGTGAATAATGTGTCTGTGCTCTTTCCTTCCATATTCTTTCGTCTCATATCCTATGACAACAAAGATGAAACTACTTCATCAAATTTCAAGGAATTTGTACTACTACCTATGTCCACAACCATAATATCCCACGAGTCTGGTAAAGAACATAGTAAAATGATACATTTATCTTCATCTAAACTTTTAATCTCAACAGATACTAACTAACTTACCACAGTATTGAAGGAGTTCAAATGCTTCGTCATCGAGTCTCCATATCTCATCCTCAGGTTATACATCTTCTTTATTCAAGAATATTTTATTCACTAGGGACTTAGACTGATCCAACTTTTTCCATTCATCTGCTGAAGTTCTTGTAGGTGCAGTACCTAGATCTACCATGATCCACTGATCTCTATCCACCAATAGATATTCCATCTTGAGCTTCCTCAAATAAAAACTTTTCCCATTAAACTTCTCGATCTCCATATCCGAATTGCTTTCTATTTCTTTTCACTTGAAAAATCAATACCACAGATCTCCCACTGTAACAAGGCTTATCACAGTCCCAAGCTAAACCCTTGACCACAAAGGCATCCCCCTAAAGCCAACAAAGCTCTGATACCAAATGTATATTTTAACCTTGTACAATATTTACTGCAGACCATTTTCAGTAAAAGAACAGAAAAAATACAATGGAAAATACAAACATTACACAGATATTTTTCCCGTGGAAACCCAAACTGGGAAAACCAACATATTCTATATTCATTCATAGTGATACATTGTTTACAATAAAATTTAAATATAGGAGCCAATGACATACAAAACCCTAACCCAATGACTTGGATTAGTCAACAACCCTAATTCCTTAACCGGAAATAGAAAACCACCGACAAAAAACCATGTGCCAAAAAACCACCTAAATATGTGACACTACTTCTCGTGCAAAGAATATAACACATACTTAACAATATTGATGGCATGTGATGGGAAAATCAACAACCTAGGTTTTTTTCCCCCTCATGGCCTCCAACTACAGAGCTCATGACATCTCAGATTAGGCGGTTATGCTAATCACCGAGTGGCTCATCTAGTTTCTAGAAGCCAAAGCTGTTAGAGCACATTTAATGGAAGTTTCCATTTTTAAAGGAGGTTGACCCTTCTAGTGGTAGACCTCTCGAACTGTAATCATTATAAATACCACCAGTAGTGGTCAGAACACATGACAAAATTTTAAGAAGACATTTCATTGTGTAATTGAGACATCTGTGCAAACTTATGTTCAGACTACGTTTTTAAGTTAATTACAGAATCATGTTGATTTGAGATTGCGATTTGCTATTGAGGAGTAACCATGGCCTGTTGGGGGGCCCACCAATGGTCTGGGTGAATACTTAAATAGATAGATCGTGTGTTTCATTTGTATAGTTATAATTCATTTTATTTCTTGGTTATATGTACTTTGTAGTTTTAATACTATGTTTGTTGTTTATAATTTAATTGTCTAATTCATCTTCTGTAGGTTGCTAGTAGGAGATAGTTATTTGTTATGTTGTGTCTTTTATTTCTTAGCAACTTTCTTGCAAGCTACTAAATTAGATGGTGTGTTAAATTGATTTCTGCAATTTAAAACAAAGGATTAGTTTAGATAGAGTTTCTTTTGCAAGCTTTGATGGATAAATAATTGTAAGTTTTAATAGTTGTAATTAAGCTAGATTTGATTCTCAGTTCAAGTTATGTTTTCATGAATTTGTTTTGTTTATCAATCTTGTTTTAGTACGCCGAGATAGAAGTAGATTTTGTATTATGTTTTTACAAGCATTTTAGTTTGACATTTGAATTTTAATGATAGGATTAGCCCAGTTTAATTTTTGAAATCTCAATTTTAGATTTGAGTTGTGATTTTAAGTTAGAAGTTTGAATTTGAATTAATATTTTTTTATAATCTTGTGAATTTACTTGAGTTAGCATAAGAGTGCATTTAAATTAGTATAAGAGTGTTTTTTATCATCGGTGATTGATGCATGAAATTTAGAGATCACATAGATCTTTAGGATATTTATTGTCTCTTCTAGGATGTCAAAGCTTTTGTTATATTTCTTGATTCATACTTTTCATTTTTCTGTAGAAGTCAACATTGAATTAATCCCTCTTGAGATATCATTAATAATCAGATGCCGTCATGATGTTATTAGGCACCAAATACATAATCATCATCTTTGAATTTCCTGTTATTACAAATTAAGAACAATTTTGATTAATTTCTGAATACAGCCATGATGTGTTTTGATTAAGTAGGTTAAGATTTCCCTTTGAAAAATAGAAATGATTATGATTTTTGTTTTAATAATAGAGTTTACTTGCTGAATAATTTTGGTAGGTTAGTTGCTTGATTGCTTATTTGCTTAAAGATAAAAGATCAAAAGTAATTTACTTGTTGTTTCTCATTAGGTTGAATAGATTAATTTGTTCAAAGTAGGGTTTGATTTGCTTCTTCAAGAATGATCCATCGATTCATTGTTTGAATCTGCTTAGGGTAAATAGTTCAAGTTCATTAATAGGATTTTCTAATTGATAAAGGTGAAAGAGTCATTTCTTAAGTAGATTAATCCTCAGACATACCATCCCCTTAGATAGACAATACTTCCTCTAGCTTTTTTGTCTTGGCACATACAATGCTACAACTCTAAGTTTACTTACCCTAGGTTGACATTTTAATTGAGTGATTTAGTGCATATAGAACACCCATCAATGCACACCTTGCAACAAGTCTTCTCCTCAACTCAACTTCTTCGCGAGAAACTGCACATTCCTAGAAATCTTTCTTACTCAACCCAATTTATCCTCCTGAACAAAAGAACTTATGTATGTTTCGACATGCAGACACTTTGCGAGGTCTTCTGCACTTTTTCTCAACAAAATCTTAAAGATACTCCTCTTGAAATTCTGAGTCAAAAGGCTCTGTCAACACACTCCTTGCGGACACTTTTCACTCCTTGCAAATGAAAGATTACGCTATTCTTCTAATCTTCTGATTCGAAACAGACTCTGTCAATGCACTCCTCGTGGACAATATGCACTCCTTGCATAATCTCGTGAAGAGGAACAATTTAAACTTATCTAAACTCTCATAGATTCATACACTCAACAATGTAAATGCATTCATAAACAAAATAATGAGTAAATAACAAAGAATTGAACTTAAACAAAAATCCTACCATTCATTCATTCAGATAGACACAACAATAAAAACACCGAACATTTGGGATCAACGCTTCTCTGTTATATCCATTCAAATGAAAATGTACATGGGATCATATAATACTTTGATAAGCTTCAACAACTTCTACAACAACTATATCAATAACTTCAACATCCTCTTCTGGGAAACAATACATTTATTTATACAAGAGGGATCATAGATTTCTCCCTCCAACTTCCTGAGTGATATCCTATCAAATTGAAAGATATTAACTACTAAGGCTTTATTACAATAAATGTTTGAAACAGATAGATAAGAGTAAGCATTTCGAATCTGCACTGGAAGTTATTACATTAAAGAAAAATACATTCCCCATCGATCTCATGTGATGGATAAAACTCCAAACATTTAAGATCATCTTTAATTACAATCCTTTCCAGATATTACATTGATATGCCAACTTTGAAATTCAAAAATTCTTCAAAATGCGCATTGGGTGCTGAGTTGTCCTCCACTCGTGCTTTGCTGACGATGCTCCTGCATCATACTCATCTGGAAAAAAAATCATGGACTCCTTTCCATGAGCTCTTGCACTGATTTTCCATGCTTCTGGATATCTTCTTCATTTACCCAACTGGCATCTTCTTTTGTGTATCCTTTCCACTTTACCAAATACTCAAAATAAGTCTTTCTCCGGGTCTTCTTACTAATTCTCTGATCTATGATCTTCTCCATATGCGGATTTTTTGCTACAAGCATCTGCTTCTCCCATTGAATCCGTTTATGATCTTCTGACTCTTTTTCATCTTCCCTACAAGGATATAGGTATGAAATTTTGAATATGGGCGATATACCCACATCTTCTGGCAACTCTATCTCATAAGCGTTCTCATCACATTTTCTTAGGATTTTGCACGGTCCTATCTTCTTCAATTTTAACTTATTATATGTTCCTCTTCGGAACCTTTCCTTCTTGATATGTGCCAGAACTTGATATCCCACTTCAAATTGAATTTATCTTCTATGTTAATCAACTCTGCGCTTGTATTCTTTACTGTTGCTCTGCAATTGCTTTTTGATATGATTATGAAGCTTCTGCATTTCTGCGATGAAGTCTTCTGCTCCAGTTCTTTTGAATTCATTCTGCTCTAGATATATCAAATCTGATACTCCTCTTGGATTCATCCCATACACTATCTGAAATGGACTCTTTCCTGTACTTCCATTTACTGAGTCATTGTATGAAAACTCTTCTTGTGCTATAATTTGATCCCACTGGCTATGATGTTCACTGACCAAACTCCTCAACAAATCTCCTAAGCTATGATTCACCACCTCAATCTGACCATCCATTTGAGGGTGATATGTAGAACTAAAGGACATTTATGTTCCCAGTTTCTTCCACAATGTTCTCCAGAAATGACCAACAATCTTAGTGTCTTTGTCTGATACAATACTCTTAGGAAACCCATGAAGTCTCACAACTTCCTTGAAAAACAAAATTGCAATGTGCATTGCATCATTAATTTTCTGGCATGGGATAAAGTGTTCCATATTTGAGGATCTATCAACTACCAAAAATATGGAATCGATTCCTCTTTGTGTTCTTGAAAATCCCAACACAAAATCCATGCTTATTTCATCCCAACTCCTCTTTGGAATAGGCAATGGTTGATACAATCTAGTGTTATGTTTCTTTCCCTTGGAATACTCATAGATCTTACATCTGTTTACAAAATTCTTCATGTTTGATCTCATACCTGGCCAATAGTACGAACTTCTCAATTGTGAAAATGTCTTATCATGGACGAAATGTCTGACTAGACCTCTACTATGCTTTTTCTTCAACACATTTTCTCTCATCGAGCATTTTGGTATGCACAATTGGCAACCTTTAAACAACAATCCATATTGAATAAGATACTCTGTCCACTGGCTCCTGTCTCTGAGAACAATATTTTCACATGCTTCATATGCCTCTTTAAAATATGGATCATCACAATACATGTCCTTAAGGTTTTCAAACCCTATGGTTTTCACTTGAAATTCCTGCAAAATTAGACATCTCCTGCTCAATGCATCATAATTTTTTTTAGCATTACCAGAAATATGTTTAATGACAAAAGTGAAATTTTGCATAAAATCTATCCACTTAGCATGTCTTTGATTTAACGTTTCCTGTCTGGTTATGAATTGTAAATCTTGATTATCCCTATACAAAACAAACTCCTTTGGAACAAGGTAGTGCCTCCATTTCTTCAAGGATTGAATTATTGCATAAAATTATTTAACATATGAGGATTAATTTTTCTTAGTTTCATTCAACTTCTCACTAAAATATGCAACATGACTATTATCTTGGCTCAAAACTACTCGAATTGCAACTCTACTAGCATCACATCTTACTTGAAATGTCTTCCCAATATATGGAGAGACCAAAATCGGTTGTTCTGTTATCTTCTCCTTCAATATATTGAAGCTTTTCTTGGCTTATTTTGTCCATTTTAAATACTTGTGTCTCTTCTTCATCGTATCCATTATCGGTGCACAAATTCTGTTGAAATTTCTAATGAACTTCCGATAGAAACTTGCTAATCCATGGAAGCTTCTCACCTCGAATATGCTCCTTGGAGATAACCATTCTCTGATTGATTTCACCTTCTCGGGGTCCATCTTCAACTCATTTGAAGATATTACAAAACCCAAATAAATGAGCTCTGTCTTCATAAAAGAGGATTTCTTTAAATTTATCACCAACTTCTCTCACTGCAGTATTCTCATCACTAATGTCAGATGTCTCAAATGTTCTTCTTCAATTCTACTAAAGACTAGTATATCATCCAGATATACAATAAAAAAATTACCAATTAAATCTTTTAATACCTCATTCATCAACCTCGTGAAAGTACTCGGGGCATTTGTTAAGCCAAATGGAATAACAATCCATTCATACAACCCTTCATTTGTCTTGAAGGTTGTTTTCCACTCATCACCTTCTCTCATTCTTATCTGATGATATCCACTCTTTAGATATATCTTCGAGAAATAATTTTATCCACTCAAACAATCCATTAAGTCATCCATCCTTGGAAATGGAAATTTGTACCTAATGGTGATTTTTTTTATGGCTCTTGAGTCTGTACACATTCTCCATCCTCCATCCTTCTTCGGAATTAACATAGTTGGTACTGCACATGGAATCAATCTTTCTCTGACCAATCCCTTGTCCATTAAATCTTAACCTTGTCTCTTTACCTCCTCATTCTCTTGAGGTGTCAATCTATACGCTTCTTTGTTTGGCAGACTCACTCTCAGTATTAAATCAATGTTATGGCTAATACTTCTGATGGGTGGCAATGAGCTTGGAAACTCATCCACTACTATGTCAACAAAATTCTCTAACAACTCCTAAACTTCCTCAGGATGATCATCCATATAAGTAATTGTAAGGACGACTCTTGGTTTCCTCACTACAACAAAATGCATCTCTTGTTCCTTCTTAAATTCAATCAAGAGTTCCTTCCCACTCGTGAGAAGTATACTTGTGTTGGCTTCTTCCTTTACTTTCTTCTCCTCTATTGGTAGCAACATGTGTGTCCTACCATTCTTTTCCAAGATATAAGTATTCTTTCTCCCATCATGAATGACATTCCTGTCATACTTCCATGGTCTTCCCAACAAAACATGACATACATCCATGGGAATCACATCACACAGAATCTCATCTCTATATCCCTGTATTTTAAATTCAACAAGGCATTGTTTAGTTACCGTTACTTGATGACCTTTCTGTGGCCATGAGACCTTATACGAACTTGGATATGCAGTTGTCTCTAGCTCCAATTTCTCCACCATCTTTGTGGATACTAAATTATCAGTGCTCCATTGTCAGTTATCACCTTGCATACTCGACCTTTAGTCTTGCAAGCTGTCCTGAACAAATTGTTCCTCTGTACTAGATTTTCAACCTCTGGCTTTAGATTTAAGAGAACCTTCTTCATTATCAAATATTTCCCATCTTCTGCGCCTTCTGCTTCAACATTTTTCTTCTACACTTCTGAAATGTGAGCTTCACCTCCTTCTTTCTTTCTCTCAGGGCATTCCCAATACAGATGTCCTTTATTTCTGTTAGAAAAATAGGATCAAAAAGCAATACAATAAAACAAATGCGGAAATAAAATACAAAATATACACAATACAATAGAGACACAGATATACGTGGTTCACCTAGTGTGGGCTACATACACCAAAGAAATTGCTAGGTCCTTCCTTTATTATTATCCAACAATCGAAGGGATACACCCTACAACAAACCTGCTGTAACTTCCTCTTCTTTCTCACAGTGTTCTCTCTCAGAATACAATATTCACCATCATGCATAGCCACAATACATTTCCCTCATAACAGAGGGTTTCCTTCTAGGGAAAAAAACCCTAACATGATTTCTACTGTTAGATCTGTGACCTTATAATGAATGGTCCATATTTACAATGAAATTACAATATATGTTTACAAGGAAATTTTTCCTTCGGGGGCTTCGCCACCAAACCCCCGTCGGGGGTCCGCTTGCCCCTGGACCCTGCAGAGGGGGTAACCCCCCTTTGCACTCCCCCACGTGGAAGAGTGTACATACTTCTGGGGTGTAAATACTTCATGGGGTATAAACACAACTCAAAACAAAATACCTCTGAATCAGGAAGATAATCAGGATCCACAACCAACAATCTCCCACTTGGAGACTGATCTCAACAACTCCACCACTGCTGTATATGATGGACTCTGAACCTTCTTGGACCTGTAAAATCTCTCATATTCATATTCATTCTTGAAGACCAATTGAAACTGAGCATGAACTAAATGTCTCCCTGGTTACTCCCTTTGTTAACATGTCTACATGATTCTGGCTAGTGTGTATCTTTTCCAACTTCAAATGTCCATCTTCCAAGGTGGATCGTATGAAGTGGTACCTCAACTTCATATGATTAGTCTTTGAATGGAAGGTTGATTTCTTTGCAAGATGAATGTCACTCTCACTATCACAGTATAACCTATTATTCTCCTGCTTCTTTCCCAATTCCTCCATAAACCTCTGTAACCAAATCATCTCTTTACTAGCTTCTGTAGCAGCAACATACTCTGCCTCTGTTGTTGAAAGTGCAAAAAACTTTTGCAGTTTCGAAATCCAACTTACTGTTGTTCCACCTATGGTAAAAACATACCTTATGGTTCTCCTCCTGTTGTCTTTATCGCCTGCCATATGTGAATCAACATATGCTTGTAGAAAATTGTCTGAGTCTCCAAAACATAATGCATGAGTAGCAGTACCTCTCAAATACATGAGAATCCAATTTACTGCCTCCCAATGTTATTTACCTAGATTATTCATATACCTGCTCACAACTTCCACTGCATGTGCAATATCTGGTCTTGTGCAAACCATTGCATACATCAAGCTACCAACTTTTGATTTATAAGGGACCCTGGACATGTATTTTATCTCCTCCTGTGTCTTGGGACACATTTCCTTAGTTAATTTGAAATGGCTCGCTAAAGGTGTACTAACTAGTTTTGCATTCTGCATTCTAAACCTCTCCAACACCTTCTCTATGTATTCAACCTGAGACAATGTCAATTTGGAATTTTTCTTATCTCTTGTTATTCTCATACTAAGGATTTTCTTTGCAGCACCCAAATCCTTCATCGCAAATGAATTAGCTAATTTCTTCTTGAGCACATTTATATCCTACATATTAGACCCTACAACAAGCATGTCATCTACATACAATAGAAAGATAATATAGCTTTCATTTTCTAGCTTTTTGAAATAAACATAGTGATCAAAATGACATCTACTATAACCCTGTTCTATCATAAACCTGTCAAACTTCAAATACCACTTCCTTGGAGCTTGATTTAGGCCATATAAGCTCTTCTTCAACCTGCATACCAAATTATCCTTCCCTTTGACCTCATACTCCTGTGGTTGCTGCATATAAATATGTTCCTCCAAATCCCCATGGAGAAAAGTTATTTTAACATCTAATTGTTCAAGATGCAAATCTACTACTGCCGCAAGACTTAAAATATTCCTAATTGAATTCATTTTAACAACGGGAGAAAATATTTCATCAAAATATATACCTTTCTTTTGTGCAAACCCATTTACAACAAGTCTAGCCTTGTACCGCTTTATTCCTCCATCTTCTTCCTTCAACTTGTAAACCCATTTATTCTGTAATGCTCTTTTTCCTCTAGGAAACTGAACCAAGTACCAATTATGGTTATTTACGAAGGAATACATTTCCTCTTTCATGCCTTTCTCTCACTTCCTTTTGGTGTCTACCTGCATTGCCTCTTCATAACATTCTAGTTCACCAGAATCAGTCAACAATACATAATACAATGAAGGAGAGTATTGTTCAGGGGGTATACTTAACCTGGTATATTTTCTAACAAAAAATGTAGGTGTTTGAGGTACCTGCTTCTCCTATTGTTGTACATTTTGATTTTCTGGTTCCTTTGGAATTTCTTTTTCAATGATCTCATCAAGCACTGTGTATTCTTGTTTTTCTTTTTTCCTGTTTCTTTCCTTGCAATTGATCTTTGTACATGACCTTCTCATTGAATATGAAATCTCTACCCCTAATGATTTTTTTATTTTCATAATCCCATAAGTGATAACCAAAATCATTAACATTGTATCCAATAAAGGTACACTTCTTGGATTTTGCCTCAATCTTTATTCTATTTTCTTTATCAATATGGACAAATGCTTCACAACCGAAAGTTTTCAAAAAATAATAGTTTACCTTTTTTCCTGTCCATTCCTCCTCTAGAATTCTACCATCCAAAGAGCTTGAAGGTCCTCTGTTTATTAAGTAAACAATAGTATCTACAAAATCTGCCTAGAACTGTAAGAGAAAACCAATATGCAATCTCATACTCCTTGCATGCTCCATGATTTTCCTGTTCATCCTTTCTGACACACCATTTTCTTGTGGTGTTCTTGGAACTGTCTTTTCTCTACGAATCCCATGGTATGAAAAATAATAATCAAACTCCTTGCTACAATATTCACCTGCATTATCTAATCTGAGACACTTCAAACTTTTTCCTGTCTCATTCTCAACCAAATATTTCCATTTCTTAAAAGTATCAAAAACATCAGATTTTTGTTGAATGCAATAAACCCAAGGTTTTCTAGTTGCATCATCAATAAAAGTAACATAATAAAGAGAGCCACCAAGAGATGATACCTGAGCTAGTCCCCATACATCTGTATGCACAAGCTCTAATATTTCATTCTTCGTTTCTTTTTCGACTTTGAGAAATCTGACTCTCTTCTATTTTCCATAAACACAATGCTCACAGAAGTCCAAATCAATTTTTTTAAGATCTGGCAACAAATTTATTTTGTGAAGTATCTGCATGCCCTTCTCACTCATGTGTTCAAGCCTATGATTCCATAGTGTTTTATCCACTCTTGTAGAATCTAACGAGATAGAAGAGTCATTATTACCGATACATAAATACAATGTATCTACCTTCTCTCCTTTTTATATCACCAATGATCCTTTGATGAACTTCCACATCTTATCTGTAAATATGGATATACAACCTTCACTTGCCAACTTCCCTATTGAAATTATATTTTTCCTTAAATCTGGAACATGTCTTACCTCTTTCAACAACCATTGGTTTCCATTGTGTTGCTTTATTTTTACGTTTCCCATTCCAACAATTTTTCATGGTGCATCATCACCCAAATGAACCTGTCCAAAATCACCTTGAACATAATCTAGAAATTGTTTCCTATGGGGTGTGGCATGAAATGAAGCCCCTGAATATAATACCCAAGACTCAGAAATATTATCTACAGAAATAATCAAAGAAACTTGTAACACATCACCTATTACATTTGCTTCCTGATTTCTCTCCTGTTGTCCATACCTTTGTTTCTTGGAGCTCTGCAGTATTTCTTCAGATGTCCTTTCTTCCCATAATTCTAGCACTCTATCTTTCCAAGTCTGGATTTGGATCTTCCCTTTCTATAATTCTTGCGGTTCCCTGGGCCCTTTCCTTTATCCTTTTGTCTGCCCCTATTCTCCATGTTCAACGCATTACCTGATGTCTCACCTGTGCTTTTCCATTTCATTTCCTCACATAGGATAACACCAACAACATTATCAAATTTTAAAGTATTTGAACCAGAGACAGAGTTACTTACAACCATGACCAAGTCGTTCCATCTTTCAGGCAATGAGCACAATATTAGAAGAGCCTTGACCTCATCATCAAAGTCCACTTTTATAGAATGTAACGACCCTGCTTAAATAGACATATAGGATTATTAATTATAATTAATTTAATAATCTAACTGTCCTAAAAGATTAGCTAAACAATAAAGATTTCTTAAAATAATATTTACTAATTAATTATTATTAATTAGTTATTCATGATTGTCAATGATTAATTTAAGTATTAATTAACTCATTAATTAATATGGTAAAGAAATAAAAGGAGGATAATAAACTATATTGTTAAATTAAGTTACGTATCCAACAAGGGATAACATATTAACTACATGAGGATAAAATAATAAAGGAGGGATAAGGGGCATTAACGGCGAGAGGATAAGAAGGTAATAAATGGGTTAGGTAGGGAGTAAATGAGGGGGAAGTCGGTGAACGGGAATAAGGAGGGAAAGGAGGTTTATGGGAGGGATTCTATGGGGGAGGAGCGATTGATTTGGGGGGCTCTGGATTTGCAGAGAGGAGTGGAGTTTTGGGAGTGGGATTGTATCAGTCAGGCACCGGGGTTGCTAGAGGTTTTGGGCACGGGGGCCAGGATATCCATATGATATCCTGGAGCTAGGAAGTTACCTAGTTGGCAGGGAGGAACTAGGTTTTGGGCAGTGTTTTGCAGCAGCGGTCAAGGAGGAAAGCGGCGGACAAACGGAGGATTATTAGCATCAGACTTAGGTATTTATTTAAAATTATGCATTGTTGAATTATGTTAGAAAAATTTATTATTCATTGTAAAATTTAAGTTACGGAAGTTACTATTATGAAGATTATTATGCTGTTATGAAATTACTGTCTTAGTTTATGAAATAAATTGATGCAAAATCTATTCGGCCCCTACATATGGTATCAGATCCATTTGTTTGAAATCTGGGCCTGAAGGGCCAAGCTCTAGCTCCAGCTCCAGCTCCTGCAAGCCAAACCCACTAATGTTTATTATATGCAGATCAATATATAATTAAAGAAAAAGGCATATAAATAGGCATATGTAAAAGACATTTATTTAAACCGGTAAAAACAATG
>ML785393.1:474880-491717 GCA_009831015.1 Picea engelmannii
CGACCCTTCTTAAATAGACATATAGGATTATTAATTATAATTAATTTAATAATCTAACTGTCCTAAAAGATTAGCTAAACAATAATTATTTCTTAAAATAACATTTACTAATTAATTATTATTAATTAGTTATTCATGATTGTAAATGATTAATTTAAGTATTAATTAACTCATTAATTAATATGGTAAAGAAATAAAAGGAGGATAATAAACTATATTGTTAAATTAAGTTACGTATCCAACAAGGGATAACATATTAACTACATGAGGATAATATAATAAACGAGGGATAAGGGGCATTAACGACGAGAGGATAAGAAGGTAATAAATGGGTTAGGTAGGGAGTAAATGAGGGGGAGGTCGGTGAAGGGGAATAAGGAGGGAAAGGAGGTTTATGGGAGGGATTCTACGGGGGAGGAGCGATTGATTTGGGGGGCTATGGATTTGCAGAGAGGAGTGGAGTTTTGGGAGTGGGATTGTATCAGTCAGGCACCGGGGTTGCTGGAGGTTTTGGGCACGGGGGCCAGGATATCCATATGATATCTTGGAGCTAGGAAGTTACTTAGTTGGCAGGGAGGAACTAGGTTTTGGGCAGTGTTTTGCAGCAACAGTCAAGGAGGCAAACGACGGACAAACGGAGGATTATTAGCATCAGACTTAGGTATTTATTTAAAATTATGCATTGTTGAATTATGTTAGAAAAATTTGTTATTCATTGTAAAATTTAAGTTACGGAAGTTACTATTATGAAGATTATTATGCTGTTATGAAATTACTGTCTTAGTTTATGAAATAAATTGATGCAAAATCTATTCGGTCCCTACATAGAACTTATTTGATTAGTAACTGTATTAATTCATTTAAGTGATCTTCAACAGACCCACCTTTTGACATCTTCATATTAAATAATCTCTTCATTAGAAATACCTTATTGGACGCTGAGGATTTTTCATACAATTTAGCCAATGTGTCCATCAAAGCCTTCGTTGTCTTTTCTTTCAAAATATTGAAGGCCACCGACGATTCTAGGCTCATCTGTATCGTTCCTAGAGCCTTTCTTTCAAGAATCTCCCATTCTTCATCCTTCATAGCTGTTGGCTTCTTTGCTACTCTGCCCAATGGCAGGAATAGATCCTTCTGATATAAATAATCTTCCATCTGCATATTCCATAACTGGTAGTTTTGGCTGCTCAATTTGTCGACCCTAAACTTTCCATCTTCCGCCATTTCTCCCACTCAAACCAAGAACCCTCTTTTCCTGCGAGTTACCTTTCACTCTGATACTAGTTGTTAGAAAAGAAGGATCGTAGAGAAATAAAATAAAACAAATGAGGAAATAAAATACAGAAGATACACAATACAATAGAGACACAAATATACGTGATTCACCCAGTGTGGGATACATCCACCAAAGAAATTTCTAGGTCCTTCCTTTATTATTATCCAACAATCGAAGGGATACACCCTACAACAAACCCACTGCAACTTCCTCTTATTTCTCTCACAATATCCTCTCTCAGAATACAATATTCTCCATCATGCATAGCCACAATACATTTCCCTCATAACAGAGGGTTTCTTTCTAGGGAAAAAAACCCTAACATGATTTCTACCGTTAGATTTGCACTCCCTCATAACCCCTCTACACTCCCCTGCGTGGAAGAGTGTACATACTTCTGGGGTGTAAATACTTCATGGGGTATAAACATGGCTGAAAAAAAAAGACCTCTGAATCAGGAAGATAATCAGAATCCACAGCCAACACTTTCCTCAAGCATAACATCTTACCTCTCCTCCTCTGCCTCTTCCTCTTCCTTGAGGAAAATAATTTATTCCACCAATCTATCTCCCTCAGGATATTCCTCCTCTTTCTGAGTGACTGTGTGGTTTTTCAGACTCACCCTTGGGTTTCTGTGCTTTGTCATGGGCAATTCCTTTACCTCTGTTTAGGCTTCTACCTCGACTTCACTGAATCTGTTTGCTGGTCAAATTTTACTTCGCTTTCAACACAACTTGATAAACATCCTCCATTGTTCTTACTCTCATCATGTTGATTTCCTCCTGGATTTCATATCTCAGGCCATTGATATATCTACCAACTGTTTCCTCATCTCTCTCTTTCTTTCCAACCAAGATGTTCAGTTTATAGAACTCCTCTATGTATTCTTTCACTGTCATTCCCTTCTTTATCAGGTTCTGCAACCTCCTGAATAGATTTATCTGATAGTCCTTGGGTATGAATTTATCCTTCAACTTGACTACCATTCTATCCCAATTCTTGATCTTTTGTTTGCCTTTTCTTCTTCTGTTAGCCTCCAGTTCATCCCACCACAGTGTTGCATGTACTTTTAATATAGTGACAATATGTTTCACCTTTTCTCTTCATCAACGTATTCATAGTTAAAGTACTTATCCATGGATATTATCCAATCCAACAACTCTTCAATGTCCAAGTTTCCTTCATACATTGGGATGTCTATATTTTCTCTAGCTCCTAATTTCACAACAACTTTCAACAAGCGCTCTTCTACAACATCCTCTGCTACAACTTCTTCAACTTTCCTTTCTTCTCTTTCTGCATCATTGACGTCTCCAACATTAGGTGCTCTCCTTTGCACTGTCTCCATAGAATCTAACCTTGCTCGGTGTTCTCTCATTTCCCTTTCCACCTCCTAGTTTTCTACAAGTGGCTCCACACGTCTCCTAGGCGACATTGTGTTGATGTATCTGATACCACTTGATGATATCAAGATATCTCCTTTGTCTCCTCCTTTCTTGGCCTACATAAATAAATTGTAGGTTCAACTTACCCGCGGCCCTACTCTCTGGAATTTTTGGCAAAACCAAATTATGAGTACTAGCCCCATGCTAGACACTTCTCCAATGTGACCATGGGCTGTGACCACATGACAACTCCCTTTGCGACTCCACACTTCATATATTTTTCGAGCATCTTACTCCTTTTTTCCTGATCTCTGAATCAATGAATCTACCTGGGACCAGATCTACGATCCACGTCTCTCACACAACCAATGACCTTCCAGAGTTCTAAACATCTTAACACCTCTTTCCTCTGAAGTCCTCCATGTACAAAGATTTAGATCAAGCCCCACATACTTCCCTTGATCAAAGACTAATATTTCTCTCCTACTCCACTTCAAATGAATGATAGTCAACGCCCCTCTTTCTCCTCGACTCTTCTCCAAAAGTTACAAACTGGTGATGCGTGTCCTTCCCAGATTGATGGTCATGATCTACTCTGCTAGCTAGGCCTTCAGGAGTCTTTAGATTCTCCTCCTTCTCCTTTCCTCTAAAGGACCCATCCTCCGTAACTTATGGATCTCTGCCACGGATCCTTCTTTGGATCTGACGGTCTAGGTCTCCTCGCTCTTTGTGAATTCACAAAAAAAAATGGCCCTTGCTCCGTGCTAAACTTCCAGAGATCTAACCTCCAAACTCTCTGATCTTCTTCCATGCATCCCCTCACAACCAACGACTAGGATCACTTTGCGACTTCACGAATTTGATGATCCTACTTCTCAATACTTCAAAACACTTCGAACCACGAAGTGTTGAAATTATTCACGACTAGCTCCCGTCAAACTCTCCCATATCTAATGTTTTGGAATGATGCCACTCCCTCCTAGATAGATCTCACATGTTAACTTGTGAAATATTAAGAGACTCCACTCTATTGAATACTTCTCGCCTTCTATCTCTTCTGAGCTTGTTCTTCTTCGATACCTATGACTCCTCTGAACGCCTTTTTGACACTTAGTCTAAATTTGACTTCTGTGCACACATTGCAACAAGTATTCTCCTCAACTCAACTTCTTCGTGAGCAACCGTGCATGCCTAGAAACCGTTCATTACTCAACCCAATTTCTCCTTCATAACAAAATAACTTAAGTATGTTTCCACCTGCGCATACCTTGCGAGGTCTTATGCACTTCTTCTCAACCAAAGCTTAAAGATACTCCTCCTGAGCTTCTGAGTCAAAAGGCTTTGTCAACACACTCCTTGTAGACACTTTACACTCCTTGCAAATGAAATCTCCGTGCTATCTCTTCTGAGTCAAAACAAATTTTGTCAACACACTCCTTACGGGAAGTATGCACTCCTTGCATAATATCGTGAAGAGGAACAATTGAAACTTATCTAAACTCTCATAGATTCATACACTCAACCATGTAAATGCATTCATAAACAAAAGAATGAGTAAATAACAAATAATTTCACTTAAATAGAAATCCTACCATTCATTCATTCAGATAGACACAACAATAGCAACACCAGACATTTTGTATCAACGCTTCTCTGTTATATCCATTCAAATGAAAATGTACATGGGCTCATACAATACTCTGATAAGCTTCAACAACTTCTACAACAACTATATCAATAACATGAGCAGCCTCTTCTGGGAAACAATACATTTATTTATACAAGAGGGCTCATAGAGTTTTCCCTCTGACTTCCTGAGTGTTATCCTATTGAATTGAAAGCTATTAACTACTAATTATTTATTACAATAAATGTTAGAAACATACAGATAAGAGTAAGTGCTTCGAATCTGTACTGCATTATACTACATTAAAACAAAATACATTCCCCATTGATCTCATGCGATGGCTCAACCTAAAAACATTTAAGATCATCTTTAATTACAATCCTTTCCAGATATTACATTGATATGCCAACTTTGAAATTCAAAAATTCTTCAAAATGCACTCTGGGGTGTTGAGTTGTCCTTACTTGTGATTTGCTAACGATGCTCCTACATCACCCAGTCTCTTGGTTCCTTGCAACAATTGAAGCAACAACCTTCTTTTAGACCACCATTGGCATTGTGATGTACATTTCTATCTATTTACATATCTATATACATACAATGGAAGAAGAAGAATGAAGATGACGATGCAGATAGTTTCAGGCAGTGCACTTGAAGAAATAAGGAGGTGTAGCAATTGAAGAAGGAACTAACCGTAATTGAATAAGATAGCGCGGTGATGGAAAGGACCTATGACATATGTACATATGTGTGGGAAAAGAAAGCGGTGTAGGCGCAGTGTAGGCTCTAATATTGATGAAAGCTACATTGGTTAGAGAGATGACACTGACAATTATAGGGTCGAACAGTTACAAGGGATGAAAATTACAAGGTCCAACAAAGAGAAGAAGTATTAATGAAAGACGTGGCGAGTATTAATGAAATATGTCACCATGACAATAATAATTCAATGTTAAAGTCCAATAAAATTCAAGATACAAATTATTTTTGATTTATTTTAATTCTAAAAAATAATACTATTCAGATTTCCCTAGCTTAAACATTGGAAATTAAAAAAAAAATAAAAGTCAAGGGTGAAACTATTAGTTAGTCAATGACTAAATGATTGCTATAGTCCCTGCTTGGCCTTCAACAGGGACTGATAAGACCAAACTCATACTACTACAAACGCAACATCCCTTGTAGGCCTATGAAGGGTCCTCAATCCAAATGAATTAAACATGTAATGTAAACCAATATTTAAGTAGGATGAACATAAAGCCCCCATATTTCTAATACTCAAGATCGACTTGGTCATAGATTCCAATTATTGTTTCTATACATAATAATGTTCCAAGTATATTTGAACATTGTGATGTAATGAAAATCAAAATTCAAGAGTGCCTGTAATTGTGTGTTATAGTGGTCATGAGGTAAATCCTAACCAATTCTTAGTTCACATATTAAGATTTTTAAGAGAATTAGGTTTGAAATTGTCACAATAAAAACCATTACAAATGTTGGTCTATAAAACAATAATTCATATCATAAGT
Organism: Picea engelmannii; assembly: GCA_009831015.1. Lineage (NCBI taxonomy): Eukaryota > Viridiplantae > Streptophyta > Pinopsida > Pinales > Pinaceae > Picea > Picea engelmannii. The sequence continues at coordinate 480,704 of ML785393.1, forward strand.
ACATTATTTTATTAATACATTAATGGTTAATTATGATTGTTATTATTATTATTATTATTTTGACTGGTGGAATCGACAACTAACTAGGCTCGTACTTGTGTGACACGTGATCAATTCTGAATGCTACCACTATAACCTCTAGGTGTGCCCACGATGTCCCTTACACAAAAAACAAGTTAAGCGAGTGTTTCTAACCAATGGCTTCACATAACTGAGTGCCTTAACAGTATACTCCATCACCGACTACCCTTCACCCCGAGGGCATGCTTGTTAACAACAACAACAACAACAACAACAACAACAACAACAACAATATATTTTTAAGGTCACATCCAAGCCAAACACCAATTGTTGTATGAGACCCCCTTGTTTGTGGGACAAGAGACCCCCTATGCGTAGCGATTTGGCTGCTAAAATATACAAAGGTGTACATATCCTATCCCCCTCTGGATTTGAACCCTGGACCTCCAAGGAGGAAACACATGTTCTTAACCATTATAATTATAATTATGGTTGTGATTCATATTGATATGTATTCATATTATTATTATTGTTATTAATAACTGATATGGATTCATAATTATGAATATTTATATAATTATAATTAATAATTGCATTAATATTATATTTATTAATACATTAGTTTTTATTATTACACTAACACATTAATAATTGTATTAATACATTTATACAAAATTCACAATACATTAATTAGCGTATTATTACATTAATTCAAAATTAAAGTATTAATATATTAAAATAATTGTATTAATACATTAGTACATTATTGTATTTATACATTATTACATTAATTAATATTGGATTAACATGTTTAATAACCTGTTTAATGCATTAATAACAATTAATTATCAATTATCAATTATGATTATAGTTTTGGTTCATATGAATATAGATTCATCATTAATGTCATCATATTAATAAATATTGATATTAATATGAAGCTAATTTGTTAGAAATGTCCTTAGAACAAGTATAAATCATCATTTACAAATTTCAAGCTGATTTGCTATCAATGTCACAAGGAAGTATATTTTAAATGTGATACATCATGAGAGAAAAAAACTTCCATGTCACACAAAAATGAACTTTTGGCTCATGCAAATATTTTTTTACAACATTCTTGTATTAATCCTTTCTTCACTTTTGTAATATGTTCTATACCCTCATTAGATGAATTTTACTATTTCAATAACAAAATCAAAAAGTGTTGTTCTAATACACAATTTCTATTTGTATTTCGGCTCATAATTTATGGGAATGAAGGTTTTTTAATTTTTATTTTTCTTCTCTAAATGATATTTTTCTCATCCATACTAAATCATTTTCTTTATTTTTATTTTCCATGTCCTATAGTTATGGATGACACATATGTTTCCAAATTGATTTCTTCTAGGCATGAAATCATGCATCAAGAAGAATTTCTTATTGCCATTCAAAATAACATCACTACTAGAAATGGTGCATGTTATGATGGGCTTAACAATGCACCATTTCACCTTTTCAATGAAACATTGTAGTTTTATCTAAGTTTAAGGAAATCCTATGAAAATTTCAACATATTTGTGATAGGGAGGTAGGGAGAAATCTTAGGAGAGTATGACTTCAGAGGCAACGTGGTCATGCAACAAAAGTTGATCTTAATTGGTGTTGTGTGTGTCACTAATCTAGTTTCACTTTAGAATAGGTTTTGTTATCTTTAGCATATAAGGGGTTTAAATATTTTTTGGCAATTCGAAACTTAATTTGATTAAGTTAAAACATAAATATTTTTTATATGAAATTCCTTTAAAACTATAGATTTTATCGGTTTCCTACTATGTTCTATCTTATGGAATCATTTGTATTGATTTTTTTTTTTTGTTCATTGAAATATTATTATTGGTACTTTTCATACATCACACATAAAAAAAAGTTTTTTTCTTAATATTATTCACTTTCTCAATGTTACCTTACATTAAAGATAATTATATTATTTTTTATTTTTTTTCATTATGCCGCATCTTAAAGAAGTCTATATCTTCAATAATATTGTCCATATGTTGTAATGTCACATATTTTTCAAATGTCTACACCAAACATAACTTTTATTACTCTTTAAATTTTAATCACATAAATATATGAACATTGCCCAACGTCATAATGTGACTATCGTATCCTAATGTCACAATGTGACTATCATATCCCAATGTCGCAATGTGACAATGGTATCCCAATGTCACAATGCCATCCATATTCAACCATGCTCATGGTAATGGTAAACCATATTCACTCAACATAAACCATACTCAACCATGGTCATGTTCACCCATGGTCAACCATAGTCAAGCATAGTCAATCATTGTCAACCATGGTCATAGTCAACCATGCTCACAGTCATGGTCAACCATAGTCAACCAATGTGATGGTAATTGTAGGTCAACCATAGTCAACATGCAACCACTATCATGGTCATCCAAGGTCAACCATAGTCATGTTCAACCATGGTCAACCATAGTCAACCATGGCCAGACATAGTTAACCATGGTCAAGCATAGTCAACCATGGTCAAGCATAATCAACCATGGTTAAAAATAGTCAACCATGGTCATGGTATATTATTGAGAATGAAACAATTTGACATAATTCAACTTTAATGAACATCGAAATGTGAATTTACCATACTAAACCATGGTTATACATAATCACCATGCTCAACCATAGGCAGCTTGACATAATGAAAAAATGTCGAAATAAGGTAAAGGAAAACCATGGTCAATCATAATTAGCCATGTGTTGGCAGCCAAATCATTTTTTTATGATCCTATAAGCTGCCTACACCTAAGTCTTGCAAACATCAAGTTCTTTGTCGCATTTTTCAAATAAACGACACTTTCATTTCTTGCGACATTTGCACTTTTGTCTTTGTTAAGTTTTCACGACTGTAAGCGTGAAAACTTTTCCTTTCGAGGTCACATTTCAATCACTATCTGAACTGTCATGATCTTTTATCGATATTTTCTATGGCACTTACCTTTTGTTTATCGTTATGTGGCTGAAAGGATTTTCGAACTATTGGACATTCTTATGGATTGCAAAACTTGATTTTGTTGAGTTTGTAAGGCATTGAGCATTTGGGTTTATATTTTTTATGACTTGCCTGATCTTTTATTTTTCATAGGGGTTATGATCAATTGTGTTTATATATATATATATAATCCTTATGTTAATATTTTTATAACTTTTGGCTTGTCAACTATTATGAATTTGTTTGGCACCTTGGTTGAACTTTTGATTATATGAACTATATACATTGGCACATATATGATTTTGGGTTTTGGTTTATATGTCGGATTGTTAAACATTATGGTATAATTTGTGTGCATTGGTATGTACATTGCATTTATTGGTTGTACACATAAGTTAATGGTTGGACTATTATTATGGAGTGAACAGCTATGAAATTTGGCGGTTGTACTTGGATAACGAGTATTATGCATGGCAGTGGATGACTCCACCACCTTCACATGCGCACATTTATGCTTACCCCTTTTGGCTTGATTCATTGTTGTTGGTTCGGGTAGCTCTGTTACTGTGTGTTGATGAATTTGAACCCTTTCCTTACCATGCATTCAACTCCATGGCACCAGTCGTGCGAGTTGAACCCAATGGAAAACAGGCCCTGTTGATGTTTGACAATTCCTGCCAAGATTTGGCAGACAGTGGATGGCTTACCTTCGTGGAACGTTTCGAGGGTTTTAACCTTTGCGTGGCTCGACATTTTTCCATGACCTTCGATGGCTGTCGAGTCAAGGTCGGCAATATACAATTGGAAATTGATGAACAATTTATTAGTCTTGCTACGGGTTTGCCTGCCACTAGACAACGATGGTTTAGGAATTGCAAAGTCGAGGAGGTCCCATGGACACTTCTCTTCCTCTCGCGCAAGGTTACCTCGTGTGATAGAGGTATGCCCGTGACTATGCTTAAACAATGTTGGCATGATTTATTGATGATAATCAAATAGTTCGTGACCTGCGAAGGTCGATATGGACTGGTGTTCCTACACCACCTGCGTTTGCTTATGGTTTTTATGGGATATCAGCTCAATATGCCCTATTATTTGCATCAAAGCCTCTTTAAAATGTCGAAGAAGTACAAAAGGCACGAGGCTGATAGTAGCCTTTTTCAATATGGGCTTGTTAAGCTTATCGTTGTCTATCATTTGAGTTTGCACCAGGATAGTTGGAGCAATTTCGTTGCTCGGAATGGTTTCAAGGATCCGAACCCTACACAGGTTGACAAACATGTGGTGAGTGAGGTCAAGGTTGTTACTCTAGTACCCTACCATATCCTACTGCCTAAACCCTTGGTCGACCCTCCTGTCGAGTTACCCCACACTGTGACTAAGAGTGTTGAGACTGTTAAGCCTATGAGAAAAAACCCCAAGGCAAACCTCACTGCAAACGCCAAAGGGAAAAAGAATGCCCGTCTGATTTCACGGATGGCGAGGAACAACCCAAAACCCCCTGTCGAGCCCGACCCTATCATGCTGAGTGAGGACTCTGATTCGGAAGTGGAGCATTTCTTGGCTAGTGAATACCCTTATTCGCAAGGTTTGTGTGCCGAAGCCTCATATGAATTTGTGTCAAACCTACCCCCCTACCTACAGGATGACCCTAACTACCCAGGCATTAAGTTGCCTTGTGAAACCCTTGGTCATTTATCCAAACCCTCTCCTACTCTGTCTAAACCTACAATGTCACCCTATGATCAATGCAATTCATGGTTAGAGCGATACTATAATGATGTTCCAATGCTCCAGTCAAATATTTAGTCACTGGAAGACCAGATTGCAACCCTAACCAGTCAAAAGGCCAAACTACAAGCGATAGATAAGAAACAAAAGACGTCAGGCTCCATCTTGTTTAAAAATGTGGAATCAACCACGACTGTTGTAAATTCCAAGTTGGCTTAATTGAGCAGCCTCATCGCTTTACAGGTATGTTTTGATATCACTTGTTTTTGTACATAATCTAGGTTTATATAACGATTTCAATTTGGTTTTAAACAACTATGTTCACAGCATTGAATGGCTCTGTTACATTGCATGCATTCTATATATAGCTTTTCTTTGACCAAATGGAATTTCGTTTTTCCGATCATTCCCAGTTTAGTCTCTCTTAAATTTTCATCGATTTGATTGATCTTAGTGTGGATTTGATTTGTTTGATTGAGTTAAAATGGATGCTCTGCTGTCAATTGAATTTGTTTGCATCTATTCTAGACAGGAAATGTTCCTCATTATCAATTTAGAAAACGATCACATTTCGATTCAATTTCGTTATAATGAATATGCTATGATTGGCAACGACTTTGATGAGGTTACTTGTTATCGTTTTGCTGTGCCATATGACTTTCAAAGAACAAGAATTTAACTTGTATCGTTTCCAATGTGACTCTGTTTCTTCGAAAACATTGCTTTTTATTTGGACTTGTACAAACACGCCCAAATCAAGGAATGGTTTTTATTGCTTAACGATTATGCTGAACCTTAGCCGGTTAATTCGCATTGAATGAAGTATTGTTAGCTCGACCATGTTATGAGTTGGATTCGTATTGCAATGGATGCTCTGTTTGATTTTGGTTTGTAAAATGAAATTGTTTCACGATTTATTTCTATATTAAACTCAGTCATGATTTGTTTGAAATTAATGATGTCTTTCAATGCCAATCAAGTTTATTTGCCTAGTTTACAATAACCAATTATCACATTGTCGATTCTATTATGACTATGGTCAAAGTCAAATCGATCTGGTTACGATTTTAGATGAGTTGATTCTCGCACCTGTATGAATTAATCCACTTGAATCGTTTGATGCCATGACAACTAAAATAATTTTAAAAACGATTTTGTTTCGATCTGATCGTATATCCTGTTGTTGGAAAAACACAATGTCTGCCTGCGATTTGTTTGATTGCATTCCTTTCAAATTGGATATGAAACGGTTTTCATAACTGTTTGATTTTGATTCTGTCTACCCAATTTATGATAACAATCGAAACAGAGTATGCCTGCCTCTCTATTCGGTTATTGGATTTTTATTCTATTTGATTTCAAACGATATAACATTTTCAAATGAAACGATTCATTTTCAAATAACTGTTGGTTTTTAATTCGATTTGATTTTATTAAAAAGATTTGATTTAATTTCAATCCTGATCCTGTATCTTATTTTAGACTAGCTACAGAATCAGATGATTCTGTAGCTAAGTCTGTAGAATTAAATTTTTATTGTTTTATTAATAAAATATCTCTCTAACTTGTTATTTCTGACCTGTTTCAGGTGAATTCGAAATTGCATAGGATGTGATGGACAGTTTAGAGGATATTTGGATATTTTGATTTCATTTTAGTTTCTTAGTTTAGTTGATCTTGGGAATATCTTCCCAGATTTTGTAAACAGTTTGATAACTTCCAAAGGGAGGTTTTACCCTGTGGAAAAACTTATAAATACTCATTATTTTTGTAATAATATCATCCTCATTCATGGGAGAACAAGGATATGGAATTTTAATATAGACTGAGACAAAATTTGATGTTCTGTTATAGCTTTATCTTTTCATAATATCAATATTTTGTTTCATGTTCATGTGTATCAATTTGCATTTGGTTAATGACTACTTTAGCTATCTTAGTCTTTTGCAAATGATATAATTTAATCAATATAATCCATATCTGATTTCTTCCAGCATTTAAAAAACATAGCAGTTGCTTGATTCAGGTTGTGAACAACAAATTTCTCTTCTTCATAAGTTGGATTATTAAGTATAAGTTTTTGCATAACAGGTTTCCCTTGTTGCAGAGATTTATAAATCATATAATTGTTATGGTTTTTTATGTCTTGTTTGTCCTGTAAACAACTCAAAGAGCATTGCAGCCTATCGTTTACGAGAATCTTTTGGATTATCCGGTGCGAGTTTCCTTCCTCCGACCAGCTTCAAAGTCATCATACATAGGACAAATTTGGAGCGTTTCCAGGTCAGTTTGTCATTTGCTTGTTTAGTATATTTAGTAGCAGTTTATTTTAGATATAGGTTTAGTTAGATATATATGTGTGTTTAGTATATTAGATTGTTTAATTTCGTTAAGTTTTATTTCTTGTTCATAAAATTAAAAAATCAACAAAAACATCTCTTGCTATCTTAGGGCAGAATATAATGAGTTTTGCAGGTTTTAATTAAATCTATAAATTGTCTATATTGTACATTTTGTGAATAAGTGATATTACAGTTAGTAGTTAGATAGTTGATTAGAGTTAGTATAATATTAATTAGTAGATTATAAATAGAATAGTTAGAGTAGTTTAGTTTAGTTTTAGTTTATTTTGTTTAGTTTTAGTTAGTTTTAATTAGATTATTATTAGTTTGTTTTATTGTTAGTTAGTAATAGTTTGTTTTATTTATTGTTAGATAGTTTAGTTTCTTGTATTTAGTTTTAGTTAGTTTGTTTTATTTAGTTTTAGTTAGATTAGTTAGTTTAGATTAGTTTTCTCTTTGGTTTTGCTAGGACATTAGATCGGCTAACGGAGCCGCTAAACCCGTCAGGGTGGTTCATTCCAAATGGCTTGGGTTATTAGACAACCTTGGACCGGTTCCACTCTCTCAGTTGACGGACGGTCAATTTCTCCCATCAACAAATGGCGCTAGAAGAAGGGCCTGAACTTAATTAATGGCACGAGGTGGTCGCAAGACTCCTCCCCCCCTAACCGATCACCTATAGTGACCATAAGCCATTCACAAGATAATATTCCCCTTCAAACAACAACTACTTCAACCGACGATCCACAGATCACAGTTGAGCCAACAACCCCTAATCCTACAGGTGGTGACTCACAAGAGATTGTCTACCAGTCTCTTATTAAAACAAATAGTGACTTAGCTCGTCTTAGGCAACCAAACCGTCCGTGGGGTCAACCTTTAGACTTCTTTGATATCAGAGAACAATTAGGTGACACTAACCTCACTGTGAATCCTACAGCTCCAATCACAAATCCTGCTGCAGGAGGATTTGGGATACCTCCTTCACCACCTCCCTCATCTCCTTCGTCTTCTGGAGGAGATTCCTCTTCTGACGAAGGAAACTCACCTTCTCAGCCTTCCACACCCACTACCCCAATGGAAAATCAGAAAAACCCTGCTAGACCCTGGTTGGACCAGGATGTTGTAGCTGTACCTGGAGCCCAACACCCTTTACCTAAACACCCGGAGAAATGGCTTCCCAAGTTTGATCCTGATTCAAAACATATAGATGAAGATCATATCAAAAAATTTATGTTAGCCATCAGACTCCGTAATGTTGAACATGAAGACGTTGTCTGTAGGTTGTTCACTTATACTTTTGAGGGTAATGCATCCACTTGGTACTTTGCCCAACAGCCCCATACCATAGTGTCTTGGGAAAAGTTTGAGTCATGTTTTTTGGAAAAATTCGGAGATGGTAAACCTCCGGAAGTCTTAGTCATGGATATTTCAAGATTAAAAATGAACTCAAAAGAAAAAGTTAAAGATTTTAATCAAAAACTCTTAACGCTTAAAAATCGAATCCCTGCAGATTCTATGCCTTTTGAGAGTCTTGTAATAGCTTACTACACTAAAGCGTTACATCAAAGTATAGCCATTTGGGTTAAACGATCTAAAAAAGCTACGTTGTTAGAAGCCTTCGAGGAGGCTAGTCAGATTGAAAAAGACATACTTAGTCTTAAGGACTCTTCTAGCAACGAAAATGAAACTAGTTCTTCTTCCAAAAAGAAGATTGAAATTCTCCCCAGACCTACTCAAAGTAAAACACAACCTAAAAACTCTGATTTGGAAAATTTAACTAAAGTTGTTCAAAAACTGTCGAATCAAGTTATAGATTTAAAAAGGTCGATTGAAGAAGATTCCTCGAGTAAAGGACCCTACAAACCTCCTTTCCGAAAGCCTTTTCCTACCAACAGACCTAATCCAAACCCTTAAGGCTTGAACCTAGAAAGTTTTCAATGTGCTCTCCAAACAATTCTAGAAGCCCAAGATAACTTGATGCCCCCTGAGATCCCTCAGGAGGAAGCCGAACAGGAAACAGTTCAAGAACAAGAGTCTTCTCCAAACATCTTTGGACACTTCTTGGACAACATCTTTCAAGCTAACTTCGAGACTATTCACCCTTATAACACTAGGAGTAAGACAACAAACAAGCCTTCTACCGAGAACACTACAACTTCACCTTCAAAGCCATCTAAATCAGCAGAAACTAAACAGAGCAATGTCAGCCCTAACTTAGATTATGATGTTGTTGAAGATGTTAAAAAATTAAGGGTTAACATTTCTATTTATGAGTTGTTGAAATTCCCATTTTTGTTACAAAAGATGTTGCAAAATATTTTAGAGAACGACAATAATGGTAATTCAAGTGGTAACAAGGTTGTGCAAAGCAAAGTTCTGCAGAAGACTTCCATTAAAAATAATCTTGATCCTCAAGATAAAGGAAGCCTTCCTGTAGTTCCTGTAAATAATGTAAATAATGTAAATAATGTAGGTAAAGTAGCATTAGAAATTGCGAGTAAGAAACCACAAGCTACTACTCTTAGTACTCGCAAGAATGTACCTCCTTTTCTTTTAACTTTCAAGATTTTCAACAGAAATGTGCATAATTGTATGGTCGACTCAGGAGCGTCATCTAATGTGATGCCTTGGTCTATCTTCCAAAAGATTAACGTTGAAGTGGAACCATCTACGTTGAAAATCATACAACTTGATCGGACAAATGTTAAAGTTATAGGTGAACTAAAAAATGTATTGATTAGATTATCATCTAACCCAAATGTTCATCAAGTTATTGATATAATTGTGGTGGATATTCCAGAAGTGTATGGTCTATTTTTTAGCAGGGACTGGTCAGAGCAGCTACATGGTTACTTCGCAACATACTGGTCTCACTTATGTCTTCCAGAGAATGGTAAGCCTAACAAGATCAGAGTGAATCGTGAGCATTACCTTAAGTTCACAGTCACAGATTTGAACGATCCTAACGAACCATACACACCTTCTGCTGATTCACCTGAAGTCCAAGGGATGGACACCTTCTTCGGAAAATTCATGGCCGAGGTTTCACCAATCACCAATCTAGAACAACAGTCCAATATCGTAGCATATATGCAACCAACGACTTCTATGCAAAAGTCCCATGTGCCCGATGGAAACCAAATTTGGTCTCTATATTTCGACGGTTCTAAGTCTAAAGAAGGAGCTGGTGCAGGCTGCATCATTATCGATCCAGCAGGTAACAAGACATTAATGGCTTGTAGACTAGAATTTGAATGTACTAACAATACTGCAGAATATGAGGCTTTACTGCAAGGTCTCAGAAAATCTTTGGATATGAACATTCAAAACTTGGTTGTATTTGGCGACTCTGAAATAGTGGTTAGGTAGGTAAGAGACTCTATACATTGTCTTTCCCTGCATCTCAAAAGTTACCAGTCTGAGGTATGGAGTTTAATGAACAAATTTTCTTCTTTCAATATAAATTCCATTCCTATATTAAATAATGTTGAAGAAGATCTACTAGCTAATGTAGCCTCTAAACTTCTTCCTGCAGAAGGCTTATCCCCAAATGCATTCTCCGTCGAGCTATTGTTTCGACCATCTGTTCCTGACAATATCACAAACTCGAGAGTATTTGACGATGATCAATAGATCATTAAGTTTCTGCACATGGAAGAAACCTTTCAAGGCGCAGTGATAGATGAACGCATGCACGACGACAATTTGCACGATTTTACGGTAATACCTGATCCGAAATCTCCTGAAGTTCTATCGGACATGGTAAATTTCATACCCAAATCCATAGTTAGATTAGAAAAGTTTTATGATTTTGAAGATAAATTTAAAAAGACGGTCAATTGTAAAACTAATAGTTCCTTGTTGTCTTATGAAAAAGTCAATTTAGGAACTAGTGAAAATCCTCAGTGTATTA
>ML785393.1:503889-547104 GCA_009831015.1 Picea engelmannii
AATAACATAACAAAGTAATACACTTATCTTCTTCTACAATTGTAATATTAACAGAGCCAAGTTGACTTACCAGAGTATTAAAGGCATTTAGATGTTCTATCACAGAATCTCGATCTTCCATCCTAAGATGATACAACTTCTTTCGAAGAAACAACTTTTTTACTAGGGACTTTGATTGATACAAATTCCCCAACTTTTCCCATAGTTCCTTGGCTGTAGATTCTCCTGAGACATTAAACAACACAGAATCTGCAAGGCAGAGTTGAATATTACTCCTTTCTCTTCTATCCAACTTCTCCTAATATTCCTTCGACATACCAGTAGGTGGTGTACTAATAGTTTGTGCACTAGTAGGTTGTGTACTAGTCGTCTATGTGTCGGTAGGCTACGTACTAGTCGACGGTGTACCAGGATCCACAACGATCGATTGTTCTTTGTCTCCAAGAATTTCCTCCATCTTTAGCGTCCATAGATCAAAGTTTTTACCGTTGAAATTCTCTATCTCGATTCTAGAAGAACTCGCCATTCCTCTTTCTGCACTCAAATCACCACTGCAAAAGCTCCCACTAAACCCAGGTTTATCATAGACCCAAGATAAACTTGATCTATCAAGACCGAGCCAAACCCTCAACAACAAAGGCGTCCCTCTGAAGCCAAAAACGATCTCTGATACCACATGTAAGTTTTAAACCTATGAAGTAAAGAAATGCATATAGATTCTTAAGAAAAACATAATTTAATCAATGGCTCATTCACATAGTACACTGAGATATTATACCGGAAACCCTCAACTGGGAAAACCTTTCTTATATTCATTATATCGAATTTCACCATTCACTATACAATATATACAATGTTTTTAGGTATTTCGTAGATACTAAAACCCTAATCCCTAAAATAAGGATTATTTTTAGTAAACCTCTAAAAATAGCAAAAACCACCAAAAAACAAATTTTGGGGTGCTGTCTCGGGCTACGCCCGGTGCCGAACACTGCGCGTAACCTAGGGGGGGCATACCTTCCCCCCCTAGTAAAGTGCCCAATGCACACAACACAAACATAACACTACTACGAGGGATCGTCATATGTAGTTGTCATATCTGACGCACCCACACACACACGTGCAAAGAATATAACACATACCCAACACAATCAAGGTAATGGTCAACCACAATCATCCATGTCAAACATAACAAATAATGGTTATGGTCATGGTCCACCCTAGTCAACCAAGGTCATGGTCAACCATAATCAACCTTAGTTAATAATGGTCAACCATAGTCAACTATGGACAAGCATAGTCAACCATAGTTAACCATAGTCTACCATAGACAACCATGGTCATGGTTAACCATATACATTGTCAACCATATTCAACCACACGATATACCATATTAAACCATGGTCAACATCAATTATAGTCAACCATGGTCATGTTCACCCATGGTTATCCATATTTAACCATGTCCAACCATATTCATTCATGTAAACCACACTCATGGTCATTGTCAACCATAGTAAAACATTCTCATGTTCACCCATCGTCAACCATATTCAACCATATTCAACCATGGAAAACCATGGTCATTGTTAACCATGGTGATAATGATGGTCAACCATGGTCATGGTCATCGAAGGACAACCACAATCACCTATGGTCAACCACGATCTTGGTCAACCATGATCAACCATAGTTTACCTTAGTCAACCATGGTCTACCATAGTCAACCATGTTCTATGTGACCAACCTCCTTCTATGGGGTCATCGTTGGTAAACCATGATCATCCATTCCATATATATTTCATAATTAATTATATTTATATTTTAATTCACAAATCCTTAATATCTGTGTCTATATTTTTTGTGTCAAGAGGTGCTCTACATCCCAGTATGGGGGAGATGTTTTCACGTAGGTAATGTTACATTAAAAAAATAAAAGTTGGGTCAATTACACTTTGAACAATTAACTAAGTCAACTCCATTACACAATTCACAAATATATAAATATTAATAATACAATTATCCATCTCATAACTCAAAATTGGGAGTGGAGAAATTGACGAAATTCCCTAATCCAAACATTGAAGGTGAACTAAGCATGTTTCTTATAGATCCATCAAATTGAGGGAATAGTGGGATAAGAAGAGTGAAGGATATTTCTCAATCTACGCCGATCCAGGCCACACCTTGTTCGTGATCACGACAAAATTAGTTAATTACCATATGTTTCAGATGTCGTTAGAGGAGGCAGAGAAGGAATATGGTTTCTACTTCATGAGCCCTCTCACTCTAACCTGTGAGGTATATATTTTTCACAGGATTCTGGAGACCTTGAATATATATTGTGGCAATGAGGATTCTTTGAATGAGGATGATGTCTTCTTGGGCTTCTTAGTGGCAAGGATCTGAACTTTATGAACTAAATCAATGTGTGTTGATTACAATTTTGTGTAAAGTTCAAATCATTGTCTAACTGGCCTACCCATGAAGATCATTGTAAGATGAAATCTCTCTTTTTCTCTTGATTTTCTTTATATTGATGCTTTGTTTGTTGTTATTATATATGCATAGATGTTGTATTAGGAACTCTCAATGTAATTTGTATTGAGAAACTTAATAACATCAAGCCTATGTATAGTTTGGATTTGTTTTATTACACGAAAGTTGTTGCTATATTCTTTGTTTGACTCTTCTTGTGATTTGTTTTTGAGAAATAAGATCATGCCCTTTTTTAGCATGGATAGAATATGATAGAGTATTAAAAGGGTAGAATATACAAATCTTTTTCTAAAATGTTTTATCTATACTAACATTAGATTTCAATATTTAAAAAATGTTTATAAATATTCATATAATAAATTTTTTATAATATTATCAATTTTCTTAATCACCGTTATTGTAATTATTTAAACCAGTCTAGATTCATCTTAACCCTATATTTATCAAGTGCCAAGAGGGATCAAATCTCTCACTACAAACCTCTTTTAGATTCCAAAACTTGAGGAAATGTTTTCACCTCGAGAGATTTGATCCCTCTCTAGATCCGATGTTAAGATGGATCTAGAATAGTTATATTTATATTTTGGATTTATAAATACTTTGGAATTATTCTTTATTTTTTATTTAAAAATAAATCTATTATATATGTATAATAATTAAAATATATTATAAATATATTATGCATATCTATGATAAATATACTACTACTACTACTACTACTACTACTACTACTACTACTACTACTACTACTACTACTACTAATAATAATATAATTTTAAGGTCATGACCAAGCCAAAAACCAATTGGTGTATGAGACCCCCTTGTTTGTGGGACAAGGAACCCCCTTTTCTCATATCTTTGTCTGCTAAAGTCTGTAGAGGTGTACATACCCTACCGCCCTCTAGATTTGAACATGTGAGCTCCAAGGATGAAACATATATATGTGTGTGTGTGTGTGTGTGTGTATGTGTGTGTGTGTGTGTGTGTGTTAATATATATAATATTATAATACACACATACACACACATATGTCTATGTTATATATAGGACACTTAAAGTAAAGTATGATAAGTCGAAGAATCTCTTTGAACTGGGGATAGGGTTTTCATAGAGTACATCGTTGTCTTGCTTAGGGGTCTGACATAGATGGAATTATGGATATGCATCTGGGACCCCTCATCATTGATGAGGATATCAAACTAGTTTATTATCAGAGGATACATTATCACATGATTACATCTTCCCTCGCCCATGTATGAAGGTGGTGCGATCTTTTTCACTGGTAGCTCTAGAGCCTTCTTATGTGGGATTCTTCCCTTACTCTTGTGACATGTATGTTCGGGGCTCTGCTAGACCTCAGGGAATTGATAAGATTAATAAATATGATGTATTTTTAGGTCATATGGTGACATATTTATTTTCACCAACCGAGGGATCTTTGTAAAGAACCAATCTGGTTCGTACCAAGAACATCCATGATAAATGAAATAAATAATTGTAATCCATATTGGACAATAATATATTGAATAAGAATGTATATTAATGAATAGATAAGATAATAGATAATATATAATGAATATATGTACAATGAGAGTGCCAAATATATAGAGAACCTAAAGACACATATGGTAACCATCCATGAAAGGATGCATCCCTTAGACAATTAATAACTATTATATATATATATATATATATTGTATGTTACATTTCCTTGCCCTTAAAAATTCTTTGTCCTCAAAGCATGATTACAGAATGACCTATCTCTTGTTCTAACTCAAATTGTCTTCTCATGATATTTTATTTTTGTAGTTGCGACACTTGACAAAACAAAACGATATAATATTCTAATTATTAAAGTAATATGTTGCATCTTTTCGAAAGTGATCCATACCAAATCTAGTTTCATCGGAATTGTTTGATGATCGATTGCTCCGATATGATTTCTCATTTTAGGCTTCCATACAAGTCGTCGATTTTGTCTTCGTTCTTTTTCAATGCTGTAGTTTAGTTGTTGGTAATAAGAATATTGTTTATATTTCTCTTGACCTTGTTGTTGGTCATAACGAATCTTGTGATTTGGATAATGATAAGGCACCCAAATCTCTTCTGAATATTGTTTATTGGATCTTTCTTCAACTTTTGATGTTTCTGGTAATTCAATTGGATTAATGTTTGTTTCTTTCTCTAAGGTTTGGATTTTTTCAACTAGAAGCTTCTATATTTAAACTGATTTAGTCATTGTTTCTTTGTGATCTAGCTCTTCTTGTAAATACTTCTCATCATGCTTTAGCTTTCTAATTTAGGTAAGTAAGTCTTGATTATGTATCCTTAAACATAAAAGTTCTTCTTTATTTCCTAACTTGTCATCTTCATTTTTTGATTCCAAAATTTCCATTATTTCGTTCTTTAAACTTTTAATTTGTGTAAGCAATTACTGATTAAGAATTCTTAAGTGAGATATTTCTTCATCTTTTTTTTTTTTCTGATAATTTCTTCTCATTCTTTAACTTCTTGATTTGTTCAACCAATCTTTGATTATGGTTCTTTAAATGACAATTATCTTCATCCTTCTCTAATTATTTCTTAATGAGACCATGATTATCTTGTTCTAACTTTTGATTCGTTTGCTTCTTATCTTTTGACTCACTGATTTGTAACAATAACTTTTGGTTATAATTTTTTTAAGTAAGAAATGTGTTTGTCTTTTTCTTGTAATTTTACCTCAAGATTTTGTTTTTTGTCTCTCTTCTTGGTGTTTTAGCATTTGCTCCAACCCAACTTGAAATTGTAAATTTCCATTGTGTTCTTGATAATGAATTAATTGGTTCTCTAATTCTTTTTTTTTTTCACTTACCAATGGGTGTCACCTTGATTGTATGCTAAATTAAAAATATTTTTACAATATGGACAAGGGAAAGTTCCATTCATAAGGCCCCTTTCATACTCTTCCTCTTTTGCGCAATAGGGACATTTTGCCAAAAAATATTTCTTTGTAGATGTCATAGTTCACTTAGTGTTGTTTTAGTAAATGATAAATGTATGAATTTCAAGAACCCACTTTTAAAACGATACCCTTTTTCATTTTTTTTTTAAATCTTTTATCTTTGGAATATATTATTTTATTTTATATCTTTTTTCTCTTTTAACTAGTCATCACTTTCCGAGATCCACTTCACTTTTTAAAATATAATAATCCTTCAATTTTTTATTTACATAAATTTATGGTGGTATCATTTAGAAATTATTATAAAACCTTTCCTCGTATTTTTGTTGATATATCTAACTCTACAATATTTAATATGATACCTTTTTTTCTTACTTTTCTTTTATGAATATCCTTTACACAAGTTGTAAAAATTTACCATTGTAATTTTTTTTTGACAGGGTAGGAAAATACCATGGGCCAATGGTTTACCAAAACCATGGGCTTGTAAACCACCAACAATAAAATCAGAATTTACTCTTCCTTCTTCTTTGGAACTTTTTCTTTTAAATTATCTTTTGTTTTTTTATTCTTTCTTTTTCTTTCTTTCTTTTTTCTTCTCCTTTTGTTTTTCTTTATTTAATATTTTTTTCTTAAATTTTCTTCTTCTTGATATCTAGTAATAACTTCTTCTAATTTTATTGCAATGGAAGGATTATTTTTTCAATGGTATTTTTTGATGATTTTTTTTTAATGGAAAAACTCCCTCATGTGGTCAAAGACCCGGATAAATTAGTTGTTTTTTTTTTTATGGGGATACAAGCTTGTATGACCAATGTCCAAGATAAACAACGAAACTCTAACCAATCCGGTTCACAGACATCCATCATAAATGGAATAAATAACTTCTCTAACCAATCCGGTTCACGTACATCCATCATAAATGAGATAAATAACTGTAATCCATACTGGACAAGAATATATTGAATAAGAATGTATATGAATGAATAGATAAGATAATAAATAATAAATAATGAATAGATGTACAATGAGAGTGCCAAATATATAGAGAAACTAAAGGCACATATGGTGACCATCCATAAAATGATGCATCCCTTAGACAATTAATAACTATTTATTATTATTATTATTATCACTTAATATTATATATATTTTGTATGTTACACTCCCTTGATCCTCAGGCTCCATCTCATGCCAGGGTTAATCTTGTGAAGGGGGGATACTTCAATGACTTTCAATAAAATCCCAAAAACCTCTCATCTTCTTAATCAATGCTTATGACGAAACCCTTGGCTCTGTCCCCAACTAGTTTATGTTTCATCAGGACTAGTCTAGGGTTCAAAGAATAGTGGGGTCCATGCATTTACTAAAGGAATATCTCAGCAAAATATGTCGTGGAAAAAATGTGGTGATATCCAGAGGTGGAGTGATATCATTCTTTGTGGGTGAATATATTTTCATATATTCATATATTTTATAGCTAGACAAATTGGTTGGGAATACCATGGTTGGTAAATTCATGGGTTGGCACATTAACATGGATCACCTGAACTAGTGGATGCAGGAGGTATGGTTACCTGTTTTGGGGTATGGACCCATAGTCCATAGTTTGTTGAGGGTCTATATTGGGTTTATCTTCCACTGCAAATATGATGTGGAAAGTATACTATAAAAGTGTTGGATTTTGGAGCATAATGTTCTTAGGTTAAAACCTTGGAATCCATTGTTCAATGCATGGATCAAAGTAGAATCCACCATTCCGATTTGGCTAAACCCATCCAATATCCCTCTAGAACTATGGAATGATGCAATATTTATGGTAATTGGGAATATCATTGGCTCATTCATTGGGATAGACAATGTATACAAGGATATGAATGTGCGATTGGTGACCCACATCCTAGTGGATATTAATGCAAAAAAAAAGACTATTTGAGTCCATCACCATAGTTTTTGGTGAAAATTCCTTTGTTTGAATTCTATATTACATAAATGTTCCATTTCTATGTGCTTGGTCCCATTCAGTAGGTCATCTCCTAGAGGATTATGACAAACTAGCTATTAAAAGGGTTTGTGATGCAGAAACGTTAGTCAAATACGATTCCCCAGAGGTAACTAAAGTGGTGAAGAAGAAATTGAATGCTCAAGAAGAGGAAGAAAAACCATCCAACTCATATATAGGGATTGAGGTCATTCAACCAGAACACACGGTGGCCTAGAATATATTATTTATGCACAAGGAGATGTGCCAGTTTGTGGTTGGTTCAATAGCCTCAGAGGACTAGGATATCATGATAGGTAATATGTATTTATCACTATGCATGATATATATGATGAGGGATGTGGACACGGGTCCTCAATGAGAATTATTTGATGATTTGGACTTTTCGACAACATATAGGGCATGATTAGAATCCCCATGGAAAAATTATACTTTGGTGTGTGTTTTGATGGCTATGGTCAAATATATTACATCCCATTTGCACTATGTTAATTCTTCGGATGAGTTTTATTTTCTCCCTCAAAAGTATTATTTACTTCCCATAGAGTTTGAGCCTTGTTTCTTGAAGGATCCTTTAGGGAATATTCCTTATTATGTGGATTTTCTTAGATTTTCATACCCTCCCTTGTCTATATACATTTGTAAACCTAGCCCCTTCCCCTTGCTTCTCCCACATCCTCTAATAGGTGGGATCCATATATTAAATCTTCCCAAGGATTGGAGGCCTCTGAAAGATGAAAAAAAATGTTCTATTAAATTATCCCAAGAAAAGGCCTCTCAAGAAATAAACCAGGGTCATCAACGTGTCCTCTCCAGGGTCCTTAAATCCATGAATACCCCTAAGCCACCCCCAACATGAATTTAATGTTATTAAATGTTCATGTCTTGAGAGGGAGGGCCAAAAAATATTTCCTTAATAAGTTGGTGGAAGTGGAACATCCATATATAATTCTCATATATGAAACTATGGGCTTGTGTGGATCCATAATCAATGA
This sequence comes from Picea engelmannii, assembly GCA_009831015.1. Classification (NCBI taxonomy): domain Eukaryota; kingdom Viridiplantae; phylum Streptophyta; class Pinopsida; order Pinales; family Pinaceae; genus Picea; species Picea engelmannii. The sequence continues at coordinate 512,330 of ML785393.1, forward strand.
TTTGAGGAAGTGCTTCAAAGGGTGGGATTTTTTTTGTTTGGATTCGGTTGGGTCCTCAAGGGGCCTGATTTTTGGTTTTAAAGAGACTCTCACCTTGAATTTTTATTTTGCAGTCCAATCGGGCCTACTAATTGCAATCCATAGCTTTGAGTTGGATATGGAGTTTACCGTTTTAAATTTGTATGGTCCCTATGAGGGAACGCATTTTTTTTTGGAAGAACATATTTAATCTCAACTATTTACAAGTGGAAAACCTCATTTTTGAGGGAGATTTCAACCTCACTGTTAGTTGAAAATAGATATGGGGAACTCATGCCCAGGAAGAAAGACTATCTGGTTATTTTGTAGATCTATTTGAAAGAGTGAGATGGACATATTTAGAACCAATTGGAATAATAATTTTATCGGGATCAATGTGGTTTCAAAGAATCTGGAATACTTCTTATCTCACCAAGATTTGATCTAGAAGATTGACTAGTATTGATCTTGGATTGGGAAAGTATGAATTTCAGACCACTATCCTATCATATTGGATTTGGGAAAGATGGAGCAAAATTTAGGTTCCTCTTTTAAATATAACTCACATTGGAGTGAAGAGGAGGAATTTTGGATCCTTATCAAAGAAAACTAGCCTTATATTCAAATCAATTCAAGGGTTCTCATTTGTGCCACATTTGTGCTTAATTTGCTTTTGGGCTCAAGAAAATTAAGGAGAAGGTTTTTGTATGGTCTTGTGAAAAAATGAGGTTGAGGACTCAATATCTTTCTGATATCGAAAAATAACTGGTAGATCACTTTTAAGGTCAGGATGTGGATAATCTTACTCAAGATCAAGTGGATCACATGCAAATTCTAGAACAAAAAAGAGTGAAACTCCTCCTAAACCAAGAGCTGGAGTGGAGGCTCAAAAGTCATGTGTTGTAGTTGGATGTTAGGGATCAAAATAAAAAATACTTCCAAAATTTCGGAAACCATCGAAATAACCATAAAACAATTTGGGAATTTTATGATGACACAAGGATTAACTTAAAAGAATTCAAGGATTTGTTTAGGATGGGTGTTGGCCCTTGACCAAGTTTTGAGGATCCTTGGTCATGTTGGACCTATTTTTGGGACTTCGACATGTTGTCGAAGGCGGAGCGCAAGACGAAGCGGAGATCATGGGATCTCAACCCCCTTTCAAGGATTTTTGGGATTTGGGATTATGTAACGGACATGGGGATGTCATCCCATGGGTTTACCCATGTTTAGGACCTATTTTGTAATGTATAAATAAGTAGTTAGGTGATGTAAGAAGTAGACCTAGTAGGCCGGTGTGCTAAGTGCTAAGTGAGTATGAATGGATAAGTGCGAATGACAAGTCAGTTGTAAGTGGTGCTAAGTGCAAGTAATAGTTGTAAGTTCTTTGTGTATGTCTGCAAGGATGAGTGCAAGTGGTTGTAAGGGACTGTATGTAGGATTTGTGTTTTAACCTAGATTGAGGAAGGAGGATCTAGCGAAGAGTGCGCAGATCTCCTATCCTCTATGAAGTTGATCTGAAGGCTCTATGCATGTAAGAAGGCTGTGAAAGCTAATAAAGAAGATGAAGAGTTGGTGGGCGTAGCCCCAGGGTGGGGGTGAACCACGTACATCCTGTGTTATGAATGCTTTGTGCGATGCATTAATGTGTTTATGTATTTACTTTCTTAGGGATTTGATATAGATGAATGATAGGTAGATCTATTGATGTTGAATAATGTGAATGAATGCTATATCTGATCTCTATTTGTATTCTTAGTGCATGGATTTGTTGAATCTTGTTGAATACTGTGGCGTGCTATAATTAGGGTTTATTTGCGCTGTAGAAAAAGATCGAATACTACTGAACTATAACTGCTAAGTGCTATGTAAGGTGTTACAATCACAGATCTGTGTCCCAGCTAAGGTTGCAGACATTGGAGTCCTGTAACCACCCCTGCTTCTACCTCCGGTGAGAATTCATCTGATTCATAGGTGTTACCGAAAGGGTTGGTAGTTAGGGTTTTGTTGGTGTGCTATTGTAGTGTTGAACCCTGGGTCTACTCCTGTTCAAAAAAATGGTTTTGTTGTCGGGATTGAAACTGTGATTGCTAGGAACTAAGGAAAGAGAATCTTTGTGCGAATATCTGGTTTGAAATTGTGAAAGCTCCGTGCGTAGATCCATCCCTCTAGTGCGTAGTATTCTACTCTATCTGTGAAGCTCTATGCTAAGAAAAGAAGTTCGATCTGAAGAAAAGAGGTAAGATCTGAACACTTTGTGCTTTGATAGAGGTAAGAATAGTGAAATGTTTTAGATATGGAAGCTTTGTGCTCTGCTAAAAGTAAGATTAGTGGAATTTTTTTTTTCAAAAGCATGGATCTAGGTATATTTGATAAATTTTGTCCTAGCCTAAAAACTAGGGCACAACTAGAAGAAAAGAGGTTTGATATGAGTAGATTTGATAGAAATAATGAAATATATTTTATACCTATGCATATAAAGAATGTTTAGACTAACAAATGGATGCAAGATCCTAGAAAGAATTTTTTGTAGGTTGGTTACTATGATTCTAGTGCTCAGTATAGCAAGGGTTGGGGATGATTTAAAAGAAAGAGAGGATTAACTCTTTGTTACAGTTGTAGAAGTCCAGGACATCTTTCTAAGGAATGCCCTGGTACAAGACCTAGTTGTATTTTTTGTAAAGATGTGGATCATGAAGTTCTGGATTTCCCTAGAATGATTGCTAAGGTTGAAAGAATGAATATGAGCCAAGACAACCCTAAGAAAGGTCAAGACACTAAGACCATGGAAGAACCCCAGAAATAATCAGAGACTATATTGATACAAATGAAAGAAACCCGGAATGACCACCAAGATATCAACTTATCAGAGATCTTCAAAGAAAAATAATACGTAGAAGCAAGAATAGGAGACTTCGACATAGACTGTGTTCTGGATGAAGAAACAAAGGTGAATATTATAACATAAAGAACTTGGGAAACCTTAGGAAAGCCTGCTATGATTCCTTCATTGGGGGGAATAGGATTATTTAGAGGAAAGTTGATAAACCTATGTGGAAAGATCACCCAAATATCTATGAGGGCTCATGGAACATCGATAGAAGAAGAATTTGAAGTTGTTAAATTTATTGAGAACAATGACCTATTTGATATATTAATAGGAAAACCTTAGATTGAGAGGGATCAGGCCAGAAGGAAAGAAGAACAAGTCCTAGAGAAGAAGAAACATGAATTAAAATATTTCATGACCAGGAAGATTGCACACTTGATTGTAGAATAGGAGAACAAATAAAATCTATTTAAAACTAGAGACTTGGATGTCGACATTGCAAGAACATAAGAAGACTCACAGAACACTGAAGCACCTACCCCAGAAGAAGCATTGCGCTTGAATCTGAGGAAAGAATCTCAATAATGCAAAGTTACTATGCCAAGAGAAGATAAGAATCGGAATGGAAAGAAGAACACTGAGATGAAGCCCACTAGAAAGAAGGCTAGAAAACTAAGTAAGAAGAGAGAAAAGATAGAAAAGTTACAGACGGTTCCAGAGGGAACTTCACAGAAGGAAAATTTGCAAAACTGGAACTTCGTCGGGATATCATAACAACGTCACATAACACTTCACCATGATGAAGCAATATAGCCATTAGGAACAGTATAACCGTTAGACCAATACCTCAAATGGGTAGAAAGGAATTTATGATCAGAAGGCTTGCCACTAGACCGTTGGGACCGCGTCATAACAGACATAACTAAATCAATGAAGGCTTCTCGACCATTGGAAAGATCCGTTGCCTAAGTTATCTCCTTATTCTGTTGAACCTTGCACCGAGAATAGTTTTTCCAACCGTGATTATATGAGCTCACTGAATTGTTTATTTCACGCAGTGGTCATCGAGCTATCACTATCCATCCCGTTGTATTGAGTAGTTATTCTTCAAAACCTGAGATAGGAAACCATGAGCATGTATATCCGAAGAAATTAGTGCAGTCGAAGAGTCTATGAAGGAGGTACTCATAGACCTCATGATTGAAAGAGTAATGTCTGAGGCCATACAAGAGTCGTCGACAAGAGGAGTGCAAGCCTCCCTATCGACTACTTGTGGATCTGGACCATCCAGACCAGAAGAGGAAAAGAGAACCAAGCACAAAGATGACCTAGAAAATGCGAAGCTAATACCGACCATATTTCCCAACTACATCTCGCCTCTAGCCGGTGCGGTGAGTCGTGATAGTGTACCAAGATATTTTGAGTACACCATGGTTACTACATACCTCCAGAAGGGGATACATGCAGTTTGAGTGCAACAGGACAAGATCACAGCATTGAAGTTCAACGACTTCAACTTAGGGGACTGCAAGAACCATAGTATGCTTGACCCGTATAAATACTTGACCAGGATGAAGGGGAAGAACTTGAAAATAATCCCCCAGCCATGGACAATGAACCTTGCGCAGTCCACCCTGTTGAACGTAATGAAAATCCCACACTTTGGAAGGCACCAAGAAGTTAACGTCTGTGTCACGCTCCTACTTTCATGTTACCATGGCGACTACTTATGGCTAGACCATTGTGTCATAGTTGATCCAACGTTGATCCATAAGATCACTGGATTAAGTATGCAAGGAACTGATCTGTAGGATTTCTATCTAGGGAAAGTCACAGATCGCGCGTTAGCATAGAATATCAAGGATACATATGGCGATTTTGATACGGGGACGCAAGGCTACAAGGTATCCTCCCTCCAAAATGACACAATGCACCTAGCATGTCAGTTAATTGCAGGGAAGCTAGTACGAAAGAACAGGCCCACATAGGTCACAGGCTTTGTCGTTGACCTCACGGGGAAATGTGTGGAAGGTTTATAGATGAAATGGGTGAAGTACCTAGTTAATCATCTAGAATTAGACTACTGCAAAGAACAGGATGAGGGCTACGAGTTCCACTTTAGCTGCTTCCTGATCCTCACCACGTTTGTTGCTTAGAAGATGCCGGAAGGTGCGACCTTCTCGAACATTGAGCCATTTGAGTCGCTTGCTGCAAATCTCACCACGCTCTGGTACTCAAGCAATATGGGGAAACAATGGCAGTCGAACACTATCTTTCACACATACTACCTCCAGTTGAAGAGGGCTATCAAAGTTGAACCTCGCATGATGATGAACACCCTACAACACTTCTAACCCCTCATGAAGTTCCACATAGATTGACACTTCATATATATTACTGCGTGAGAAGATGAACATAAGGAGGATATTCAGTCGTACTAAAAGTTCACCGAAGAGTACCTTGAGGAGATAACTAAGGAATGGTCAATTGAATTCCTTATCCTTGCTGAACCTGCAGAGATGTCCGATCCTGAAATTGACAACCTGGAGGCCGTTCACATAGAACATGACACACCCAGAACTAGCAGAAGGAAGAAAACTGAAGAAGTCCAAGACTTAAGCAATGCCTCAGAAAAGATTACTTCAACATCACCTGACCGAGGGGGTGATGATGAGGTAGATGATATCAATGGAAAAGAAGGTGAGCAGAAGTAAGGAAAAGTAACAATGCCTAGAGATGAGGCCGATCCTTTGAAGAAGAGGAAGGTTTCTTCCCCAAAACCATCTTCCCAAAAGAAATCCAGAGCCACCATGACTAATATGAATACCGTGCCCATTGTCGATGACTTTGACTTCATCATCTCAGCTGTAAACGATGCCTCGCAGGAAATCTTGTAGAAACAAGAAGCCAAGAAGGGGAAGATGTACGACAAAATCGAGGTCAAACTCTGAGGGGAACAACATGCCCTTCAGTCCAGTAGCGCAGTGTCCATTGTGCCCCTGCCATCGGAAGAACCAGAGTTGGGAGATGAGCCAAACCAACTCTGTCGACTAGATGATGCAACCAAATCTTGCCTTCATCGCGCACAAGAATAAACTGAAAAATATCCCCAGGCCTTGAAGCAAGTGCAAGAAGTACTTGTAGAACAATGTTAACTTGCAGAGAAGGAGAAGGTTTCTCTCCAGATGAAGTTTGAAAAGGAGAAAGCACATATTCGGCAAGAAAAGGAACAATTTCTCACAGAACATCTCAAAGTGAAAGAAGCAGTCAACAGAGCACTCCACTCTGTGATGGGATTGGAGCCAAAGGCAGAAGACCAAGTCAAGCATTAAGTAGAGAAGCTTGTGGAATCTATCTAGCAGCTACAATAAAGAATAGTAGACTTATATCTCTTTTCAGTACCTGACACTCCACATGATGTGAGGGATTAAAGAGATGCAACTTCTCAAGGAACAGTTGAGAGGATAAAGGCCCTTGCCATGGAATGCAATAAATTGAGTGATCGTAGTTCCCAAACGTATGAGAGACTCACTGAGAACCTATAACTGAAGACACTGGAGTCACAGCTCCAAGAGGTGAAGTATCAAGCATAAATAATACAGGTGCAGTTGAATCCCCTGTCAGCTGTTGAAAGAATGAAGCGATCCCAAGAACAACGCAATGCTCAACAACAGGTCCACGCCATTTAGATCAGAGTCTTGGAAGTGACTCAGAGGCTCCAATCTATACAGGACAAGGCTTACCATCTATTCACAGAGATTGAAGGACAAGGAGAAGAACTAGAGCAAGTCATCACTGTTGGAGAACAATGCCTAGAGGCACCTGTCAACGAAGTTGTTATCCAAGAATTGACTGAACACGAGTTTGTGGCACAACATCAAGTCGAAGTAGTTCTAGCCAAGATCGAGGTTTTTGAGACATAATTATCCAGATCAGAGTTACTCGGGATGATTCACAGGTGAGTGTTGGGGACCTGCTGGCCCTTGACGAAGTTTTGAGGATCCTTGGTCATGTTGGACCTATTTTTGGGACTTCGACAGGCTGTCAAAGGTGAAGCACAAGACGAAGTGGAGATCGCGGGATCTCATCCCCCTTTTAGGGATTTTTGGGATTTGGGATTATGTAATGGGCATGGGGATGTCGGCCCATGGGTTTACCCGTGTTTAGGCTCAATTTTGTAATGTATAAATAAGTATCTAGGTGATGTAAGAAGTAGACCTAGTAGGCCGGTGTGCTAAGTGATAAGTGAGTATGAATGGCTAAGTGCAAATGAAAATTCGGTTGTAATTGGTGGTAAGTGCAAGTAATAATTGTAAGTGCTTTGTGTATGTCTGCAAGGATGAGTGCAAGTGTTTGTAAGGGACTGTATGTAGGCTTTGTGCTGTAACCTAGCTTGAGGAAGGAGGATCTAGCGAAGAGTGCGCAGATCTCCTGTCCTCTTCGAAGTGGATCTGAAGGCTTTGTGCATGTAAGAAGGTTGAGAGAGCTAATAAAGAATATGAAGAGTTGGTGGATGTAGCCCTAGGGTGGGGGTGAACCACGTACATCTTGTGTTATGAATGCTTTGTGCGATGCATTAATGTGTTTATGTATTTACTTTCTTAGTGCTTTGATATAGATGAATGATAGGTAGATCTGTTGATGCTGAATAATGTGAATGAATGCTAGATCTGATCTATATTTGTATGCTTAGTGTGTGGATCTATAGAATCTTGTTGAATACCGCATTGTGCTATAATTAGGGTTTATTTGCATTGTAGACAAATATTGAATACTACTGAACTATAACTGTTAAGTGCTATGTAAGGTGTTACAATCACATATATGTGTCCCATCTAAGGTTGCAAACACTGGAGTCCTGTAACCACCCCTGCCTCTACCTTGGGTGAGACTTCATCTGCTTCGCAGGTGTTGCCGAAAGGGTTGGTATTTAGGGTTTTGTTGGTGCGTTGTTGTAGCTTTGAACCCTAGGTCTGCCCCTATCTAACAATGGGTGTTCAACAATTTAGAAGTTTATTCAAGGCACCGAAACATGAGAATATTGGATATGTTCTTTTTTTTATCTATATTTCCGAGGCTCGTTGAGGTTGAGGATAACACAAAGTTGTTTCAACTTGTGAAATTGGAGGAAATTCTAAGTATCATTCACACCTTCCAAAAAGATAAAAGCTCGAGCCCAGATGGTTGGACTATGGAATTATTTGCATATTTCTTTGATATTGTGGGGGAGGTTTTTCTCAAAGTAGTGGAACAAGTCTAACATTTTGGGTGGATTCCTAGTAGTTTCAATTCCACATTCATAAATCTCATCCTAAAGGTGGATTTCCCAAAAAATTTAAGTGATTTCAGACCAATCTCCCTGTGAAAACTTTTGTACAAAATTATTGCCAAGTTAACTATGGTAATAATTAAACCATTACTCTCAAGGGTGATATCTTATGAGTAATTCAAATTTCTAAAAGGTCAGCTAATCCACGAAGAAATTGGATTGACACAAGAAGGTATCCATACAATAAAAACTGTGGGTAGCCCCACTATGGTCCTCAAGATGGATCTATCCAAATCTTATGATAGAGTTTCATGGACCTATTTAAGACTTTTGTTACTTCAAACATGTTTCGGCTAACCAATTGTGAACTAGATTATGAGGTTTGTGATGTCATCCTCATTCTAAATTTTAATCGATGGTACAGGCTTCCCTACATTTGAGTTGGAAGGTGGGTTCAAGTACCTCGACTATAACATAAAGCCCAATAAATATGGCCTTGAATATTGGAAATGGATCTTCAAGAAAGTGGAAAAAAATCAATTTTTGGTGCAACCGATGGATATCAAGTAGGGGGTGTCTGGTGATCATTAAGTCAACTATCGAAGCTATATCAGGTGTACTGGCACATCTTGACAATGATTCCAAAAAGAATACTTAACAAAATTCACAAGACATGTTTCAAATATCTGTGGAAAGGTAGTGCGGATTATTTGGGGTCTCATTTGGTCAAATGGAAGTAGGTTTCCATGTTCAAGGCCCAAGGAGGGTGGGGTCTTAAGAATATTTTATTCTTTGGAAAATATTTGACTACAAAATCCCTTTTGGTTTTCCTCTCCAATGATAGTTTGTGATGACATATTCTTGTTTCCAAATATGTTTCTCTTGGATACATATTGGATTGGGTTAGGTCTCGTCAAAATTCCACAAAAAAAATCTTCTAACCAATGAAATTCCCTTTCTCAAGATTTCTCCATAGTTGGAAATTTATTAGCTTGGAAATTTCACTTTGGTTCTTAGGTCTGCATTGGCATGGATGCGATTGTAGGGTGTGGTCAAAATATATTTTTGTCTGACAATTTAATAAATTATCTCTAAGAGTTAGGTATATGTACATTGAACACGATTGGGAACTAGGAAACTGTAGATTTTAACCTTGTACAATATTTTACTACAAATAGATTTTCAATAAAGAACAAAAAATATACAATGGAAAATACACACATTACATAGAGATATTTCCCCTGGAAACCCAAACCTAAAAAGATAGCATATTCTATATTCATTCATAGTGATACATTGTTTACAATACAATATACATATAGGATCCAACGACATCCAAAACCCTAACCCAATGACCTGTATTAGTTAAAAACCCTATTTCCTTAACCAGAAATAGAAAACCATCGAAAAAAAATGATGTGCCAAAAACCCGCCCAACAATGGACATGAAAATCGAGGCGACATGAAAAATGAGGAAAACATGCGACATGATTCCTGAGGTAATTTGTTTTTCTCGGGGGTGTTTCCCCCAAACCCCCACATAGGGGGGATATCACCCCCCTGTGAACCCGGAAGGGGGGGCCTAGTGACCCCCCCTCAAACCCCCTTGTGCACCTGACACAATGTAGTAGACACTGGAACTATTTGTGCAAAGAATATAACACATACCCAAAATTCTCCCACTTGTTGTTTTCTTTGCATACATGGGGTTATAGGGCTACATAGTCAACAATCCAGGGAAACAATGCCCATGGATTCTCTACACCAAGAGAAATTCTTAGTGTTCATATATTTTTTTAATGAATCTCCAACATTCTTCAAAGTGTCCACCTTCATCAACAACACTTTATTTTCTTCAACCATGTCTCTCACAAAGTGATATTGAATACCAATATGTTTTGTCGTTGAATGATAAGTTGGGTTCTTCGCCAGAAAAATTGCACTCTGACTGTCACAATCTACCCTTACAACTTTTTGTACCAACCAATACCTGAACACAATATTTATAACCATACTGCTTCCTTACTTGCATGAGTGGTTGTCATGTATTCAACTTATGTAGTTGAAAGTGCCACTACAACCTATCTTTTTCTTATCCAACTGATTTCTCCTCCAAACAGGTTAAACACATACTCGCTTGTGGATATCCTATGATCCATATCTACATCCCACTCTGCATCCACAAATCCATCTATGTCCAACACTTTGTCCAATACTAGTCTTCCTTGGCAGCACAATCCATAGCTAGCAGTGCCACACAAATACCTGAAAACCCTTTTTACTTCTATCCAATGCTCCTTCTTTGGTTTTGACATATACCTGCTAAAAAATCCCACTGCATGTGCAATGTCTGGTCTAGTACAAACCATTTCATACATCAAATTTCAAACTACACTTGCATATGGAACATGAGACATTTCCTCCTCCTCTTCCTGTGTCTTGGGAGACTGATCCGTTGATAACTTTACACCAACAAGAATAGGGACCTTGACCAATTTACATTCCTACATATTAAACCTCTGCAATATTGTCTCGATATATTTTATCTAATTTAACTATAGTTTCCTCTTTTTCCGATCTCTTTTAATTTCCATGCCCAAAATGAAATTTGAAGCACCGAGATCCTTCATGTCAAATTTAGAGGACAAATGAGTTTTCACATCCTAGATAATCTCCTTCTTGTTTCCTATCAACAACATGTCATCCACATATAATACCAAATAAATCAAATGATCACTAATAATTTAAAATAAACATAGTGATCCTCTTTTCTTCTTTTGAAGCCAAGTCCCAACATATAAGTATCAAATTTTTGATACCACATCCTTGGTGATTGTTTTAAACCATACAGGGACTTTTTCAACTTACATACCAACTCCTTCTTTCCCTTCATAGTGAAGACTTTTGGCTGCTTCATATATATTTCTTCTTACAAATCCCCATGTAGGAATGTTCTCTTCACATCCATCTGTTCTACTTCAAAATCAAATGCAAAAACAACATATAACAAAAATCTTATAGAATTTAACTTGGAAACAGGAGAAAAAATCTCACCAAAATCAATTCCCTGAACTTGGGCATAACTCTTTGCTACTAACTGAGGTTTGTATTTCTCCACTTTTCCTTCTACATTCAGCTTATTTTTAAATACCCAGTTGTTTCCAATGGGATTTCTTCTAGTCGAAAACTCCACTAGATCCCAAGCCTCATTCTTATCCAAAGCTGCCATTTATTCATCCATGGGATTTTTCCAGAGATTTCCATCCTGTGGATCCATTGCCTCCCTACACTTCTAGGATCATCATCAATAATAGACAAAGAAAAATTTGAACGTAAATCAGATGGAGTATACCTTTCCAGTAGTTTTGTTTCTCGAACCGATCTCCTCAATACTGGAGTATGAGGATCTTCTTCTTCTGATTCATGTTCTTCTATTGAGTCTAATTCATCATCCTTTAAATCAACCTCTATTTTCTCTAGTTTTTCCTTACTTGGTAGGGGCTCCTGTTTAACAAAATCATTCATTATCTAAATACCACATCTCGTCTATACACAACCTTCTTAGTTTCTGGTTTCCAAAGCTTATAACCTTTGAGACCATCTTTATAACCAATAAAGATACACTTTTCAACCTTCTTATCTAGCTTACTCATATTTTCCTTTGGAACATGAACATAGGCCTCATGACCAAATACCTTGAGATGTGTAAGAGAATATTTCTTACCAGTCCATACCTCTTGTGGAGTCTTGTCATCCAACGCTAATGAGGGTGATATGTTGACCAGGTAACATGTAGTACTCACTGCCTCTGCCCAAAATTCCTTCCCTAACCTGACACCATTGAGCATGCACCTTGACTTTTCCATCAATGTCCTGTTCATCCTTTCTGCAAATCCATTATGTTGAGGTGTATATGGAGTAGTGTTCTGCCTTGCTATACCACACTTCTTATATAATTCTTCAAATTCATTCCTGCATAACTCTCAGCCCTTATCTGTCCTCAACACCTTAATTCTTTTCTCTGTTTGATTCTCAAAAAGAGCCTTAAAATATTTAAACCTATTAACTACTTCATATTTCTTCCTAGGGAAATATATCCAAGTATTTCTCGAGAAGTCATCTATAAATTATACATAGTACACATATTGTTCCAATGATAGAGCCAACACAGGTCCAAACACATCACTGTGAACTAGCTGTAAAATTCCTTCTTCCCTTGTTGCACCAAAGGGGAATCTTACCCGATTCTGCTTCCCATATACACAATGTTCACATAAATAAACATCCAAAGAGAATTTAGACATAAATTCAACAATACCTTTACCGTGTAGTAGTCAAAGACTCTTCTCTCTGATATGCCCCAGTCTTTGATGCTACATCATAACCTTTTCTTGAGAGAATATATGTCTTCCTTCTTCTTCAACTCTAATATCATAAACAATGGAACTATTACACCCATCACTAATACTTCTTCCTTGTAGATTATACAGAGTTACAAACCGAATTCCTTTTACCAACACCATTGCTCCTAGAACCATCCTGCGGGTTTCCTTTTCAAATATTGTTTTTACCCTTGCATCATCCATTTTTCTTACAAAAATCAAATTTCTGTCCAAAATTGGGATGTGTAGAACATTAGGTAGTGTTCTAATCCTTCCATCTATGATCCTCAACTTGAATTTTCCCTGTCCTATTATTTTGGTTGTCGAGTCATCACCTAGGAAAACATTACCTCCATCATACTTTTCATATTCATAGAACCATTCCCTGTGGGGATTCATATGAAAGGATGCACTTGATTCAACCAACCATGCCTCATGATCTACATGCGTTCTTGAAGAATCCAAGTACACATCCCCTCCTTATTCCTTGGAGGTATTTTCTTCTGCAGAAAGAGCTTCTTTAAATCCCTTCTTTTTCTCAATTTTGGATCTACAATACTTCTTGTAGTGCCCTTCTTTTCCACATCTCCAACATACCTTTACAAAATTTTCATGAGATTTATATCTACCCTTAGACTTAGATCTCCCACTTGAGGACTTAGATCTATTTCTTTCCTGGGAGCGTCCTCTTGCGAATAATACATTTGTTCTATGTCCTTCCATGTTCTTTCGTCTCATATCCTTCGAAAAAAAGGATAAGACCACTTCATCAAACTTCAAGGAAGTTGTATTACTACCTATGGCCATAACCAGACTTTCCCATGAACCTGGTAAAGAGCACAGTAAATTGGTATGCTTATATTCATAAGAAATTTTAATCTCAAAAGATACTAGCTGACTTATCACAGTATTGAAGGCATTCAAATTCTCTTCCACTAAGTCTCCATCTCTCATCCTCAGGTTATACAACTTCTTTCTCAGGAAAAGTTTATTTACTAGGGACTTAGACTGATAAAACTTCCCCAACTTATCCCATAAATATTTGGCTGTAGCTTTGTTATCCACAATTTTGGTCATCGTGATGATGTTATGATGATGGAAAATCAAGCTCTTCACTAAGAACACTTTCCTGAGAAAATTTACATTTGTCTGCTTCCAGAAATCATACTTTTAAGGGAGGTTCACAGGCTACCTATATATTTGCCTGCGAGAATGCCTGATTCTCGCAGGCTGCTTTAAGCTGGGGTGCGAGGGGTTCGCATTGTACCTAAATATCAGGGTGTGAAAATATTCTAAAGGAAGGAAAAAGATGAAGTTCTCGAGCCTTCTAGAAGGGAATATTCTAGAAGGATGAGTTGGCGTTCGAATGGTTATCTAAGTACTAGTTTTCCTGATATCTTGGGATCATTCCTATCCAAGTAACTAATCTATATTCTCCTATATATTGAGGGGATTTATCATGGAAAAGGTTAGAAGCAAACTAGCAAGAGATTGATTGGAGAATTAGTGGGAGATTGTATGAAGGACTGATGCTACAACAGCTAGAGACACCAGCAAGGTTATCTAAAGTGGTTGATTTTCTTCATGCATGAGCAAGTGTGTGCGTTAGAGCTAGGAGCCATCGAAAGGAGATCTACAACATCAAGGCTCAGGTTCTAAGTCTTACTTTCTATCAATTGAATACAGTAATATGTCCCTTTCCCATAAATATGATGTCACTTTATTACATAACTCCTTGATCATATGTATAGATTAATTGTTGAATATATTGAATTGTCTTCACTTCGATTTGTTTGTTTCGTTGTGGTATGAACGATACAAGAGCATTGTAGCGAAGCTTGGAACAACAGAGACCCAAGGAACAATTCATAAGGTATGCTCATGATCATTGCCTCCTAGTGCATTCAACAATTAAAATCTAGGGAAAGTGTATTATTCTGTCCTGTTTTGTTCTAGATCTAGGTGGATCTAGGGAGATCGGTTTGTGTCCGCACTTACGGATTAATCCTGAAACAAAATTGGCGACTCCACTGGGGATCTATTCCCTTTTTCTTTATGGTTTTTGATTTTTTCTGTGGCCATTTTCTCTAGTTTCATTATTCTCCTGTTTTGTCAGTCTTTGAGTCTTCAGGATATCCTGATAGACTTACTGGGTTCAGAAGCCTGTTTGAATTTTGCTTTCATTTTCAAAATTTTTGTCATCTTCAGGAGTTCTCGCACTGCTTTTAACTGTAGCCTACGAGAATCAATCAATTTTTCACCCTGCATATAGGGTCCAGTGCGAACACCTCGAACCTTTCTATAAGGTGGCCTGCGAGAATCTTATCTTCTCGCACTGTGTAACACTGCTTGCCTACGAGCAAGATTTTTGAAAATTTTGAAATTAAGTTTTGATTTTGTCAACTGCTCAGATCAGTTGAATTACCTCTTTTGGGCTTATTGGATCATTGATTTATATATCTCTTGCTTTAGTTTGCATGCTCGAACAAATTTAGGGTTTCAAGGTTTTTCTTGCCCTTTGTAGCTTGACTTTCGTTTCTTGGCTCTTATTGGCATTTTCATTCTCTCTGACTTTTGGAGTTGAGTGTGTCTAATTGGATGAGAACCAGTGATTGGTAGAGAGTTAAGTGCTTAGTGCTTCTCATTTGCTTGTTGGTTCAAAAGAACATTTTCATTTGCATTGAGAGACTCATTGGTTTGCTCTTTGTTTTTACTTTCATTGAAAGAGTTGATTGGGTTGTTTTTGTTGAAGTTTTTATGATTTGATTTTCTTTCTCGTTGATAAGAGTTCTTTTTGGAAAGTGAACAACTAGTTTTCTTTCAAAATATTGTTTTTTGTATTTTAGAAAACATTGAAAATCAAATTTTAGAGTTTGTTGAAGTATTTGAAAAATACATATAGAGATTGTTCATTGATAAATGATTGTTTGCATTGACATTTGAAAGGAAATTGTGCATTGCATTGTAGTATTGAGTTGATTTGGAAAATTTTCTCTCTCTCCCATAAATAGGATTCATGGAATGAAAAGCATTATATTTCATCATTATCCTTGCATTATTTGGGTCAGAGTCATACAACATGAGTTTCACTTCCGTTACCTTTGAGTAAACAACAGCTCTTAAAAACATTGCGTAATCTTAAAATTTATCTAGTAACTCTTTTCTAGGGCTCTTTTACACCAACATTTAGCTAGGCTAGTGCTTTGGAGTAGGAAGAGAGATACACTCTCCAAAATATCAAAAACACACAATAGCATCTTGAGTTAGGGAGTGTTAAATTCCATTTGCAACATATTGTCCTGGGACGCCCTTCTAACACAAGGGTCAAACACTAGGTCGCATTGGTGTTGGTAGAGTTACTAACCCTGCTTTGTTGACATTGGTGTAGAGATTGCATGTATTATGGGGATCACTCTGAGGTATACCCACAATGATGAGTGGAAGCCTTTGAGTTGGTTTCGGGCTAGATACCCTGCCCTTGCGTGTGGATCGGACTGACGACTGTTCCCCCAGGTTGTACTGTTGTTTTTGGTGACCTTAGTGGCCTATCTCTCTAGGTTCTTACCTGAGGTGAATGTGGAGGGGAAAGTCTTCACGGTACTTGGAATTGATGTTGACCAAACTCACTTGGGATCCTTGGAGGGTATACCCACAATTATGTGTGGGAGATTGCACCAGGGTGTAACTCTGTTAAGCAGGTCGTCAATGTAAATTTTCCACCTTATCCCCTCCCCTTCTCGTCTCATTGTTGCGACGTTGGATTTCATTACCAACTAGTGTCTTAGAAATTAGAAGGTATTGTTTTCTTGGTGATTGCTTCCTAGATTTTTGTTTACTAGCGCGTGCTGTTTGTTTCTCAAAGTTGACCATAGGAATTTCTTCGCGAAGCTTGTCACTTGTTTACAATTTCTCCCCTGCGGCGTTCTCGTAGAATGCAAGGTTTATCTCCAGAGAATATGGACGAGTATCAACCCCCGCCTACTGGTACGCCTGAGGGTTCTCCCCATCAGACTGAAGTCCCAGTGGTTACTCCACCACACGGGGAAACAAGTGACATTTTGGTTGTCATCACACTGCCTCCACAGGTAGAACGAACTGACTCTCTAGAAGATTTTTGAATTACCAATACTAGAGAGGACTATCGCATTTGCCGTGGCGAACGACCTGTTGTGCGATTAAATCCCTCTGACGAAGTCGTTGTTACATCTTTTGAATCAACTGTTGGCCCTTCTCATGGTGTAGTAGGCCAAGATCCTTTTTGGTCGGGTGATTTCCGACGAGTCCTTTTCGGTACTGAGTCACCCCCTGTCTACGCAATAAACCCTCCTGTGTCTCCTGAGACGGAAACTGCACCCGAGACTACTACTTACCACTTTGTTCTCCCTCCTGAGATGGCCCATCTCGCGAATACTACGAGTGTCCAAACCGAAATTACTGCAGCTACTCTTGCTCCAATCAATACCCAACGAATTCCTGATGTCATTCCGACATTACCACCCGGGTACCATGTACTGAATGCTTTGTTGAACGCTTCTAATCCAACAACTCCGCAAACCCCAGTCGGTTCTCCAGGTGGTCCTCCTTTTCCTGGGCATCCTATTCTCGGTTTTATTCTGACACTCCCTCAGTTTCCTTCTGGTAATCCTAATCCTAGTGGTACTATCCCCACTGTTGCACTAAACCCGCAGATTCCTGTTGGTGGACAAGGTGGTACAGTTCCTTTTCCTTTTCCTGGACACAACACAGTTACTACGCAACCTACGGTTGGCACACAACTTCTGGGTGTAACTATACCTACAATAGGGGGACCAACCTCCCCTTTTGGACAAAATATACCCTCTGAATTGGCCCAGTATTGGAATTAGCTTCTACAAAACCTTCCTCAAAATGCTGGGGGGAAGCAAACTGTCCCTACTGTGGGCCAACCTTATCCAGGTATAACTAATCCTATTTGGGGTTCGGGTGAGACTACTCAACCTCAGGTCCCTACTCAAACTCAAGGTTACAATCCTTGGGGTTATTATCCTATCCAGCCTCCATCGAATCAACCAGGGTCTTCCCTCTATGGGTAGACTGCATACAGTCCTACTGGTTTGCCGACAGGGCTTCCACCCCAAAGTCACCAGTACCCGCAAGTAAACCGACAGTTGCCTTTTCTTTCTACTTTGGATTTGCCGCATTTGTCTAGGATTCTAAATGATCCTATCCGTCACTCTCCTTAATGGCCTGCTATTCCTGCTAAACTTCCATCAGACATTCCGAAATTCGATGGCAAGCTGGGAGAGGACCCAAATAATCATGTCATGACTTTTCATTTATGGTGTTTGTCCAACTCGCTGATGGATGACTCCATTCGTCTTCGTCTTTTTCAACGAACCCTTATCGGTTCGGCTGCGAAGTGGTATATTGAACTGCCATGAGGTTTCTTTTCTGATTTCAACACCTCAACTATGGATTTTCTCACACATTACCAGTTACCGATCCGTTACGATACTGGAATTGAGATATTGACTTATTTTAAACAAACTAAAGGTACTCACATCTCGGATCATATACATGAGTGGATACGGCGACGACGTCTCATTAAACTTGAACACCCTGATCAGTTACTGGCAGAATGGTTTACGAAATCTTTCATGAACGAGATTGGTAAAGACATTGCTATGGGTGGTGTTGTTACAGAGGAGCAGGATATAAGTCGTGCTCAGTATCTTGATCTCGTTTATTCACAAACGGGAACACTCTACGATTTACTACCTGAACTACCTCGTCCTGGTACTTCCAACGCTTCAACTGCTCCAGCTGCCTCGCATGCGACTGATGGTGTGATTGGTACTGATCATACTCACTCACATTTTGTTTCAACTAAAACCCCTAAATACACATCTTCTAATGTTCAAAATGATCCGTCTCTTGCTCCTCCCACCAGTAAAACTTCTGAAGTGAACGCTGTTCAATATACGCCGACCGGTAAAAATAAATCAAAGAAAGGGAGAGGCAAGAATAAGGAGAGTAAAAATAATAATCAAAATGAGCAAACTAAAACCCCTCCTGTTGATGATTGGGATAAGCGTAAACCACGTTACCCTTGACTTATCTGTGGTGACGATCACTACACGAAGGATTGTCCTAGATGTGCCGAAGTTAATAAGTTCCTTCAAGGAACGCCGAAACCCTCTACATCGGCAGTCTTTTCCCAAACCTTCCCGTCTCAGCAACATGCCTCCTTGGTCATCCATGACCAACCATCTACTTCTAGGACATCATATGTTTTGATGTGCACTGGTGATTCTAAGAACAATGACGTTTCCATCGCAACTAGAGCCAAAGACTATTCTCCTTCTAAGGAGAAGGTTGACGATTTACCTCCTGATTTGGTACAACCCTCTTCGTCGAATCCACCTACGAACGGTCCTCTTCATCTCGAACGACCGAGCCTTGATACAGTCCTACGACCCCCGAAAGGTGTCGTTAAGAAATCGACATTCAATCCTCATGCTCGTGCGGCCCAGAACTATAGCATTGTCGAATATCTGGCCCAAGCCCCTTCAGTGATGTCTGCCCTTGAAGTCCTTCAGTCTTTCCCTATGCAACGAAGGGCTCTGTTGAAATCCATAGGTGGAATTGATCCCACAGATACAAATCTCATAGTCTTTGACTTGGAAGATCATATTCCAAGGTTACCCCCACAGCTTGCGTTCCAGATACAAGTTGTTGTCGCCGACAAGAACATTTGTCGAATTGTTATTGATGAGGGTGCCTCTATGTGTGTAATGTCTTTTACTTGTTGGAAAGCCATCGACTCTCCTCCTTTAACTGAATCACAAAATACTTTGAAAGCCTTCAATGGCTCGGGTTTTAAGCCTTACGGTGTTCTTTCATCGTTGCTTGTTACTTTAGAAGGTAAGACAGTCTAAGTTGAAGTGGAATTTTTCGATGCTCCCTTAGATTATAATCTTCTTCTTGGTCGCAGCTGGGTAGATTCTATGAACGCTGTTGTGTCAACACTTTTCCGTGTAGTCCGTTTTCCTCATCAAGGAAAGGTCGTTACGGTTGATCAACTTGCCTTCTTTAATTCAGACACTCGCACTGGAAACGTGCCATTTATAGCTAAAACCCCACCGGGTTACGAGAATGTTGGAGTTGGTCTTTTTAAAGACTCTTCGTTAATGGGTACTTTTCCCATACCACCACCACCCGATATTCTACGCCCATCAATTGCTTCTATTAATATGATCTCCGTTGTGCCTCATGAGCTTCCAGTGTCGTTTGACCCTTGGATAGTCCCTGATCCAGGAGATCATCCTCGTTTTGGCGACGTCATGCCGTTAAGTCCGGTCGAGTCTGCTTCTCACGCGATTCAATCGGCAACACCTTCTACACCCTCTATTGAGGAGTTGTCTCCTGATCCTTTCCGTGTTATTTCTTCCCC
Source organism: Picea engelmannii (assembly GCA_009831015.1). Lineage (NCBI taxonomy): Eukaryota > Viridiplantae > Streptophyta > Pinopsida > Pinales > Pinaceae > Picea > Picea engelmannii. The sequence goes on from ML785393.1 coordinate 532,261, forward strand.
TGATGAGACGATCATGTCCGTCATGGGGGGCACCCCTTGGACTGATGGGCATCATCTTTCCAGGTTGTTTTTAGAGCAACAGACTTTTGAGCACTACCCATGGATTCTGACTCCATCACCCTTTGTTGTCATCTCTCCTGTTCCTGTGGTATCCCTTGATCCCTTTATCACAGGGGGCATCGCTTTCATTCCATGTTACCCTCCCTCGGCCGGGGGGCATGGTTACAATATTGTAGTCGTCGATTAGATGACGGAATGGGCTGAGGCGATGTTAACATTTGACAACACTGGTATCCCTTTGAGTGAACCCAGAAAAGGGTTGTACTTGAAGAAGTATTATGCATAAGTCATTTGTGCAAAGTGCTTGTACTTTATGTATCATACTTTGTTTGTGTTACTTTAGTTTGCCTTTGATGTTATCTGGTCTCTGCCCTTATGTGATGTTGTGTTTGATTGCCAGATGTCGGAGTCTTCGCTACCCTATATTGGCTTTGTTGATGGTGCTAGCCATAGTACTCGGAACTTAGCTTCCGCTACATGGGCAATCTATGCCCCAACAAACGAGCTTATATCTTTACGAGGTGTATGTCTTGGACGAGCAACCAACAACATCGCAAAGTATAGCGCCATTATTGAATTATTGGTTGATGCTATCTCTCTCAGAATTCGTCATTTGGTTGTGCGACTTGATTCGCAGCTTGTAGTACTACAGCTAAGTAATGTCTACTCTATTCGAAGTCCTACTTTATTAAGGGTATATTTGCGAATTCACCTCTTGGAACGGTATTTTGATCACATTGAATATCAACATATTCCTAGATGTCTTAATACATTAACAGATGCTTTAGCTAATTATGTATTAGACAGACATTTAAATCATTTATAAATCCAACACCTCTGCAAACCCTAACCGGTTCTCCAGGTGGTCCTCGTTTTCCTGGGCATCCTATTCCCGGTTTTATTATGACACTCCCTCAGTTTCCTTCTCTTAATCCTAATCTTAGTGGTACTATCCCGACTGTTGCACTAAACCTGTAGATTCCTGTTGGTGGACAAGGTGGTACGGTTCCTTTTCCTTTTCCCGGACACAACATAGTTACTACGCAACCTACGGTTGGCACACAACTTCCGGGTGTAACTATACCTACAGTAGGGCGACCAACCTCCCCTTTTGGACAAAATATACCCCCTGAATTGGCCCAGTATTGGAATCAGCTTCTACAAAACCTTCCTCAAAATGATGGGGGGCAGCAAACTGTCCCTACTGTGGGCCAACCTTATCCAGGTATAACTAATCCTATTTGGGGTTCGGGTCAGACTACTCAACCTCAGGTCCCTACTCAAACTCAAGGTCACAATCCTTGGGGTTATTATCCTATCCAGCCTCCATCGAATCAGCCAGGGTCTTCCCTCTATGGGAAGACTGCATACGGTCCTACTGGTTTTTCGACAAGGCTTCCACCCGAAAGTCACCAGTACCCGCAAGTAAACCGACAGTTGCCTTTTCTTGCTACTTTGGATTTGCCGGATTTGTCTAGGATTCTAAATGATCCTATCCATCACTCTCGTCAATGGCCTGCTATTCCTGCTAAACTTCCATCGGATATTCTGAAATTCGATGGCAAGCCGGGAGAGGACCCAAATAATCATGTCATGACTTTTCATTTATGGTGTTCTTCCATCTCGCTGATGGATGACTCCATTCGTCTTCGTCTTTTTCAACGAACCCTTACTGGTTTGGCTGGGAAGTGGTATATTGAACTGCCACGAGGTTTCTTTTCTGATTTCAACACCTTAGCTATGGATTTTTCTCACACATTACCAGTTACCAATCCATTACAATACTAGAACTGAGATCTTGAATTATTTTAAACAAACTAAAGGTACTCACATCTCGGATTATATACATGAGTGGAGATGGCGACGACGTCTCATTAAACTTGAACTCCCTGATCAGTTACTGGCATAATGGTTTACAAAATCTTTCGTGAATGAGATTGGTAAAGACATTGCTATGGGTGGTGTTGTTACAGAGGAGTAGGCTATAAGTCACGCTCAGTATATTGATCTCGTTTATACGCAAATGGGAACACTCTATGATTTACTACCTGAACTACCTCGTCCTGGTACTTCCAACGCTTCAACTGCTCCAGCTGCCTCGCATGCGGCTGATGGTGTCATTGGTACTGCTCATACCCACTCACATTCCATTTCAACTACAACCCCTAAATCCACATCTTCTAATGTTCAAAATGCTCCATCTCCTGCTCCTCCCACCGGTAAAACTTCTGAAGTGAACGTTGTTCAATCTACGTCGACCGGTAAAAATAAATCAAAGAAAGGGAGAGGCAAGAATAAGGAGAGTAAAAATAATAATCAAAATGAGAAAACTAAAACCCCTCCTGTTGACGATTGGGATAAGTGTAAACCACGTTACCCTTGCCTTATCTGTGGTGATGATGACTACATGAAGGATTGTCCTAGACGTGCCGAAGTTAATAAGTTCCTTCAAGGAACGCATAAACCCTCTACGCCGGCAGTCTTTTCCCAACACTTCCCGTCTTAGCAATAGGCCTCCTTGGTCATCCATGACCAACCATCTACTTCTATGACATAATATGTTTTGATGTGCACCGGTGATTCTAAGAATAATGACGTTGCCATTGCAACTAGAGCCAAACACTATTCTCCTTCTAAGGAGAATTTTGACGATTTACCTCCTGATTTGGTACAGCCCTCTCTGCCGAATCCACCTACGAACGGTCCTCTTCATCTCGAACGACCGAGCCTTGATACAGTTCTATGACCCCCGAAAGGTGTCGTTAAGAAATCGGCATTCAATCCTCATGCTCGTGCGGCCCAGAACTATAGCATTGTCGAAGATCTGGCCCAAGCCCCTTCAGTGATTTCTGCCCTTGAAGTCCTTCAGTCTTGCCCTGTGCAATGAAGGGCTCTGTTGAAAGCCATAGGTGGAATTGATCCCACAGATACAAATATCATAGTCTTTGACTTGGAAGATCATATTCCAAGGTTACCCCCACAGCTTGCGTTTCAGATACAAGTTGTTGTCGCCGACAAGAACATTTGTCGAACTGTTATTGATGAGGGTGCCTCTACGTGTTTAATGTCTTTTACTTGTTGGAAAGCCATCGGCTCTCCTCCTTTAACTGAATCACAAAATAATTTGAAAGCTTTCAATGGCTCGGGTTTTAAGCCTTACAGTGTTCTTCCGTCGTTGCCTGTTACTTTAGAAAGTAAGACAGTCCAAGTTGAAGTGGAAGTTTTCGATGCTCCCTTAGATTATAATATTCTTCTTGGTCGCAGCTGGGTAGATTCTATGCGCACTGTTGTGTCAACACTTTTCCGTGTAGTCCATTTTCCTCATCAAGGAAAGGTCGTTACGGTTGATCAACTTGCCTTCTTTAATTCAGATACTCGCACTGGAAACGTGCCGTTTATAGCTAAAACCCCACCGGGTTACGAGAATGTTGGAGTCGGTCTTTTAAAAGACTCTTTGTTAATGGGTACTTTTCCCATACCACCACCACCCGATATTCTACGCCCGTCAGTTGCTTCTATTAATATGATCTCCGCTATGCCTCATGAACTTCTAGTGTCGTTTGACCCTTGGATAGTCCCTGATCCAGGAGATCATCCTCGTTTCAGCGACGTCATGCCGTTAAGTCCGGTCGAGTCTGCTTATCACGTGATTCAATCAGCAACACCTTCTAAACCCTCTATTAAGGAGTTGTCTCCTGATCCTTTCCGTGTTATTTCTTCCCCTGATGAGATGATCATGTTCGTCATGGGGGGCACCCCTTGGACTGATGGGCATCATATTTCCAGGTTGTTTCTGGAGCAACAGACTTTTGAGCACTACCCATGGATTCTTACTCCATCACCCTTTTTTGTCATCTCTCCTGTTCCTGTGGTATCCCTTGATCCCTTTATCACAGGGGGCATCGCTTTCATTCCATGTTACCCTCCCTCGGCTGGGGGGCATGGTTACAATATTGTAGTCGTCGATTACATGACGGAATGGGCCGAGGCGATGTTAACATTTGACAACACCGGTATCCCTTTGAGTGAACCTAGAAATGGGTTGTACTTGAAGAAGTATTATGCATAAGTCATTTGTGCAAAGTACTTGTATTTTATGTATCATACTTTGTGTGTGTTACTTTAGTTTGCTTTTGACATTATCTGGTCTCTTCCCTTACGTGACGTTGTGTTTGATTGCCAGATGTCAGAGTCTTCGCTACCCTATATTGGCTTCACTAATGGTGCTAGCCATAGTACTCAGAACTTAGCTTCCACTGCATGGGCAATCTATGCCCCAACAAACGAGCTTATATCTTTACGAGGTGTATGTCTTGGCAGAGAAACCAACAACATCGCAGAGTATAGCGCCATTATTGAATTATTGGTTGATGCTATCTCTCTCAGAATTCGTCATTTGGTTGTGCGACTTGATTCGCAACTTGTAGTACTACGGCTAAGTAATGTCTACTCTATTCGAAGTCCTACTTTATTAAGGGTATATTTGTGAATTCGCCTCTTGGAACGGTATTTTGATCACATTGAATATCGACATATTCCTAGATGTCTTAATACATTAACATATGCTTTAGATAATTATGTATTAGACAGACATTTAAATCATTTATAAATCAAACACATTACAATTCACACAATGTAAAGTAAACTGGTAGAAGCCGTCTGTATATATATAACGATCAAAAGAGTTTGTTTTTACAAAAGTTTGTCCGAAGACCAAAATATCAAAACTTGAATCTTATAGCTTATATAAGGTGACGTCACGGATGATGTTCACGATAACACACTACTGCCCTAGCTACTCTGCGGAGTAGTCGACCCATAGATGCAAAAACTCCTACAGTGTGACGCTGATTGCGTCGTGGGATCTCTTCCAGAGTCATATCTGGAATGTCGGCTGTCAGGCCCTCTAAATTCTTCTCCACCATCAGATAATCCTCGACGTACTGTGGTACTGCTATTGCTTCCTCTCCTCATCGCTGGATAGGAGAACTACCAGCAGGTCTATATGGTCTGACGTCTGTGTTATCAACAAATATTTGGTGTTAGTCTTCGGATAAATCTATAAAACAAAAACATTTAAATATGATAAAAATTCAAAAACATTTAAAAACAAAAATTTGTGTACTTCTTACCGAGGTCTCCCCACTGAGTGTCCTCAGCAAGTGCTAGATCCGAATCTCCTCAGAAATCCAACTTGACATATGTGTAGTCGTCGACCATCAACATCTGGTTCTGCAACCCATCAAAGAAAATATCATCATATTTGATGATTGGTCCTGCCACGTGTCGGGCCATGAGTCGGCACCACCGCAACATCCTTGGATCCCTAGGACCCGGAAAGTTCCACTCAGCTTGTAATCTAAGCACAGGGACCCTCTCTAGGAAGAAGGACACTAACAAAGATCCATATCCAAACTATTTCAGATCTCCACGCCTGCACTTAGTCAGCTATTTTTTGATACTGCGCAAGACTACATCAGCCCAGTTAAATACCCGGGGCTCAGTACACTTGATGGCCTACTGGAAATAGCTCTGCAATGCCATATGGGGAGAAACACTTCCTACCATCCAAGCAATCGTAAAGAGAATAGTGTGGAGAGTCAAGTCAGTTACTGCCCAGATTGCCACTTTCCCTTTCTTCCTTTCGGCCTCAGGTACGCAGTATTGGTTGCAATATTCACTCATTTTTAACCCCCCTGCTCTGCTGCCGGTCAGACTGACATAGGACCCATGCCTGGATAATCCGGTCAAGAAATATATGTCCTCGATGTCAATAGTTAATGTATGAGCTCCCACAATGAAAACTTGCTGGTCCAGATCCCACATTCAGACTAGGTACTCCAGTAATCGAACTTGGGCTCTCATGCCCGGGATACAAAAGTATTTTAAGAGACCACAGTCTCTTAGTGCAGTGATGGTGGGAGGATGGTTTTTGGAATTTGCATTATCCTCCTCATGTTCTCGTTCCCGCCACTCTAGCACCATGGTTGCGGTTATTTATCTGCATAAGAAACATACAAACATGGTTAATGATCTTATTCATGAAATAATTTTTTTCTATTGGCTAAATGTTTCATAAATTTTTGAGTTCTGTGTTGCTCGCAGGTGCCATACTATGCATAGTGCGAACTTCTCGCAGGTGGCTTAAGGCCCACCTATGAGAATGATTCATTCTTGTAGGTCCCGTATGGGCCACCTGCGAGAATGCCTCCACGCGAATAGGGTTCAAAGAACTAACTTAAAACTGAACTTTTAGCCATTGAAATCAAGTTTTTGAACCATGAAAAGATCAGGAATGAATAACTTACGAAGATGTTGTTGACGGCTCGTCAAATGATCACTCGTAACTCCCGAAAATCTTCGCCGAATGCAGAGGGTAAAATGACGGTTTTTTGAACACAAATGGTAAAGTGTGAAATGATATGGTAAATTTGGTTATTCACTCATTTTAATTACTTTTTACTATATCAAATGTGGGTTTTTTAAGTTTATTTATTATTTAAACCTAATCACTAATGTGAAAATGAGTGAAATGACTTGCAGGTACGAAACATGGATGATTATGGACAGAATTTTCCTTGGTGTGGTGTGATTTTGATTGTCTTTTTATGGTTTTTACATTAAAACCTCGAGCACCTTTTGTCCGTTCCTGCGCTTGTGAAAAACATAAGAACGTGACCGAGCGTTGTTTTATCACATTTTCGGGCTCGCTGTGGTTATACGAAAAAGGAACCCCCCTGGAGTTCTCTTTAAGCTCTTTTCAGACTCTCTAAACATGAAAAGATTGTCGAGCGATCTTGCTACTGTCACGCTTTCTAACGTATTTGAAATACACATCTTTCGAATGATATTTTAACCCTTTTTCGGTCTCGTTGGACTACTGTATGAAAAAAGAACTGAGAGAGTTCTCTTTTAAGTGTTTTTCCAAACTCTATAATCTTGAAAAAACCTGTGAGTTTACTATCTCTGGACTCGTTAAACAAACATTGACAGACCCGTGATGGGACCGAACCACTCCTTCCTAGGGTTCGTTAGAAATACTCCGAGGGACTCGTCCGAAGGATGAGCTTATATTAACCAACATATGTGATCCTCTTCAAGCTTGTGTAAAAATAAAGAGGTACTTGCCAGAAATGGTGGGGGAAAATTTGGGAAAGGGATATGTTTCATCTTTGTGTTGATTGGCAGTAAGTGTCGCTCTTGAACATGACACCCCCTATTCATCATTTGAAGCCGGTTTGGGAAACCCGTTTGTCTCTCATTCGATTTGATAACAAGGTCATTCCATGTGTCGTATTTGAGTCAATGCTGCCAAATCATTGGTCGTGTCGTTCATATGTTCAAGAGCAGTCCTTTGAGTCGGCCATCTGCAGTTATCCATTCATTCCGTGTCGGCCTTCCCTGTGTCCAGTCCAATTTGAAAAATGCTCCGTTTCACCTTCAAACTCTGTTAATCATTTTGTGTCATTGATGGGGGATACATCAAGGCCCTCTTGTGACAAGTCTTATTCCGTCGACTTCAGCACATTATCCAGAATCAAGACTTAGAAATTATTCAGTACCTTGGAGCTTGCATGCCTCAATGGCAAGTTTCCTCGCTTTCGACAGTGGGTTTACATCATTGACCCCTGATCGAAAGATTCCATCGGGTGTTTGACACCAACTCATTTATTCACAGTCGATGGATTGTACTATAGTACCTTTGGAGTCATTGACATCAATGGTGATTTCCCTCGCACTTGTTAACGGTTACATCAATGACCGGTAATCAAGTGGTTTCTACCATGTTCGACTTTAGCACATGTAATCACATGGTTAGATTCGTACTTTGGGTGATGAGGTTGAAGACCCTGGATATTATCTTTATGATCCAGGTTGCGATGGAGTATGTATAATTTGCGACACATAGATCCACTGTGTATGTTTCATGGCTATGTCGTATTGATTTAAACTTTGTCGCATAGATCCACAGTGTATTCAGGTGGCTATGCTATATTGTGACAGCATGGATCCACAGTGTATGATTGGTGGCCATGACCTTTGTTTATGATGTCATCAGTCTATGATCTGAGTATGGGAATGCCTACCTCAACAATTGGTATACATGATATTCTGTCGATGCTTGGATGTTTGTAGGTTTTCGATTAGATGTGCTTTTGGTTCTTGACACACACATGCAACTTACAAAGTCTATCGACTGTCACTGGTTCCACTCTCAGACTTTGGGGGGCATTATGTTATCCACAATTTTGGTCATCGTGATGATGTTATGATGATGGAAAATCAAGCTCTTCACTAAGAACACTTTCCTGAGAAAAGTTACATTTGTCTGCTTCCATAAATCATACTTTTAAGGGAGGTTCGTAGGCTACCTATATATTTGCCTGCGAGAATGCCTGATTCTCGTAGTCTGATTTAAGCTAGGGTGCGAGGGGTTCACACTGTACCTAACTATCAGAGTGCGAACATCTTCTAAAGGAAGGAAAAAGATGAAGTTCTCGAGCCTTCTAGAAGGGAATCTTCTAGAAGGATGAGTTGGCGTTCGAATGGTTATCTAAGTACTGGTTTTTCTGATATCTTGGGATCATTCCTATCCAAGTAACTAATCTATCTTCTCCTATATATTGAGGTTATTTCTCATGGAAAAGTTTAGAAGCAAACTAGCAAGAGATTGATTGGAGAATTAGTGGGAGATTGTATGAAGGACTGATGCTACAACAGCTAGAGACACCAGCAAGGTTATCTAAAGTGGTTGATTTTCTTCATGCATGAGCAAGTGTGTGTGTCAGAGATAGGAGCCATCGAAAGGAGATCTACAACATCAATGCTCAGGTTGTAAGTCTTACTTTCTATCAATTGAATACAGTAATATGTCCCTTTCCCATAAAGATGATGTCACTTTATTACATAACTCCTTGATCATATGTATAGATTAATTGTTGAATATATTGAATTGTCTTCACTTCGATTTGTTTGTTTCGTTGTGGTCTGAACAATACAAGAGCATTGGAGCGAAGCTTGGAACAACAGAGACCCAAGGAAGCATTCATAAGGTATGCTCATGATCATTGCCTCCTAGTGCATTCAACAATTAAAATCTAGGGAAAGTGTATTATTCTATCCTGTTTTGTTCTAGATCCAGGTGGATCTAGGGAGATCGGTTTGTGTCCGCACTTACAGATTAATCCTGAAACAAGCTTCCTTTGACACATTCAATAATACTGAATCTGAGAGACACAATCAGATTGTTCTCTTCTCCTTCCAATCCAAGTTATTTTGGTCATCTGCTGAAGTTCCTGTAGGTGCAGTGCCTGGATCCACCATGATCCACTGATCTATGTCCACCAACAGATCTTCCATATTGAGCTTCCACAACTCAAAATTTTTCCCATTAAACTTCTCAATCTCCATTTTTTAATTGCTCACCATTTCTTTTCACTTGAAAAATCAATACCTAAGATATCCCATTGTAACAAGGCTTATCACAGTCTTGAGCCAAACCCTTGACCATAAAGGCATCCCCCCAAATCCAACAAAGCTATAATACCAATTGTAGATTTTAACCTTGTACAATATTTTACTGCAAATAGATTTCCAATAAAAGAACCGAAAAGATACAATGGAAAATACACACATTACGCAGATATTTTTCCCTTGCAAACCCAAACCGGGGAGACCAACATATTCTATATTCATTCATAGTGATACATTGTTTACAATACAATCTACATATAGGAGCCAACGACATCCAAAACCCTAACCCAATGAATTGGATTAGTCAACAACCCTAATTCCTTAACTAGAAATAGAAAACCATCGAAAAAAAACCATGTGCCGAAAAAGCTCCCAACAATGGACATGAAAATTGAGGTGACACAAAAAATGAGGCAAAAATGTGACACATTTCCTAAGTAATTTGTTTTTTTTCTTGGAGGCGCTTCCCCCAAACCCCCACGCAGGGGGGGTATCGCCCCCCTACGTGCTTGATTCAATGTAGAAAACACTAGAACTAGTCGTGCAAAGAATATAACACATACCCAACAGAAACAACTACAATGTGGAATCAAGGGTGGCTTTCTTCCCAAGATATGGGTCTAGATGTGATCTCACATCAACAATGGAACATATTTATCTATGAACTCAAAAGAGAACATGTTAGACTTCAGGATGGTGATGATGAACTTGTGTAGGTATATAACCCACAATAGGACAATATATGACAAAATTGGGATATATGTCAATGCAGGAGGTCAATTCAATGTCCACTCTATGGTGGCACAAAAAAATATGGAAAATTAAGGCCTTTTTAAAGGAATGCTTTTTTTGTGGCTCAAACTAAAGAACGTGGTTCTCACTTGGGATTTGATAAAGGTGTAGCTTTGAGGGTCCCGAGTTTGTGTATTATGTCGTAGTGTATGTGAGAAAATTCCCCACTTGTTTTTGGATCATCCATATACTAGATAAGTATGAGACCACATGGAGACTCAATTGAATATGCAACAGCTATGGAACAAACATAACATTGAGGAGTGCTTCAAAAATTATTTTGAAATGCGTAAACTTAAGAAACTGATAGCTCTTCCCATTATTGTTGCTTGGGGAATTTGGTTGGATCATAATAAGTGTTTTTTTGAGGATAAATTGATCTATTTGATGAAGGATTCTCTACAAGCTCTTTCTATTTACAACTCACACATTCCACCCACCAAGGACAAACCTCCCCACATTGTAGGGGAGATAACAATTGATAGAGATAAAGCATGGGGGTTTTTCTATGGTGCTAGTCACGAGAATGGTTTCATTAGTGGTCTAGGGTTCGTCCTCAATTTCATGGCCAACCATTATCTCAATGGAAAATAAAATATGGGAAATGGTACCAACAACATGGGGGAATTTAGTGCATTGTTTTCATTGCTAAAAGTTTCATTAGAGAGAAACATTCATCAACTTTAGGTCTTTGGTGAATTTGAGTTGGCCATAATTTGGATGTAGGATTGAGCACAGATTAACAACTCGGGTCTCGTGCACATTTCACAACAATTGAAATCGACTTTGGTTCACTTCCAAGATATTTCCTTTACTCATGTATTAAGAGAACTAAATACACAAGAAGATTGCCTTTCAAAGGAGGTCCTTCTCCTCCCAAAGAACACCAATATACAAGAAGAATTCATGGATGATTTAGTTACTTCTCATTTAGAGAGAAACTTCATAGATTCATGATATACTCTTTATTGTATTTTGATTTTTAGCTTTTAAATGATCTATATAAGTGCCATGTGGTTGAGTCAAGTAGCTACTTCTATGGTGACAATATGATACAAAACAATAAGTTGTGGGCTTCATGCATAATGTGCTCCTCTCATTATCTATTCTGACATAATAAAGGGATATGCTTTTGGTTTGTTCAACGCTTATACATGACTTTGAAATGTAATTTCAATTTTAAGTTGAAATAATTGAAATGTACTTTTGGTTTTAACTTGAAATATAAGGTAGGATTTGTTTTTTGGAAAAAAATGTCTAGGTCATATTTTAATGGTAAAATATATTATATAAATATATATTAAACCAATATATATCTATATATTAATTATATCATAATTATATATTTATTATTATATATTATATATTAATTTCTTATTAATTATATCATATATTGATAATTATATTAATAATATATTTATCATTTATTAATATATTCATTCATGTATATGACATAATATATTTATACATAATTAAAAATAAAATATACATATATAATATATTTATAATGTTAAACAATTAATTATTTAACATTATAAATATATTTTGGATTTATAAATAGTTTGAATTTATAAATCCAAAACCCTCAAAGAAATTCAAAATTCCATGTGGGAAGCGTTACATACACCAACCTGGTAGAACCTTTAAAGCTAGGATTAAAGATAATATAGTTAAAACTACCTACCAACAGATATCCATATTAACTCTGGATCTATCATGTGTCGATAGGCATCAAATTTTTTGAGATGCAAACTTGAAGAGATGTTTACATCTCGAAGGATTTGATGTTTCTCGGTACATGATAGATCCGGAGTTAAGAATGAATATACACTGGTTCTATATAATAATAATAATAATAATAATCTAATTTTAAGGTCACGACCAAGGATACCAATTTTCAACTCCATGTTGAGCATGAAAGGAATTGTACATCTCCCTCATATTCAACCCACCATTCAAATTATTTAACCATAATAATTTTTTACTTTAACTTGTCATATATATATATTGAAATATTTATTTGTTATTGTTTTACTTAACGGTGAATGTTGATATAAAATTATTACTTAAGGTGGTGGATGCTCAAATATTTTTTTTAAATGTCACGTGTCAACTTTCAATATATATATATATATATATATATATATGGCCCAATTTGAAATTATTTTTTCCTTATAAATATTATTTTAAATGTCACATGTCAACTCGATAATATTAAGCATTAAATGAATTAAGAATCTCCCTCATTCTAGGAAGTAGAAATCACCTATTAACGAATTCAATTAATATATCTCTTTCTCTCTCTATATAGAGTTGATATATAATTATTTTACTTAAAATGGATATTGAAATATTTTATTTATGACCCACATTGAAATATTTTTTTGTTATTAATATTTTTTTTATATGCCACTTGTCAACTCCATGTTAAACATAGAAGGAACTACACATCTCCCTCATATTGGGTTGTAAAAAACTCCTTTTGACGCAATAACCATATATCCAAATAAGTTATCGGTGAACACTCTGAGAATTCCAAACACCTTATTTTATTTGACCAAAAACAATTTTGGCCTTAGCCCCTCATTACTACTCCGGTCTCATTTGGGAGGCCCTATGAATCGAAAAACATCCCAATAACTTTACACGTGAAGATGTCTACAAACTTAGTCGATCTTGGAAGCCCACTATTCATCACCTTAACCATTAGGCTTCCTCCAACCCCTCCTGCATCCTCTCCTAATCCGTGGTTTCTTTTTCTCACATCTAATTGATCCACTCTCTACATCTTTTCTCTTCTTCTCTCTGGTTCCACTTTTCTCATTGGTTTAGTGGTTTAACCTATCAGGTTTTTTTGAATGATCAATATTTCATTCTATCTCTATTAATTTCTCTTAATTAAATAAATCCTTTGGGTTTAGTTCTTAACTTTCTTTTTACCGTTTTCCATTCCATTTTATTATTATCTCCTAATTCTGAATCTCCCCTTTAAGTAAATAAGGAAATCCTTTTTAATCTCCCCTCAATAAATGATTCTAATTTATGCCTGCTTTTATGTTCTTTTGCAAAATCCCCCCTTTTTAAATCATTCTCATCACTTTTTATTACTACTCCATTCCCTTGATAATATTTTTATGTGAATCTCAACGACTCTTACCCATTCTTATTCACTTTTTATCCCTTCTTTAATAATCTATTATCTTGGTTCATATCAACACTCTCTTTTATCCCCTCTTATAATCTTTGTTATTTTCTCACTGTTATAGTGTCATTTGAAACCACATATGCTCACGATGACTCATTTTTCTCAATTACATCCCTTTCCCTGTTTGCAGGACCAAAATCCCCCTTTTAGTCCCTAAAAATAATTAAAAAACCCCATCTTACTTCCTTAAAGCAACTCACATACATATTCCCCTTTCTAGTTAGCAACCCACCTACATGTTAATTTGGCTCAAAAAAATAATAAATACTGAATTTTTTGGGTAGAGTTTACGGGTTCCTCGGGTTTTTGACCTCCTATAGCCCGTCCATACATACTCCAATTGTAAAAAGAGAGTACAAATTAGAGCCTTGGGGTGGAGGAAAAACATAATAGAGAAATGCATTCTTATGCTGGCATTTTCATTATAGCCCTGTAAGTCCCCTTTCCCCCTTGCATCTGAGATTGTCCTTCAAAACCCTTGTTTTTAGAAGTTGTGTTCTCCCTATATTGTCAGGAAGAAATCCTTTGTCTTCCTTGGATCTTTTTGAACACAATTTTTTTGAGGTTTCACTACTACATATTGAAAAATTTGTGACGACTAATTGCGACGAAAGTACTCTTTCATCACAAAATTCAAGAGAAAAATTTCAATTTTTCAATTTTGTTCTAAATCCAACCCATATTTGTCTCTATCTAGACGAAATAAAACTTTCATTTGTTTTGCAACGGTCATCAAGATAATGGACTATTGTCGCTATTTCGACGAATGTGTTTATTCGTCGCAAGAGCGACATTAACTATTGATCGTTACACTCTTTGCTATTATCCATATTGACCGTTATATAATTTGACAAAGTCTAAATTGATTCGGTCAACCATCATCGCAAGAGCGACGATATGACCATTATAACCGTTATACCCTTTGACAAAGTGACCTAAATATAACAAGCTTTTCTTCTCAATTGCGATGACAGTGACCTAAATTGACCTATAAATATTAGACAATTTAAATATGTTGCGACAATCTTGCTATAACAACGATGGTTCCGAAAGGGTATTTTTGTGTGGAAGAATGTCGCAGAATATAGTTAGAGGTGGGGAAAAAAGTAAAGTGGGTGAAAAGGGTGATGGTAGATGTTATTTCCCTTGCAAAAAATGTTGCCTCATATGTCCCGTAAGAATTTTAATAGCAACAACTACAAAACATTGTAGGAAATATGGGCACATTGATGGTGGATGGAATGAACATCGTCCCATGGTAATTAGCTGTATATTCATTATCTGTTTTTATATTGTCAATTTTATATAAAATT
>ML785393.1:547154-557356 GCA_009831015.1 Picea engelmannii
TATATATATATATATATATATATATATATATATATATATATATATATATATATATATTGTTTGAATGTTTGTTATAGTATACACTAATTTTGCATGATTGTTTGTAATTATAAAGTTAGAGTTTCCCTCTAACTTTCCGTAGAGTATTACACCAAGTAGTAGTAGAAATGATGTTGTACAAGCTGAGGAACATAATGACCAAGAAAATGAGGATATCATGGAAGAATATGATGGGAAAAATAAAGTTAATGATCCCATGGAAGAAGATAATGGGACAAATCAAATGATCCAAGATTTGTTTTCACAGTCAGATGAGGATGGGGACAATGCTGGTATTTATGAACCTCTATTAGAAAAGGCAAATAAACGACTTTATGAAGGATCAAGAGAAAATATTTTCTCCGCTACATTGCTTCTAGTGAACTTAAAGGTTATGAATAATTTGTTTAACACTTGTATGACATAGATCCTAAGGTATGTAATATGTTTCATCTCCTATTATACATAAATGTTGATTTTTTTCTATTTGTTTTTAGTGTTAATTAATGTGTAAAATAAGAATGAAAATTTCACGATTAATATTCTTTGCATTTACTAGTTATTTGTTATGTTGTAGATTGTTAGGTGAATTTTTGTTACCAGCTTCAAATATTTTACCTCGCACATATCGAGGTTTGCATGCCATTATGAAAGACATTGGAATGGATTATGAAACTATATATGCATGTCCTAATGATCATATTATATATTATGGACAACATGCTTTGAAAATAGAATGTCCACAATGTCTTATTAGTAGATATCGAACCGATCACGTAACAAAAAGGGTGTCTCGAAAGGTTCTTCATCATATTCCCATAATTCCACATTTATAACAATTGTTCAGGTGTGAAAGCATAACACAATTTATGGATTACCATGCACGTAACAGAAGTGGAGATGGTGTTCTTTGAATGCCTGCCGATGGTTCTGCATTTAGGGAAATTGAGGAAAAATGGGCAGATTTCAAAGATGAACCTCGTAATGTTAGGCTTTCATTGGCATTTGACGGTGTTAATCCATTCAGCGAGCTTAGGTCTATTTACTCAGTGTGGCCTATTTTTTTTATCAACAATAACATTCCTCCTTGGATGTCAATAAAGAGGGAGCACATAATGTTGACAATGATTGTTCCAAGTATTTGTTTACATTAATTTTTTGAATGTAAAATTTTCATTTGTTTCAATTTTTGCATAACATATTTTGTTTATTTATTTACTTATATATATATATATTACATGATATCATTCCTATAGTAATTATATGTAATTTCAAACAATTAGGTAAGTACTAGGTTAAATATATGAATGTATATATCGAGCCTCGTATCGACGAGCTACTAAAGTTATGGCCTGACATCACAATGTATGACATATGTAAACCAATCGGGGAGAAGAAATTTAAATTATGTGGAATACTTTTATGGACAATTCATGATGCCCATGGACTAACATATTTTTGTGGTATGTAGAATTCTAATATTTCTCTTTAATACTATATAATTTTTTAATGTTATCATGGTGCACATTTAATTTTTAAATAATCTCATCGTATAATTGACATTAATCCATTTTGTTGCAGGTCTTCAAACAAAGGGTAAATTTGCATGTCCAGTTTGTGGCCCTAAGATGAAGTATTGTCATTCAAATTTTTTAGGAAAGGTGGTGTTTGATGAGTATACGTACCTCCTCCCTAAGAACCATAGGTATCGTACTACTGAAAAACATCTTTTCAATGGGAAATAAGAGACTGGTTTAAAACCACAAAGAATGACACCTCACCTATGGAGGTTGTAATATAATAGAAATTGTCAAGTTACTCAATTTCTTTATGTATCGTAGATCATGTAATGTTTTGAATGTTTATTTTAATCATTGAATTTATTTTACCGTATTTTATAATTATTTTTGTGATTTCTTTTATGCTTCATGAAGGCCACAATCATCATGAAGGTATTAATAATGGGCTTCCATGAGGAATGAAATGTTATCCCACTCAATTCATGAGGTTTCCCTACTATGAGGAGGTAAAAATATCTCATTTGTTTGATACAATGCATATCGGGAAGAATGTGAAAGAAACATTATGGCGAATCATAGATGATAGGAGGGACAAAGAAAAAATTGTCAAAATTTGTATTAACATTCAGGAAGCTAATCATGCACTGCGAAGAGTGATTTGATATTCAAATAGATCAGATGGAGTACTAGACCGAAATAACATTCTATGGTTATTAACATATCAACAAATCAATGATGTAAAAGAGGTCATTCAAAGAATTAAATTTCCCACGGGTTTTGCTTCAAACATAAATAATATCTTAACAAAAAAAGGTGAATTTGCTGGGGTAAAAACACATTATTGGCATACCTTCATTAAGGTAATAATTTTGGTATACATATTTATATATATTGTCCTTATACATATTTAATTTGTTTTATTTTTTCTTGTCTACATTGGTCAAAACAAATAACAATTCATTTTTTTGTTACAGTATGTTCTACTGCTATCTCTCCCAAATGACTTTGACAACAATGTCAAACAAGTTATATATGATCTTGGAAAATACATGAGGTAAGTAGTTGTGATTTATATGAAAAATGTTCTTTCAAATTATTGTTGTACTTATATAATTACACATTTTTTACTTGTAATGTAATATATTATATTATGTTATGTTGAAACATGTTATTTTCTTGTGTCATGATCTCATGTAGATGGTTGTCATTGAAAGAAATCCATGAAGATGATATAGAGTATTGGAAGAGAGAAATTCCTCGTCTAATGTGTGAAATTCAAAAGTATACACCTCCAACATTTTTCAATGCACAAGAACACTACCTCATACACCAAGATGAGGAGATTGAAATTTGTGGACCTGTTCACACAAGGTCAATGTGGATGGTGGAGAGGCACTTGAAATCATTGATGACGTTGGTTAGACAAAGAGCACGTCCTGAGGGTTCTATGGTGGAGGGATATATGGTATATCAATCCATGGTGTATATTAGTCAATATCTTCCTAAATTAGCAGGGCCAACTATGCATGCAGTGGATCACATTTGGGATGTGAACTCCATCAAAAAATTTGAAGATCAGGAGCATTTGTTGGGGAAATGTAGAATGAAAAAAATGAGAGGTAATATATTAATAATTTTGGAAATTTATATTAATAATACATATAAAGTTTCATTTTTTGTGTATATGATCACACTCATTAATATATTAATATAATTTATTTCATAAATTATTAATATTTATAACCTTCATATTGGACGTTATAAATAATATTTAATATTGGTGAATTATGATTTTTTAATTCAGTTGCTCAAGAGTGGGATGCACTGCATTTATACATTGCAAATAATCTTGATTGGATGAATGTATGGATTGAAATATGTAAACAACATAATGGAAGTAGGTTATCATGGCAACAACTCTCTGAATTGGTTAGAGAAGCTCGTCATAATGGAGATGTCAATGTTATGCAAAGGGAAATTGATTTAGCATATGGATTGAAAGATGGACAGGTAAGCAAAATCACCCATTTTATTCAGTTATTTTATATTATATTCAGGGATGATTTTAAGGTGGAAATTTATTTTAAAATGTAGAAACCTTGGCGAATCTTACTAATCCTTCATATGCCAACTATAAATGTTTAGTGATAATTTTGTAAAAATATTAAAATTTCTAAGGATTTTATATAGTTTGTATAAAATTTTGGCAATTTTTAAGGTAAAATAATTTTATCCTATAGAATTTGGGCGAATCATTTTTAGAATAACGAATCTTTTTTTGGGGAAAACCATGGAAAATTAGCCCATGAGAGAAATTTAGCCCCTAAAATCATCCCTGAAATTTATATTAATGTGACTGCATGTGTATTGCATTTTTCAGATACTTTCGAAGTTACATAAATATATATGTTAATTTATTAATTGACAATGCATCTTTTATATATTTGGCATATTGTAGTTGAAACACCACAAGGCTATGTGGTGCAATAGTTGTAAATTTCACATCAAACAATTGGATGAAACCAGAAAAACTTCTGATAGTGGGATAACTGCAATATTCTAGGTCACTAATGTTTCCTCTAGGAGTGACAGACATCCCCGAGAATATAAAAATAGATACTATGGGTATTTAAATGATATACTTGAGTGTGACTTTAATTCCTTCAAATCAGTTTTGTTCGATGTCAAATGGTATAGGTTATGAATGGATGAATCCAATGAGGAAATAATTGTTATTCAACATGCCAATGGATTTCCAATGATTAAAACGATGGTGTCTGGAAGAGGGCATGATTGTTATGTTTTTCCAAGCCAATGTGAACATGTCTTTTACTCAAATGTTCCAGGTGAGAGGGAATGGTCATTTGTTGTTAGATATGATCCAAGAGGAAGGCCAATTAAGTATACTCATTTACAAGAAGAAGATGATATTGAAGATCAAGAAAATGATTCGACAGATCAGATAGAGCCAGAATATCATGCAGGGTCGACAGATGAAGAAGACGAAGAAGATAATGATCCAGGCGTAGGAGACAATATTGAAATTATTGATGATGATGTCGATGAAAATATGCTTGAAAATGACATTGATGACGAGGATGATATCATCAATCCTTTCAACATTGTTTCTGGACCGGATGATGATACATATGTCGATTTTGAAGAAGAAGATCAAGATACAGAATAAGGATGATTAAACAGATGTTTAGGTTGGATTAGGTACGTGACTGTATAATATTTTAATTTGTATGAATTATTCTCTTAAAATAATTTACTAATAATGTCATGGGTAAATTACATGTTTTGAAGTTTTATGCGACGTTTTTATATCCTATGTTACATGTTGTTTAATTATTATGTGAAACCTTGAAATAGTTTCCAATATACTAAAGTACGTGGTAGACTAAAAATATCATTTAGAAACACAAAATTTCATGTACCTTCATTAATTTTTGTTTTTGTAGTTTCTATGCATGATTCTTAATAGGATGTTGCTTTCGATTATTTTCTATTTTATAGATTGGGTTTTGGGGATCAATTGAGAGTGATGTGAGGGGGAGGGGAGGGGCCATATGAGCTTCCACCTTCACATGGTTGGCCTTGTTCAGTAGAGGATAAATTATTCTCGAAACCAAGAGAAGCTCTTTCATTTTTATACCATCACGATCGTATACGATTGCATCAATATTGTTGTCATAGTATTGCATCAACGAATTTTCAATGAACGTGTTTGTAATTTCTATAGAATTTTTGTTGAAACCCTAATTTTCTTTCAAAGTAGACAATTTGGTTGACGCAAGTTTTAATTAGTTTGCATCAGTCTTTCTTCATTTTTCTTTCATGTTCTACATTAATGTATATACAATGTATCCATGTCATAGTTGTGATGAAAAATCCCTCTTTTTCATTGATTTCTTAATCAACTCCATAAAAATACTCCCTTGCAGTACTAGATGCGGGGACGTGTGTAATGTTGAACGAATTTTACAAGGAACAAGGAATGAAAATTGTACGAGGATAGACTATTCACATGCCTTAACGATATGGGAGGGTTTTTGGACTAAAATTTCACTCACACACCCACTTTCTTCCATCATCATATCATCATGTAAACAATAAACCCTATTTTTCATATGTTCTAGTAGATATGTTAATGATTCCAAATTTCATATTTGTATTTGACTCAAGGTCCAACTAGCTTGCAAAGTATCAAATTTTAATTTCAAGTTGATAAAACAAATATGAAATAAATCCAAGCATCATTTGATATCTTCGTAACAGATACGAATGTAAATAATCTTGTGATGAATTATCTATACTTTCGATGAAAAAGTTCGTTGATAGTATAGCTAATTCGTCCCAAGAATGTGTCTAATTTGAATGGTGTTACATGGTTTGCAAGGAGTGTAGGGATTATAATATGTTTCAATGTAGTGTAGCCTATAAAAAAAATCTCTATGCCAAACCTCAAAATGGATAGTACCATATCTTGTTCATAAGACAAATATTCTTTGTATGTTTCCTTTATGGTGGATCAAGCCCTCAGTACACATGATGCATGAAAATGAAATGTAACAATTTGACTATTGAATGATAGTGTTATGTCACCCATGGTTAAGGAAATAAACTAAGTTTCTTAGGTCCTTTTGAATCTTCTTAGAATTGAGATTCGTTACATAGTCCTTGAAAAAAGAAAAAAGACTTATGTAGCGGATTTTGGTCTTTGTGTGGGACATTTTATGCCATTATAAGTATGTTTTGTACAAAAAAAATGGATCTTGGTGAATACACCATGGTCAAGGAACGAGGAACAAGGAACAAAAATTGTACTAGGACTAGACACAGGCAACAGTGACCTGTGAATAGGGCCAACGTTGAAAGTTTTTCAAACAGTTTTTGTATGCACTGAAATTTGACATGGATAGAATATTCGTATTCCTTAATGATATGGGAGGGTTTCTAGACTCAAATTTGACTCACATACCCACTTTCTTCCATCATCAATTCATCATGTAAACCATAAACCCTACTTTTCTTTCAAAGTACACAATTTGGTTGATGCAAGTTTTAAGTTTTCATCATTCTTTCTTCATTTTTCTTTCAGGTTCTACATTAGTGTATATACAATTTATTTGTGTCATATTTGTGATGAAAAATCCCTATTTTTCGTTGATTTCTTAATCAACACCATAAAAATACTAGAGGCGGGTAACAGTGACATGTGAATGGGGCCAACGATGAAATTTTTTCAAACTGTTTCTGTATTCATTGAAATTTGACATGGATAGACTATTCACATGCCTTAACGATATGGGAGGATTTCAGGACTCAAATGTCACTCACACGCCCACTTTCTTACATCATCATATCATCATGTAAACCATAAACCCTAGTTCTTATAGTTAAATTGTAATGATGAGATCCATAACACTACAACCCATATCTAACAAAGACTGGTTAACATTCCCCAATGTTAATAATTCACAAGACATGGGATGAGTAATTGCACATTCTATCATATATTTCACTTCCATTTTAGGGGGTTCATCACACCTAATGGTGTCCTGCTAGTTTATTGTTATTATTATTAAAAATGACTTAACCTACCTAACCCATCAACCAACCTAACCTACTCCATTAACCCACATAAGGTACTTACCCCAATAACTTACATATTGTACCCCTTTGACCCACAACCAACGTAACCCACTAACCTACTTAATAGACATACCTACCCCACCTAATCCAAAAAACTATCCCACCTAACCCACTAAACCAACCTACCTAATCCACATAACCCACATAACCTACCTATCCCAAAAACTATGTAACCTTCTCTATTAACCCAACCAACCTACTTACCCCTCTAATTTATATAACCTACCCCACTAATGCACCTAACTCACAATACTAACTCAACTAACCCACTTGACCTACCTAACCTAACCCATTATCATAATTTGGTAGGATATTGGTAGCTTTCAATATTGTTATCTCTTATATCTCAGTGCATGATGACCGTGGGGGACAGTTTGAAAAAAAACAAGAAAATTACAATTTTTAAAGGTAAAATCCGACATCAAGGCCAATTTTTTGGGTGGAGTCAGAGGATGCCTTCGAATTTTGGGTTCAAATGTAGTTGTGTTAGAACAATTATTCCTTACATAGGGATTATATGGTGCAATGGAGTGTAGTATATCAAAACAATCTCTATTCCAACCTCAAAATGGATAGTACCATATCTTGTTCACAAGACAAAGATTCTATGTATGTTGCCTACGTGGTGTCTCAATCCCTCACACATA
This sequence comes from Picea engelmannii, assembly GCA_009831015.1. Taxonomy (NCBI): domain Eukaryota; kingdom Viridiplantae; phylum Streptophyta; class Pinopsida; order Pinales; family Pinaceae; genus Picea; species Picea engelmannii. Next base: position 555,019 of record ML785393.1, read on the forward strand.
TTGATGCATGAGCACCAAAGATAAATGATAAAAATATGAAAATGAGTTCTCTAACAATAGGCACACATCCAACCGTGGCCTTAAAGCATCTCAGTTTTGTTTTAACACTTGGCCAATACTCATCAATACCTATCCATGCACAACAACACAAGGAACAATAGCATCCAAAAAGTATAAAGAGACTACAACACACCATTATGGGAAGATTTTTTAATCTTATTAATATGAAGAAGGTTTCCGAAGATACAACAAGGGGGTGGGTGAAACCTTGTCCCTGCAAATCTTTTATAGAAATAAAAATAAGTCATGGCACCTCTCCCTATTGCCCAAAATAATTGCACAATCTAACCCCCGAAGGAAAGTAGGCAAGATCCAACCCACGCAAGGCGAGTAGGAAATATGGGCGCCCAAATGCATGAAGAGTCGTAACAAAAACAACCACACAAGGGAGTACTAGGAAAAAAGATGAGTTAGATGACAGATAAGAATCAATTTTGGTTTCGAGGTAGACTTTTTAATATGGCAAGGCAAGGAAAGGTATCTCTAGGGAAGAAGATGAGCTAACCGTCGAATAATGAATAAAGTTGGTCACAGCATAAATTGTTTAAGACGGCCTAGGAAAGGAAAGGCGCTAGGAGGCAAGGCAAGCCAAGGCACACCATAAGGCAAGGTGCCAGGAGGCAAGGCACACTACAAGGCAAGGTGCCAGGAGGCAAGGAAAGGAAAGAAAACAAGAGGTAAGGCAAGGGAAGGCAAGGTTCCAAGAGACAATGAAAGGTAAGGTGCTAGGAGGCAAGGCAAGGGAAGGTGCAAGGGAGGCAAGGCATGACAGGGCACCAAGAGGGAAGGTAAGGCAAGGTGCCAAAAGGCAAGGAAAAGCAAGGTGGTAGGAGGAAAGGATGAAAATTTGGGAATGGCCACATGAGTCAGTGCCAGGCAAGAATACAATACAACCACTAGATAATGAGTAAAGTTGGTCACAAATTAACATTTTTAGGGAGGCCTGGGCAAGGCAAGGTGTCAAGATGTAAGGCACAATGAAAAGAACTTGGATGCAAGGAAAGGCAAGGTAGTGTTAGGAAAGAAGAAGAGCCAATCGTTGGATAAGGAGTGAAGGTGGTCACAACTCAAATTTTTTAAGATGGCCTAGGCAAGGCAATGCAAGGAAAGGCGCGAGGAGGAAAGGGAATACAAGGTAGTGCTAGGCAAGAGGACGAGTCAATCACCGGATAAGGAGTGAAGGTGGTCATAACTCAACTTTTAAAAGATGTCCTAGGCAAGGAAAGACAAGGAAAGGCACCAAGAGGCAAGGCAAGGCAAGGTGCGAGGAGGCAAGGTGGGGCAAGGCATGACCAAGAGCCAAGGCAAGGAAAGGCAAGGTGCCAGGAGGAAAGGCAGGGCATGGAAAAAGGAAAGGCAAGGCAAGGCGCCAGGAGGTAAGTTCGGGCATGGAAAAAGGCAAGGCAAGGAAAGGAAAGGTTCCAGGAGGCAAGGTAAGGCATGGCAAAAGGAAAGGCAAGGCAAGGAAAGGAAAGGTGCTAGGAGGCAAGGTAGGGAATGGAAAAAGGAAAGGAAAGGAAAGGCAAGGTAGTGCCAGGCAAGAAGACGAGCCAACCATCAGATAAGCTGTAAATATGGTTAGAACTTAACTTTTTTAAGATGGCCTCAGGAAGGCAAGGCAAGGCAAGGCGTCTGGATGGAAGGCAAGCCAAGGCAAGGTGTGAAGAGGCAAAGCAATGCAGGGCATGACACAAGGTAAGGAAAGGCATGAAGAGGCAAGGAAAGGAAAGGTGTGAGCATATGAGTTGGGGCACGATGACCCAAATGATTGGCGAGTTGGTGGACCCGTCATGACTTAGGAGGACCCATGCGGTGAGTTGGTGAGTCAACCTGAACCTCATGCCAAACGGTGCGGTGATCCATGGGATGGAGTGAGAACATATAAGTAAGGCATGAGTTGGGATGATTCAAGGTAGAACAACTCAGGCAGAGAAGAGTGAAGATATATTTGACTAAGTGTCTCGGTTTGGCATCTCGGTGGAGAGCACACAACGAGTCTCAAATTTGAGTCACTGGACGAGTTGGCAGTGCACGTACGGAGAAGAGACTTGCGACAGATGTGCAAGGCAAACTCAGGTTGCGGCAGGGGGGTCTTATGAGATGGTGGAGTGAGGAAATGTTAAGGTCCTAACCCACACATAGCTAGATCAATGTATTCGGATGTAATAAAGGTCAATATTAATAAGACCTTTCAATAAAATAGAATAAGGCGGATGTAAGAAGACCTAATAGAAGCTTCTGCTTCTAGAAGGATCTTCCTCTAGATGCTTCTTTTTAG
>ML785394.1:0-128450 GCA_009831015.1 Picea engelmannii
CAGCATAATCATTGAACATAAGCACATAAACACAACAATTTGATAAAGGAGTTCACCCCTCTTATGGGCTACATCTCCTGGTCTAGCTTCCAATGGTTTATTATTATTAATTTCTCAAAGTGCTCAAAAACATGTCTTACAATACTCAAACTGACAAACTAACTGCTCCAATGGCTTCCCAGCGTCCCAAAACCCCTATCTGGGCTCTTTCGGCACCTCAATCGGTCGAAAAATGAAGAAGTTAGGCCTCCTGGAAGTCTCCCTCTTCAAGCTTGCTGTCTCTGGTTCTACAATTTGCACCCTTCCTCCATGAACCTGGCTCACACGCTCTTTTAAGCGCAAAAACCCAGCACCGAGTGCAACCGCCCCAATGGTACAAACCGTAGGATGGTTAAGGGCGCGCCAGCCCCTAACCGCCTCGGCACCTGGGCGTATGGCCATGTGACCTCGCGCGTTGATAAAAGTGTTTAAACCGCCATAACCGTTGGAACTCTCGAGCATGTTATACCATTGGTCATATAACAAAAACCCACGGGTTATGTTTCAACCCCGCGCTTATACACAACAGTATATATGATATATATATATATATATATATATATATATATATATATATATTGACATAATACAATATGCAAACTATGGTTATATACCCGCGCTATTCATCGGGCTTTACGACATGGTCACATAACATTTCAAACAACCACGGGTCGGGGCTAGGCCCCGGCCCGCCCCCCCTTTCCACTTAATACAACACACACATTTAAATATATGCACGTTGACATTCATAACAAGGAACATCGGGCGAAAAGTTGGTTAGTGGAGTTTGCAAAGGCACTATGTGGAGGAGAGGTCTGGGGGTCGAACCCCGTGGCCTCCAACATTTTATACATAGAACTCCTTAGCCAACCAGTGAGTGACACGTGGCACCCTTGGATTGGGCCACATGTCCTCCTATTATTGGTCACCCAAGGACACATGTCAACACCTGACTCGCCAACAATCGACCAATCAACATCTGCCACATCACCATCGTATGGTCTGTACGGCCCTGCCACGTCATACCGTACGGACTATACGGACAGGTACAGTCAGCATCAAACTTTTTCCCTATTTGGCTTGACAAACAGATCATGATATCTTCTCCATACGAACTCCATTTGAGAAGGTAAATATACCGCCGGAATTAGGAAAACGAGACGGATGCAATGGCACTGTTTTTGTCACATTCCAAGCACTTTGAAAATTGAGCAAAATTTGATCCCATGATCATATGAAATGTGTCATTTTTGAAAATCTATGGACTACCACAAAGATTGAATCATAGCCTCTTTGTGTTCTTGGTAGTCCCAATATAAAATCCATGCTCACTACGTCCCACGACCTTTCTGGTATGGGTAATGGTTGATATAACCCTGTGGTCTTCCTTTTCCCTTTTGTGTGCTGACAAATCTTGCATTTGTCCACAAATTTCTTAACATATGTCCTCATCCCTGGCCAAAAATATGAGCCATTCAACTTTGAGAATGTCTTATCTTGACCGAAGTGTCTAGCCAATCCTCCATTGTGTTTTTCCTTATGCAAATTCTCCTTCATGGAGCATTTTGGAATACATAGTTGATTGCCTCAGAATAATAACCCATCCTGGATCATATACTCGGTCCATTGGCTTATGTCCCTGAGAACTGGATTCTCAAATGACTCATATGCCTCCTTAGAATCTCGGTCTTCCCTATACATTTCTTTGAGGTTATCAAAACCCAAAGTCTTGACTCTAAATTCCTGCATAAGCAAACATTTCCTGCTCAAAGCACCATCAACTTTGTTAGCAGTTCCAGAAATATTCTTAATCACAAAAGTAAAATTCTGCATGAATTCAACCCATTTAACATGTTTTTGGTTCAACTTCTCATGTTGAGTCACGAATTGTAAACCATGATTATCACTGTACAAAACAAACTCTTTAGGAACCAAATAATGTCTCCATTTCTTTAGTGCTTGTATGACTGCATAGAATTCTTTGTCATATGTTGAGTACTTGATCTTCGCTTCATTCAGTTTTTCACCAAAGTATGCGATCAACCTGTCGTCTTGGCTCAAGACCGCTCCAATTGCAAATCCACTCACGTCACACCTGACCTGCAATGTCTTGCTAAAATCTGGCAAAACCAGAATTGGTTGCTCAGTAATCTTCTTCTTTAGCAGGTTGAAACTCTTCTTTGCTTCTTCTGTCCAGTGAAAATATTTATGTCTTTTCTTCACTGTATCCATCATTGGTGCGCTAATTCCACTGAAATTTCGAATAAACTTCTTGTAAAAGCTAGCCAAACTATGAAAGCTTCGTAATTCAAATACGCTTTTCGGCGATGGCCAATTCTTAATTGCGTCTACCTTTTTTGGATCCATATTCAACTCATTTGCAAAGATAATAAAACCCAAATAAATGAGTTATGTCCTCATAAATGATGATTTCTTCATATTTATCAGTAATTTCTCTTGTTGTAATCTTCTCATTACTGCAGCTAAATGCTTCAAGTGTTCTGCTCCTGTTTTGTTGAAGATTAATATATCATCAGGATATACGATGACGAATTTCCCAATGAAATCCTTTAGGACTTCGTTCATCAACCTCATGAAAGTACTGGGTGCATTCGTTAATACAAATGGCATGACAAGCCATTCATACAACCCCTCATCTATCTTGAATGTTGTCTTCCATTCATCACCTTCTCTCATTCGAATTTGATGATACCCGCTTTTCAAATCAATCTTTGAAAAGAAATTTGCTCCACTCAAGCAATCCATCAAGTCATCCATCCTTGGTAATGGAAATCTGTATCTGATGGTAATCTTATTGATTTCCCTTGAGTCTGTACACATTCTCCAGCCTCCGTCTTTCTTTGGGCTGAGCACTATTGGAATAATGCATGGACTCAAGATTTCTCTAATGAATCCCTTGTTCATTAAGTCCTATACCTGTCTCTTGACTTCTTCATTTTCCTACGGCGTCAACTTGTACATGGCTTTGTTCAATAAACTGGCTCCAGGTATAAGATTGATATGATGTCTTATACTCCTGATAGGTGGTAACGAACAAGGTAGTTCGTCCACTACTATATCAGCAAGATCTCCCAGCAATTCCTGGATTTCTTCTGGTAAATCATCTATTCTTGTACTGGTCAAAACAATTTTAGGCTTCGTGACCATAATAAATTGTGTGTCTTCCTTCTTCTTAACCTCATTAAGAAGTTCCTTCCCACTCATGAGAAGTACAGTGTTTCTCATATATGTTTTCACCTCTTAGTTTTTAATCGGCAGCAACATGTGCATCCTCCCATTCTTATCCAAGGTGTACATGTTCTTTCTCCCATCATGAATCACATTCCTATCATATTTCCATGGTCTACCCAATAATACATGACAAACATCCATGGGAATGACATCACATAATATTTCATCTTTATATCCTCCTATTTTAAATTCAACTAAACATTGTTTAGTGACATTTACCTGATGTCCTTTTTGTAGTCACAAAACTTTGTATGGGCTTGGATGTACAACAGTCTCCAGCTCCAAATTTTCTACCATCTATGTAGATACGAGATTGTCTGTGCTACCGTTATCCACTATGACCTTGCATACCATGTCTTTGGTTTTGCAAGCAGTCTCAAACATACTGTTTCTTTGGGATGGGTTCTCTGCCTCCTTCTCTGGCTTCAAGAGAACTTTCCTCATCATCAAAGATCTTCTGCCCTCAGCATCTTCTTCCTCAACATTCTTTCCTTGAGCTTCGGCAATGTGAGTTTCACCACCATCTTTTTTCTTATCTGGACACTCATAGGATTTATGTCCAATCTCTCCACAGAAAAAGCATTTTACTTCACCGCCTCTGCCTCTTCCTCTTCCTCTAGCTCGAGGAAAAGTATTTCTATCAACATACTTCCCTCTCTGTGATCTTCCTCCTCTCTCATGTTGAGTTTGAGGTTTCTTTCCCTCTTCTTTAGATTTCTAAGTTCTATCTTGGGCAATTGTTTTGTCTCTGGCTTGACTTCTACCTCGGCCTCTTTGACCTTGCTTCCAGCTCATCTTCTCTTCAACTTTCAGAGCCATCTGATAAGCGTCTTCCACATTTCGAATAGTCATCATGCTCATCTCATCTTGAATGTCATATCACAGACCATTCATGTATCTGGCAACTTTTTCATCATCGCTTTCCCGATGACCTGCTCTAATGTTTATCTTGTAGAACTCTTCAGTGTATTCTTTCACTAACATCAGTTTCTATCTCGAATTCTGCATCCTCCGAAATAGAGTTATTTGATAATCCTTGGGTATAAATTTGGCTTTCATCTTTGAAACCATTCTATCCTAGATTTTGATTTTCTACTTGCCCTTGCAGCGTCTGTTAGCCTGCAGTTCATCCCACCATAGTGTTGCATGCTCTTTAAGTCTAGTAACGACATGTTTGACCTTCTTGTCTTCCTCAACATCCTCATAGTCAAAGTACTTATCTAGAGCTCTAATCCAGTCTAGAAGCTCTTAAACATCTAGGTTTCCCTCATACACTAGAATGTCCATTTTTGCTCTAGCACCTATCCTTGCAACAACCTTGAATAGACGTTCGTCCATAGCATCTTCGACTACAACTTCTTCTCCTTCGTTTCCAACTTCATTTTCACTTTCAGCCTCATTGATATCCCCAACGTCAACTGTGGGCCTCTGTGTTGTCTCCATGGCATCAAGCCTGGCACATAATTCACGCATTTCTCTTTCTCTTGCTGGATCAGGCATTGGCATTGGCTTGTCTCTTCTTCTCGGTGGCATGGTTGTAAAATGTTCCCCTGTTCTCTCTGCTACAGAAAGCAAAGAACTTGCTCTGAGCTTTGATACCAAATGATGCATACCCCCGACCCTCAGGCCAATATCCACGCAGGATCATTCTAAATCTTCCCCTAAGTCAGATTGACTCTTTGGTTTCCCCACAAGGAATACCACACACCCAAGGTGTATTCCACAACTGACCAACAAATATGATCGGGGATTTTCTTTTCCTTTCGAGATTTTTGGCTTCGCTATCTCACGAATCCTATTGTCGAGCCCCTTGTCTCTTCAACCTCTAAAACCTGAAACATCAACGAGGGTTGACTCCTTCCATACATCGAACACACGCCTCTTGTTTCCACTTATTTCGGCTTTTATGAACTTGAGTGATCAACCAACACTCGTTCCTCTTTCCTTATGATTTTCTGATTTTCAAAATTTCCTCTTTTGGCGAAATCAAAGGTCTTTCGGGATTTTCCCTAAAGCTTGACCACTCCCTTGACTTATGTCACACGTATCCTCCGATTAATTATTAGGACCCTCTTTTCGGCTTTTCGCTCTTCACGATTTCAGGAGTTGCGTTGACATGCAACTCTGTCTCTTGATTCCCGGAACCCTGAAACCTGATTGGGGCCACGACTATTGTCCTTCAATGTTTTCGGGAATTTTTTCTTTTACTCTTCGGGATTTCGCGACTTGCGAGATCCACAGCAGAAAGCTTCCTTACCTCCTGAAACTCCGATCTCCGAATTCCTGAAATCTCGCCTCCAATGTGATCTACAACTAAGATCCTCCATGATCCAACAACTCTGGATCTTTCGGCTTTTTGCGAACCGGGAGTTTGAAACTCTCGATTCCAAATATCGTTGCCTCCTCTACTTCCCGACACCCGAAGTGATGAAATGCCAAAATATCGAAATTCACCACAAGGTACGTCACGTTTCATGACTTCGAGATTTTTTATGCTAAGCATCTCGGCTCCTTGTCATCAAGATTCCCGGTATGACAAACCCCGATATGTCGAAATGTTGATGTTTCACACCAAAGTCATGTCGCATTTCACGACTTCGGGATTTTTAATACTAACGTCTTGGTTCCTTGTCATCAAGATTCTCGGTATGTCGAACCTCAAAATACAAAAAATTCACACTTGATTATCCTTTTCATGAACTGGGAGTTTGAGTGACCAAGGGTTTTGACCTGCACTCCAAACTTACGGGTCCCGAATTCCTGAAATGATTTAACAGCTCAGACAGACCACGATCAATGGTCCACGTTGATTCTTGATGTCAGGGTGGTAGATTCATCCAACTCCTAACCACCTTGCAGCTCCTCTGGATCCTACGGTCCTTATGACTTTGCGAGTTCTCCTTGGAGAATTCTGACCACCTGCTTCACTCCTCGATGCCTTATGTGAGATGAATCGGTGTTCTCCCTCCTGAACTTGTATTTTATGAGATGCTTTCAAATTTCATCTCCCTTTGAACACTTCAAAGGTACTATCCCTCCTGAGCTTTCACATGCAAACTCAAGTCCCCAAAAGGAATTTTTTTCCCACTCCTTGCAGGAATCTTTCAAGTAACCTCTGGTTATTTGAGTCCTTGACTCTATGCACTCTTTGCAAAAACAGTCCTTCCACCTTCACCTTAGTTGATAACTTCTAAGGCTTAAACTAGCCTGTGCACACCTTGCATGGCTCTATACTTCACTTGCACTTCTGCTGGTATGAGAACAACAGTATCTCTCCTGATTTTTTTTAGATAAAACTCAGACTCTTGTCAACGCACACCTTGCGGACGTTTCACTACACTCCTTGCAGGAACCCTCAGGATGAGAAACAATTGAAACTCATTCTTCTCCTCTCTCAGACTTCATATACTTAACATGAAATCACACATTCAACACAACATTGAAACAAATGCATAAATAGAGAGAATAAAACAACTGTAAACAATAAGCATCATAACACCATGAAAATTGAGTCAAATCTTCATATATTAACTCAAGTTCTCCTGTACATGGGTTCTTCTCTACATCTCTCTGCTACAACTCCTAGCTTATGAAAATCTGAATGCCCTTCACAACGTTCTTCCTCTAATGATACAATAATACAAGGGTGAGGGTGTCTATATCCATTTTCCCTCCTACTCTCTAAACTGTCTAATCTATGAATTCAAATCTACCTACTTTCATTAATTACGTATAAATGCCTTTACATTCTACAGAGGAGAGCAGTGCTCAAGATATGTTTACAACATCTAAGATATAAATGTAAGTATGCTTCTCCAGCTATCACATTAATATCCGCTTCATTAATTTTTCAAAAACATTTCAAAATGTGAAAAATGTGTGTTGCACTTTTCCAACTGTCTTCCTCCTTTATGGTTTCTTGGTTGGCTTCTTACGATGCTCATGCATCACTTATCATGTCCTTCCACTTAAAATTGATCCAACAGTCGTGAAGACACTTGAAGCAGATCAACAATCAATGATGGTTGTGGAACCAGAACTTACGAGTGATTTGACTCATCACCAGAACTCCGCAATTTGATGTTGTGCATTGTTGGTGAGTCACCCACAATTGTTGATCTTCGAGGCTATAAGATATGACGGTCCTGACTAGTTGCGGGATTGGAAATAGCATGATATTTATTTCTCCTTTCAATATTTGCAATCTATCCCTGTCGTTGATCTGGATATTGTGCATCCAACGATCACAACTTAATTCGAATTAATTTGATCGTTTGTTAGATCAACCACAATCGTTGATATTTGGGTTTATGATATCGGACGATCTAGACCAATTGTGGGATTAGAACTAGCGAGTTGTTTAATTCGTCTTTCTCTCTCCTCCATTCATCCATGTTGGTGATCTGGCTTGCATATCCAACAGCCACGATCCTCTAATGGTCCTGAAGCCCACGGTCACTCATATGACCGACGTCCATAATATTAGACAATCAACACGGTCAATTTCTTGATCGGACGGTTGTTGAGGCCTCTCATCCCGAGCTTACGATTTTCCTTCTGAGCTTTGATCTCTGCATATTGTTTGCCTCTCCTCCCGAGCTTATGCTTTTCTTATTCGCCATCATCATTGTTGTTCTTTCCATCAATGACAAGTACACTCTTTCTGTAAAAACATGCCAACATATTTTATTCTCTTCTAATCTCCTCAACTAATTTTATGACTTTATTATTATTTTAAATTCTTTTTTTATCTCTCCTACTTTAATATTTTATTCACTCCTCTTTCCTCTCTTCAATGGTCACTCACCAATCTTCTTCTTTAAATACATATTGTCACAACCTCACAGAATGCCTTCCCAAACATTGTGATCGTGAACCTTTTGACGAAGTGTGGCACTATAATGGTTCTTACATGGCTACTTGGCGACACCAAGAGTACCATGTCCAAACTATTCCTCTTCACCTAGAGCATACCCATACTCCATTTTAGGGTATGAGAGAGTCAGACTCCAACTCTATGCAACTCACTTTCATACTTAGACAATCTTGTTAATAGATTAACACTTAATTAATTTAATCACACATCCACAAACATGTGAAACCAAGAGAATACTTGTGAAACAAATAAGAGATGCACATAAATAGTGTGGGTGCCACAAAATGTGCTTAAGAACTAAGTAAGTCTTATTATTGTGAAACAATTAAAATATAAGAACTACTTCCTTGGCTTACAACTTGGGCATAGTCGCATGACTTATCTCACCTCACTAAGGAAGTCATACACAGATTCATCCCACCAAAACTCTCAGTGACAACCACTTTTGCAACCCTTGTGGTGTGCACTAGATGTGTGTCCTTTTACAAACTCATTATCTCTTCTCTGCCACAAGACTTCACCAACCTAACACAGAATTTGAGTTTTTCCTCATAACATGGCTCACACAACCTTCTGTTCATACTTCCCCAAACTCTCCTTGTGCATTCCACTCTTGGCTACTTGTCTTCCATGTTTTTTCAACTCTACGTTTTTTTCTACCTTGCCTCAGAACCTTGCCTTAGTAATTTGACTTTCTCTCTATACCTCCTTTCTCTTTCTTCCTTTCTTAGTTGTGTCCCATTGTTCTTATATCGACTCCAAATTTCACCTTCACGAACCATTGCTTCCTTTAGGTGTGTTTCTCCCCTTCATGGACCAACGCGTCAAGACAAACCAACACACCCCTGTCTGAACCAATGCACCCATGAACTTGTGCATTTATGAACCCTTCATGTCCATTGATATCAGCACACCCCAACCTCTTTGGTGCACCCTTTCCTTATGATTTTCTTTGAACTGACGACACGACTCTTAGTGGGTGTGTCGATGGGGTCGTCCAACCTCTCCAATGTGCCCATGGTGCCAAGGGAAGGAGGGTCCACTCCTTGGGTGGGAACCAAAGTCGGCCCATCCTTTCCCAAATGCAACCCAATTATTCATCAACTGTGGCAAGGAAAGTGAGGTATCTTCCCCCTTGGTGCCACAAATCACCATCGTGCAACCAAAGTTCTCCTACCCATGCCCACATGTCTTCATTCACTGAACCGATCACATGCTCCTTTTGTTCTCTTCACTGACTCGTCTCCAAGTCTTCCCAAGTATCACATGTGCTTGATGGGTGTCAGGGGAGACCCTATATCCTCCCTCAATACAAGTTATTTTCATCCCCGACAACATCTGTCAATATCCATGCTGCCTCTTCCTGATCTATGAGTATCTTCCCCACTCAATAATTGTTGTATCCTCAATTTTTTTCATGAAGGAAAACTCCCCTTAGGAAGTTACACGAGTCTACAAAGTGTCATGTCTCACTGACTATTTGTTCCTTCCATACTTTGGTGTGTCTTCTCATGCTTCTGTATCTTGGATCCCCTTGTGAGTTTGGATAATTGGGTAGCTAGTCCAATTGTCATGCCTCTACCTCAAGAACTCACATATTCACTTTCAAACATTCTTTTATGTCCACAAAATTGTCACATTCACAACTCCTCCTTTCCTCCAATCTATCAATTCGTGCAACTATGTTCCCAATAGACTTCACTAACGCACCTCCTTAAGTAGCCCGAAAGGCTTCACTATCCCCCACTGATATAGTGAGGCAATGTGCTTCTATCTAATTTGAAGGTGAAGGAGGTTGGTTGGATGGTACATATCCCTCATCTCCAATCTATCCCAATGTGATCAACAAAGATTCATTTTACTTCTATGTTATATACATATGATTCACTACACTTGAACCAATGATTCCTCTACACTCCTCATCAAGTCATTCTAGATTAGAGTCATACGACCATTAACCATTCCCAAGTTCACTAGAGGAGGAATCAACCTCTTCCTTAGTTCTCTTCCTCTAAGTTTTTTGTGTCTCCCTCACATCCGCTTGGCCCATGAATGGTCTCTATTCTTGTTCCACAAACTTCTCTGATAACCTCATCTTTGTGACTTCCTCCAATTTTCATTGTGATTCATCATGCTTCAAACTAAAATATTCCAAGACATCCACTTTCGTAGGTGGATCTCCAACTATGTATTCAACATAAACAATCCTTCATTCGATCAACACAAGTATTATTTTGTTCTCTTCATTATGTAGTCCAACCATCACCCCACATTGTCCCAATTCACCCCCACAAGCTTGTTTTCTCTGGTTTCACAAAAACCATCTTCACATCCGCTTCGTCCATCCTTATGGTTGGAATCAAATGCGTAGTATGTCTTGAGAAAATGGCCAAAGTATTCATCTGAGGAATAGGTGTTTCATTTTCCTTCCTCATCAATTCCTTTCCCAACACAACTTTGAATTGTCCTTAGGAACAATGGTGAACCTCATCCTTCCGCACCTGTCACCAAGATTTAACAAGACATCATTAGCTACACCAATGAACCTCTCTACAACTATGTTGTCTGTATTCAAGGTTTTATGAGTTAGTTTAGACTTCATCCCAAGACTTCACATCATATCCTCCCTTAAGAAGTTATGAGTCACCCCACTATCAACCATGGTTGTCACTAACCCCATGTTGAGTTAAAATGTAAAGAGAAAAGTCTTGTCTCATGTTTCTCTTAGCTCTCCATGGATTCACCTTCCACGACAACTTTTAAGACCTACAATATCCCAATAGATGGGTTTTCTACCTTCTCTAAATAATTAAAATTCTATTTCAAGGGAAAACTCTTTACATAATGTTCCTTGGCACAAATCAAACATGAAATTGACTTTTTCTCTTTCATTGCATTTGTTTTCTTAGAATTATCCTCACATCCCTTTGAAATATTATTCTTTAATTTTTTCTTCCTCTTCCCCTTCCCTCATTGTTTCTCTTCACATTGGGAATCCTCGTTTTTCCTAGGATCTATCTTGGGTTCACCCCGAAAATGAAAAAAAAATTCCATTGTAGTGATGGTTGTCACAAGAGTTTTCACATTCTAGCATCACAAATCACTTTGCGTCCATGGTTGTATACCATTTGTGAGCTGGAAACATTTGTATTCTTCCAACATGTCATTGATCTCCAACATGAGCTCTGTGAACGCCTTGATGTAGGCTTGGATCTTACCATCATGCCTAAAGTCCAACAATTGATTTCTTGTGATCCATGCTTGGTTTCACAGACGAAATTATTCCTTCAAGGCTACCTTCATCTCTACCCATTTTTTTATCTTCTCTATGGTTCTCCCATTTTCCAAGTCCTCCACCCAATTCCTCCACTAGAGATTAGCAACCCATGTCAAGAACATCGATGCAACATTCACCTTAGCTTAATCCAATTTTCCATTCAACTACTCCAAGTACTGCTCAATGTCCCAACAGGAGTTTCCATGCAACTTAGCATTGTGAGTACCATCGTATGACTCGAGTTTCCTTATCTTCATCCTCATTGGGATGAAAACTGAAATTTTTCCATTGGTCAAAGATCGTTTCAACAATGTGAAGGTGTCATATTGGTCCTTCAACCTCTGTGTGACTGATAAAAGTGCATCCTATGTTCCCTTGAGTCTACCATGAATGTCATTTGTCAAGGTGTCAGTGATCAATTTTGTGGGCACCTAACACTCTTGTACAACTTCATCAAATCCATGCTTCATATTTCCTATCTTAGTCTCCATCTATTAAACCTTTTCACCATGTCGATACATTGCGTTCATCATCTTATCAACATTTTTTCTCCAAGAGAACAATATGATCCTTTATTCCACCTATCTTGGGATCCTTCTTAGTGTCACTACCATCCACGTGCGACCCAACCATGGATTTCCCCCAGGTATCTTCACTCTACTTACAAATTTGTTTTCAAATGCATCCAAGAATTTGCCTCAAGACTTCTCCAAACTCTACGTTCAAATCTACGATGATTTTTGTGATGAACTATGCGATCAATCCTATGATCAATTCTACAACAAGTATTGTGTTCATTTTCCTTTCCCAAGTGCTCAGTTTACCCAAATAACTATGTGCCTAGTCTTCTCAAGGTGTGTTCACAGGTATGTTCACAAGTCACAACTTTTTCCACATCTCGACAATTTATTTCCATCGCAAACTAAACCAACCAAGTCTGCACCCAGACTATCATTGTCAAAGGTCAATATTTCTCACCTTACCATTCACTGAGTCTGGACCCAAATTTTATTCTCAACATGTATGCCTCAACACTATTTGTTTGACTACAGTAGTGGTGAAAACTCAAATATGTTCACCAAAATCAACTCTGATACCACCTATCGCCAATATAATGGTGAAGAACTAACCAATATGTTCACAAAAATCAGCTATGATACCACCTGTCATGACCCCACAAGATATTTGTCTTGATATTTTGATCATGCACCTCCTGAGGGAATGTGACACCACGAAAGTTCTTACTTGGATACTTGGAAACACCAAGTGTAATTTGTCCGAACTATGCCTCTTAACCTAGAGCATACCCATACTTCATTCTAGGCTACGAGAGAGTCACACTCTAACTCTATTCAACTCACTTGTATACTTATAAAATATTTTTAACAAATTAAAACTTAGTCATTTAAGCATACATCCATGAACATGTGAAACTAGGAGAATATTTTCAAAACAAGCAAGAGACACATACAAATAGTGTGGACGACAAAAGATGTGCCTAACACCTAGATAAGTATTATTATTGTGAAATAGTTACAATATGAACACTACTAGTTTGATTTACAACTTGGGAAAAGTCACACAACTTGCCTCACCTCACCAAGACACTCATACACATATTATTCCCACCAAGTTTCTCTATCATAAGCACTTTCACAACCCTTGTGATGTGCCCCAAATGTGTGCCCTTCTGTAGACTCACTAACTCTTCTCTTTTGCAAGATTTCACCAAGATAGCACACAATTTGGGCTTTTCCTCACACAAAATTGCATGCATACTTCCCCAAACTCTCCTATGACATCCCACTCTTGGATACTTGTCTTCCATGTCTTCACAAAATTGTGTTTTATTTTTGCTTGCGTCGAAATATTTCCTTAGTCGTTTGAATTTCTCTCTATGCCTCATTACTCCTTATTCCTTCCTTGGTTGTGCACCCTTGTTCTTATATGGACTCCAAATTTTACCTTCGTTAATTTTCGAATCCTCTTGGTGTGTTGTGCCCCTTCATGGACCAACGCACTCAAATGAACCATCACGTTGCTTTGTGGACTGATGTTTCCATGAACCCGTGCATTCATTAACCCTTCATATCCCTTAGGAATGGTGTGCCTCAACCTATTTGATGTGCCTTTTCGTTGTCCATTTATTTGTAATAGTGATGTGACTCTGTGTGTGTGTGTCGATGGGGTCATCCAACCTCTCCAATGTGTCCATGCTTCCAAGAGCAGGAAGTTCCACTCTTTGGGCACATGCCCAAGTTGCCTTGTCCTTGCCCAAATGTAACCCAACTATTCATCAACCATCACAAGTAAAGTGAGGTGTGTTCCCCCTTAGTTCCACAAGTCACCATTGTTCTTCGAAGGGGCTCCTTCCCACACCCACATGTTGTTTTTCACCCAACCAATTGCATTGTCCTTATGTTCTGTTACTCGACTCATCTCCAAGTCTTCCTAATGAAAATGCACGCTCATTGGCTGTCACAGGAGACCTTACACATGAAAAAACACTATTTTGTAATATATTAGCTTCATTCTTCCTTGATTATGGGTGGAGTATCTTCTTGAATCATTTTTCTTGGATGTTTGAAAACATCATACACAATTTTTATCCAGAACAATTGTCTACACATATTTACATTTTTATTTATTCAATTAAACATCTTTTTTTTCTTTTAAATATTCATTTTCTCCTTTTTATTAATGTTGATCGATCTACTTCAAATACAATTAATCATAGTTTATGTGGTTCTATTATTATATTTAATTATAGTTAATATAGTTATTGTAACATCCTCATTTTTAATCTTGGGTTTAGTGATATATAATGTAAATATGATGTATCGTTGTGGGCCCAACAACAAATTATGTAAATGATTTATATTAAAAATAATAAATAAAATGTATCGTCAGCTGTAGATGAACATGGACAAAGACTTGGGGAATTTGTTTCCAAAAGAGAGGGGGGGTCTAAGGGGGGAATTACCCATGTCTATTAAACCCAAACCATCTTTCCAAATTATTTTTACTATGAACCTTCCATTTCCTTTAGAGTGTTTCCATGCCCCAATCATTGAGTAAATGTAAGTAGGTTGGTGTGTAAAGTTACTTCACAAAGTTATTAAGAGAATGGACCTAAGTACAATCAAACATGGGAATTGGGAGAGTCAACATGCATCAAAGAAAAGGAAATTTGTATGGGAAAGGAGAGTAGTTTTTACATGCAGATTTTTTGATAGAAAGAGAGTTATAAATGTTGAAGCTTGAAGGAAACCATAGTGGGCATGTGTAATAGCTTGTTGGAGCTATAATTTCATGGAGATAGGTTGTAGGACTGTGAGTAATATTTTTTTTAACAAATTGTCAAGGGAGCAAGTAAATTGTTGTTGTGGGCATTCCTATTGTAGTTGTATATTCTTAGATTCCCCAATAGAGATAATTACTATCCAACCTATTTTTTAACCCTGGAGGGAAGTGCGATAGCTTGAGGTCCTACATGGTAGAGAAGAGGATCTCATTCCTTAGGATGTGTAGGTTGAGGGGAAAGAGAGGAGGTGGATCGATGTTATGACCCAAGGGGGGAATACATGGGGTTATATTCATATGATATGATCCCTAAGAGAGGAATATATGGGGTTAAATGTACATGTAATGTGTAAATGTATATTTAATAGGGTTTTCCTAATAGTAAATGGACCTCATGTGTATTGTGTCAATAGGTATATATAGAGATCATGTATTCATTATACAAGATATGTGAATTATGATATATGAATGTATTTGGTTATTTGGAGGAGGTGTTACGAGGAAAATATCTATGGAAAGGGGTAAACCAAAACAAATGGAACGACGCCCAGAAATCAACTATAAAATCAAGTATACTAGATAAACAGAAATGCTAACAAGAGAAGGTTAAGAGCCTACCTCGTCCAGACGTCTGAAAAAAACCATGGTTGAGCTCACGACTGAAATCTTGATGCCTGCAACTTGTCCTCAACAACCAAGATACACAAGAATATAGAAATTATATATAATGTTAGCATATAAACTAGCATAATCCATTAACATATATAGAAAATATTCCCATGGAAATTAATAAAAATATTTGTTAGATATCATTGGACGAGAAAAAAGTATTTCTATTAATGTAATCAACAAAAGTACATAGGTGACAAGCTTCTGTAACAAAAGATATTGGAACCGAGAAACTAAGTCCCCCTAACTGGGCCTTCACCACCTCAATCCTCCACAAAGGCAAGCTCACAAGTAGTAGGAGTAATTGAGTTTCTCCTCAAGATAGGAATATCTTAGGGGATGAACACAAGAAGTTTATACTTTCAAGGAAAAAGGGATGCAGACTCAATATGAAGTGAAATTTATCCAGAGTGTCTTTTCTCTCAATGACATGTGTTCAAGGCTTGTATATGGCTCAATTTATAGCCTCCAAAAGGAATTGAAGGGTCTAGTCCGAACATTTCCAATATATGAAAGGTCAAGGATCTCAATTATGACTCTAGATATCAATTCTAGAATAGATGATCTAAAGTTGATGGAAGGATACTCGCTGAAAGGAGATCATTAAGACATATTTCATCATCTAGCATGAGGCACAAAAAAATATCTAAATGAGTATGAAGAGCTCGAACGAATAGGATGTTCATGAACCAACGACCATGTGCATCTCTCGCATGCATGAGATGCAAGTAGTACATGAAAGAGACCCTCTAATTAGTAGCCAATAATGAACAATGCCGAAAAAGGTGAGGAAACCATGAATACGGTCTAATGGAATCCAAGACACTACATGAATCCCAATGTGTCACTACTATATATTGAAAAAAATTTGGAGACTGCTTGTGACAAAAGTACCCTTTCATCGCAAAATTGAAGATAGGAGTTGAATTTTTCAATTCTTTTATAAATCTAGCCCACATTCGTCGCTCTTGAGACGAAACCAACTGTACATCTCAAGAGATATGAATGTCAATATAGTGGACTCCCATCGCTCTTGAGACAACCTTTGATTATCATCGCAAGAGAGACGATCCAATGATGGTCGTTACACTGTTCAAACAATCACCCAACTATTTGACAAAGTCAACATTTACTTGGTCAACATTCATCGCAAGAGATATGATCCAATGATGATCGTTACACTCTTCAAACAGTCACCTAACTATTTGAAAAAGTCAAGATTGACTTGGTCAATGTTCGTCACTCTTGCTACGATATATATATATATATATATATATATATATATATATTGAAAATTAGAGATGTTGCGACAATTTTGTTATAACAAAGACGGTTCAGAGAGGGTATTTTTTTGCAAAAGAATGTTGAAAAATATTAAAGGTGGGAAAAAAAGTAAAGAGGATGAAAAGGGTGATGGTATATGTTATTTCCATTGCAAAAAATGTTGCAGTACATGTCCTGTAATATTTTTAATAGCAACATATAAAAAATATTGTAGGAAATATGGGCACATTGATGGGGGATTGAATGAATATCGTCTCGTGGTAATTAGCTATATATTCATTATCTATTTTTATATTGTCGATTTTATATAAAATCATATATATATATTGTTTGAATATTTGTTATACACACTAATTTTGTATGATTGTTTGTAATTATAAAGTTAGAGTTTCCCCCTAACTTTCTGCAGAATATTGCACCAAGTAGTAGTAGAAATGATGTCGTACAACCTGAGGAACATGATCAAGCAAATGAGGATCTCATGGAAGAAGATAATGAGACAAATAAAATGGTCCAATATTTGTTTGCTCAGATGGATGAGGATGGGGACATTGATGGTATTTATGATGAACCTCTATTAGAAAAGGAAAATAAACAACTTTATGAAGGCTCAAGAGAAAATATTATCTTCACTACATTTCTTCTAGTGAACTTAAAGGTTATGAATAATTTTTCGAACACTTGTATGGCACGGATCCTAAGGTATGTAATATGTTTCATCTCATATACATAAATGTTGACTTTTTTCTATTTGTTTTTAGTGTTAATTAATGTGTAAAATAAGAATGCAATTTTTACGATTAATATTATTTACATTAACTAGTTAGTTGTTATGTTGTAGATCGTTAAGTGAATTTTTGTTACCATCGTCAAATATTTTACCTCGTACATATCGATATTTGCATTCCATTATGAACGATATTGGAATGGATTATCAAACTATAAATGCATGTCCTAATGATCATATTATATATTATGGACAACATGCCTCGAAAACAAAATTCCCACAATGTATTATTAGTAGATATTGAACCAATCGGGTAACAAAAAGAGTGTCTTGTAAGGTTCTTCGTCATATTCCCATAATTCCACGTTTGAAACGATTGTTCAGTTGTGAAAGCATAGCACAATTTATGGATTACCATGCACATAACAAAAGTGGGGATGGTGTGCTTTGAATGCCTATTGATGGTTATGAATTTAGGGAAATTGAGGAAAAATGGACAGATTTCAAAGATGAACCTCGTAATTTTAGGCTTTCATTGATAGCTGGCGATGTTAATCCGTTCAGAGAGATTAGGTCTATTTACTCATTGTGGCCTATTTTTGTTATCAACAATAACATTCCTCCTTGTATGTCAATAAAGAGGGAGCAAATAATGTTGATAATCATTGTTCCAGGTATTTGTTTACATTAATTTTTTGAATGTAACTTTTTCATTTGTTTTGTTTTTTGCACAATATCTTTTATTTATTTATTTACTTATATATGCATATCATGGTAGTAATTATGTGTAATTTCAAACAATTAGGTAAGTACCAAGTTAAAGATATGAATGTATATATCGAGCCTCTTATCCACGAGCTACTAAAGTTATGGGTTGACATCACTATGTATGACATCTGTAAACCAATCGGGGAGAAGAAATTTAAATTCCATGGAATACTTTTATGGAAAATTCATGTTGCGCCAGGACTAACACATTTTTGTGGTATATAGCATTCTATTTCTCTTTAATAATATATAATTTTTTAAATATATCATGCATGTTTAATTTTTAAATAATCTCATTGTATAATTAACATTAATTCATATGTTCTAGGTCTTCAAACAAAGGGTAAATTTGCATGTCCAGATTGTGGTCCTAAGATGAAGTATCGTCATTCACAAATTTTAGGAAAGGTGGTGTTTGATGAGTATAAGCACCTCCTCCCTAAGAACCATAGGTATTGTACTATTGCAAAACATCTTTTCAATGGGAAAGAAGAGATTGGTTTAAAACCACGAAGAATGACACCTCACCTATGGAGGTTGGAATATAATAGAAATCATCAAGGTATGCAATTTATTTATGTACCATATATGTAATGTTTTGATTTTTTATTTTAATCATTGAATTTATTTTGCTGTATCTAATAATTATTGTTGTGATTTCTTTTATGCTTCATGAAGGCCACCATCATGAAGGTATTAATAATGGGATTCCATGAGAAATCAAATGTTATCCCATTCAATTCATGAGGTTTCCCTACTACGAGGAGATAAAAATAGCTCATTTGTTTGATACAATGCATATCGGGAAGAATGTGACAGAAATGTTATGGTGAATCATAGATGGTAGGAGGGATAAAGAAAAAATTGTCAAAATTTGTACTGACATTTAGGAAGTCAATCATGCAGTGTCAAGTATGATTCGATCAAATAGCGATGGAGACCGAAATAACCTTCCATGGTTATTAACAGAGCAACAAACCAATGATGTAAAAGAGGTCATTCAAAGAATTGAATTTCCCACAGGTTTTGCTTCAAACATAAATAATATCTTAATGAAGAAAGGTGAATTTGGTGGGGTAAAAACACATGATTGGCATACCTTCATTAAGGTAATAATTTGTGTATACATATGTATATATTGGCCTTGTACATCTTTTCATTTTTTTTATTTTTTTTGTCTACTTTGGTCGAAAAAAATAACAATTCATTTTTTTTGTTACAGTATGTTCTACCACTATCTCTCCCAAATGACTTTGACAACAACATAAAACAAGTTATATATGATCTTCACAAATACATGAGGTATGTAGTTGTGATTTATATGCAAAATGTTCTTTCAATTTGTGGTTGTACTTAATGACATGTGTTTTACTTGTAATGTAATGTATATTATGTTATGTTGAAATATGTTATTTTACTGTGTCATGATATCATGTAGATGGTTGTCATTGAAAGAAAACCATGAACATGATATAAATTATTGGAAGAGAGAAATTCCTCGGAGAATGTGTGAAATGAAAGAGTATATACCACAACAGGGTACCTCTTTCACTTTAGGAGGAGAAAAGACTAGTCACTCTAGGGGACAAGAGTTTACGGATGAAAAGTAACTGAAGCACAATAGATAAATGACGACCTCAATGGATCTAGAACTTTAGGGCCCTAGGGTTTCACTATTTATTAGATCAATTTATGAAGCTTGGGAAAATAAAAAAGAAAGAAAATTAGCAATTTAAGTTTCTTACTTCAAGCATTAAATAAGTTGTGCAATTCTGTAATCTTGTATGAGCAAGATAAACCATCACCATAAACATCTGCATTGAAAAATAAACAATTCACTTACTTTCACCAAGAATAATCATGAAATGCCATGTGCCTTTGTTGAGGGTGAGCTTCAAACCACCACATGGCCTTAATAATGGTCGGGGAGGCCTATAAAGCCTATGTGAACATTATAGGTTCCAATGACCATGCACAAGGCTAATATTATTGCATGACAGGTGGGTCTCATACCATGGTTCGAGGGACAAATCTAGGGAATTATTCCCTAAATTAATATTATTGATCTAATGTGTCACAATCAAGGCCTTAAACCACAACATAGACCCTTTAAAGTGAACCTTTGGTATACAATTGGGATATGGGTGTGATTAGGATTTTTTTCATAGTAAGGATGGGTCTCAAATCCTTGACCATAATCAAGGGAGGAAAACAAGGGCCTTACACCATAAATGGATATGTAAGGCTCATTATCCATGAACATGAACTCAAACCACAACAAAGACACTTTAGAGGTAATTTTTTGCTTCTAAGAAGAATGTGGGTACTATTATAGGTTCCTCTGCATAGGGTATGGTTGTCTTAAGGAACTTTATATGGTCAAGTGGGGGGAATAAATCATGAATATCAACCATATACCATGTACCTACATTTAATTTTTTTCAATTTGTGCTTGTTTCCTAAACTCATTGCCTTGTCTCTACCCCACGAAATGTCGTTGGTTAATGCAATCTGGACATGGTTTCTATTCATGAACACTCACATGGAAACCATGGACACACAGTGGAGATACTTGCAATAGATACCACTGACAAACCTTTCGTACAAAGAAATTTGGACGATTTTCAAGCGTTTTCATGTTATATATTCGGGTTTCATTTAGTAGCAGCCATTTTTAATTTTCATTGCAAAATAATGAGCTTACATATAAATTAATACATTTTCATATGAAAAACAATTATATGTTTAGGAATACAATATTCCCTTCTCCTTGATAATCTTGGACATGATCATTTGAAAAAAAACATGGGTTTGCGGAGGTCGAGAGATAATTATATAAATTAATTTAAATTATGGATTAAATAAGAGTTTTCATAAATCATATTGATGAAATAATAAAATGGGTGATATAGATCCATGTGTTACTAACACATTTGGTCAACCATTTAATTTCAAAATGCATGTGCAAATCTATTTGAAGTGAGAAGAAGTAACCTTTTTTAATCTTTTTTCTCTTCATAATTGGTCTCAATAATTTCATCATTATCCTTATTCAAACAATGCATTAGTCCTCTATCCCCATCCAAATATTTTTTCCTTCATATTACATATTGAATCCTTGGAATTTTTCATATTTTTCTCTTGATTAAACTCCTAGAAACACCCTTTAAATCACCCAAATCAAAGGCCTAACAAAAGAGTTATGCCTCATCGAAATGTATGCACTAAAATTTGACATGGATAGACTGTTCACATTCCTTGACAATATGGGAGAGTTTCCAAACTCAAATATCACTAACACACCCACTCTATATATCGATCAATCTCTTCCTTGTTTCGTTTTAATTTTATCGATTGAATTTTAAAGGAAACAACTATTAATAGACATTGTATTAGGGATAGAGTACATAATGGGAAACAATGACCCATGAATGGGGCCAACATTGATATTTTTTCAAAAAGTTTCTATATGTACCAAAATTTGACATGGATAGACTATTCACATGCCTTGACAATATGTGAGGGTTTCTATAATAAAATATCACTCACACATCCACTCTTTATATTCATCGTTTGTGTTGTATAAAAAATATACATTCATGCTTAGTAAGAGTACTGGGAAATCACTAATAAGGTTTAGGGATACGGATTCTTGAGGACATGAGGAAATTAACTAGAAGTGGTTGGTAGAATCCAAGCTATTAAAATTAATTAGGTATTGAGAATATGCAAAACCTTGGAAGGAGGGATATTCAACACATCAAAAACTTTATTAGTAGTCCCCCTTTTGTACATAATAATGGGATTAAAATTTTAAACATAAGATTCCCATTTAAGATGCCTTTTTAATATTAGATTGAAGTTTCATAAACATAAGGGGTTGATGCTTAGTGTGAAGTATTGTTTCCTTACCAACAATTTAATGTCACTATTTCTTGAGTGCTTAAACCAAGGCATATATCAACAAAGGGAATCCTTGAATTGTTGAATGCCCTTAGGTGTTGCGATTCCATGATAAATTATTTTGGTTGGAGAGTTGATGAAATGGTTGAAAGTTGTGAGAGAAATGTTGAATGACTTTTCTATAGAAATTCATGCCACCAAGGATTAATAAACTCTTTATATATATAGTATTAGAGGGATTGGGCCAATCCTGGAGGACTTTGACCTTGGCTATATATGAATTCACACCAACGTAATTCATAACAAAACCCAAACAATGAATGAAAGTATGCCCAAATGACTTCTCATTGTTTCTTTAAATTTATGTTGGTGAATATGGTCAATACCAATATTAACATCTTACATATGATCTTCTAAGCAACTATTTCTATAAACCAATATTCCATCCAAATATAACTCTATATATTACTCAAATGAGGGTGAAATATGCCTTTCATGATTCTTACTCAATGTAGTTAAAACATTAGCAATACCAAAAGTCATGAGTACTAACCACCAATGTTTCTCACTAAATGATTTTTGTCAACACAAGAAACCAACCGCTACACTATGTTTTATCTTTGAAGGAATATAGAAACTCCATACCATGCTATGGAAACCACCATTTTCCTAGGAGGCTTCCATGAGTTGGGGTAATCTTATATTTTGCAAATTTTTCTAGGACTTACACCTAGCCCCACCCATTTTTGTAAGAAAATGTGCACACGAACAAAAGCATGTCAATAGAGAGATTTAAACATTGGTGTGGGGCGCAATAACAATAACTTATTATCATTGACTTGAAAATCCAATGTTAACATAGATCCCATATATGGTCTTGAGATTTTTTCCTAATAATTAGAAGGGTTCATATGCACTCATTGATAAATAAAAGTTAGGTCAATATTGCTAAGATATTTGGCTCATTTTAACTAATTTATGAGATTATCAATATTGGGTAGAGGGTATCATTCTTTCATATCGATATTGTTCAATGATTTTTAATATGTGCTTACTAAGAGTAGTGGGAAAAACACTAGTAATAAGGTTTACGGATATGGATTCTCGAGAACATGAGGAAATTAACTAGAAGTGGTTGGTAGAATCCAAGCTATTCAAATTAATTAGGTATAGAGAATATGTAAAACCTTGGAAGGAGGGATATTCAAAAAATCAAGAACTTTATTAGTAGTCCCCCTTTTGTACTTAATAATGGGATAAAATTTTTAAACATAAGATTCCCATTTAAGATGCCTTTTTAATCTTAGATTGAAAGTTCATAAACATAAGGGGTTGATGCTTAGTGTGAAGGATTGTTTCCTTACCAACAATGTAATTTCACTATTGCCTGAGTGATTAAACCAAGGAATAGATCAACAAAGGGAATCCTTGAATTTTCAAATGTCCTTGGGTGTTGCGACATTCCATGATAAATTATTTTGATTGGAGAGTTGCTGAAATGGTTGAACGTTGTGAGAGAAATGTTGAATGATTTTTTTATAGAAATTCATCCCACCAAATATTAATAAACTTTTTATATATGTAGTACTAGAGAGATTGGGCCAACCCTGAAGGACTTTGACCTTTGCTAGATATGCATTCACACTAGCATACTTCATAAGAAAACCCATACAATGAATGAAAGTATGCCCAAATCACTTCTCATTGTTTCTTGAAATTTATTTTGGTCAATAAGGTCAAGAGAAATATTAACATCTTACATATGATCTTCCGATCAACTATTTCTATAAACCAATATTCCATCTAAATATAACACTATATATTACCCAAATGTGGGTGAAATATGCCTTTGATGATTCTTAATCAATGTAGTTTAAATATTAGAAATACCAAAAGTCATGAGTACTAACCAACAATATTTCTCACTAAATGCTTTTAGTCAAGACAAGCAACCAACCACTACACTATTTTTTTTTTTATCTTTGAAGGAATATAGAAACTCCATACCATGCTATGGAAACCACCCATTTCTTAGGAGGCCACCATGAGTTGGGGTAATCTATTTTTCAAATTTTCATAGAAATTACACCTAGCCCCACCCATTTTTGTAAGAAAAAGTGCACACGAACAAAAGAATGCCAATAGACATATTCAAACATTAGTGTGGGGCACAATAAGCATAGTTTATTATCATTGACCTGAAAATCAATTGTTGACATAGATCCCATATTTGGTCTTGAGAGTTTTTCCTAATAATTAGAAGGGTTCATATGTACTCATTGATAAATAAAAGTTAGGCTAATATTGCTAAGATATTTGGATCCTTTCAACTAATTTATGAGATCATCAATATTGGGTAGAGGGTACCATTCTTTCACATTGATCTTGTTCAATGTTTTTTAATATGTTCTTACTAAGAGTAGTGATAAATTCACTAATAAGGTTTAGGGATATGGATTCTCGAGGACATGAGGAAATTAACTAGAGGTGGTTGGTAGAATACAAACTATTCAAATTAATTAGGTATTGAGAATACATAAAACCTTGGAAGGAGAGTTATTCAACATATCAACAACTTCATTAGTAGTCCCCCTTTTGTACTTAATAATGGGATAAAAGTTTTAAACATATGATTCCCATTTAATATGCCTTTGTAATATTAGATTGAAAGTTCATAAACATTAGGGGTTGATTCTTAGTGTGAAGGATTGTTTCCTTACCAAGAATGTAATGTCACTATTGCTTGAGTTCTTAAATGAAGGTGTAGATCAACAAAGGGAATTCATGAATTGGTAAATTCCCTTAGATGTTGAGTGATATTCTTTGTAGGAAATTTGTAAGTCCTTAAACACAATGATCCTATTTGGTTTCCTAAATTCATTTCCATAAAGTGCATGAAGAATGAGCTCTCAACCATTGCCATCAATGACAACACTTTGAGGAAATGTGCATTATATTTTAACATATGTGCAATGCCCCATGTCTGACCCATGAAATAATTAAAATAGTGGTGAAAGTAGTGGTCATATTTCACTTGCACTAAAAAAAAACTCCCACTTATTCTACACCTCTCAAGCCATTTCACAAATTCAAACTAGAGTCAAGCTCAACATGGTATTTTTTCCCTGCTAATTCTTCCAAGCCCATTTCCTTGGCTATGGTTTCTCTAGATAGTAGCTAGGGACAATGGGAATCTCGTTAATCCGTTCATGCACGTCACTAATTAGATGAAACAACATCTATATACCTTAAGAGAGTCATAGTTACTCCCACTATTTACCCGCTCTTGGTTGAATTTATTCACTTTGACATGCAGAGCACTGGGCAAAAATCACATTGTGTCAACATCCATAGGGACCATCACAATGCTTTGTTTTAATTAAACATTCATATTCCCCTTGTTTGTACCATTTTTGACAAGGTGATGCAGGATCATCTCTCCAAGTCATCCAGCCAACTAGCCAGCCATGTCAGCGCGTGCATTCAAGGCTGAAGAGAGGCACAACCCTCATCTTCAATTTTGAATTTGAATGTAATTAATTTTGTAGGTTGTTGAGCCATGGAGTCATGCCTTTGTGCAGGAATTAGAGTAGGTAGGCCTTTAATGTTTGTAAGGATGAGATCTAGATCCAGATGGTGGACTAGACAACCCATTCAATGTAATTGAATAGGGTAGGTAGATTGGAGGGAAGAGCTCGAAGAGCCCCCTCATGTAAAAGATCAATTTCGATCTCATTTTGGAGAGAGTTAGTAGAACGATAGAGAGAGTAGAGAGAAGAAGAGAGAAGGAGCCCAGACCTTGTTACAGGTCGTGCTCAGGAACACCTTGTACAAATCGGCATTTTCCATTTTAATACGAACAACAATTTTTCCTGCATATTTCTGTGTTAAATGAATGTCTGTGAGTGTTCTTTATATGCTGTGAATGTGTGTTATGTTTATCCATTTGAAGGAGTTGTTTTGATTTCAGGCTTGAGAGGTTCTTTGTGGTTTCATGCCAGGAGGGCATGACAGAGTACTGCGGTCTCTAAATACCATTGCACAGAAGCACTTTTGAACTCTGTGGATTCAGACAAAGACGTGTCAGGCATGCACAGAAGCTGAAATCATCAATTCAGGGAAGACCTATGAGGTTGTTGAACACCTTAGAAGGAAAGACTGTGGAGAAGAACACAGTTGCAGACAAAATCTTTGAGGAGTTATGTGAAGCTCTGTCAGGTGGGCATTGAGCTAGTGCAAGGAGTGCACAAAAGAACTCTGTTGTGAGTTCAAAAGAAGACAGAAGCTATGAGGAGTTCTGTAAATCTTTGCCAGGTGGGCATTAAGCAGGTGCAAAGAGTGCACAGAAGAACTATGTTGTGAGTTTTGTATAACTCTGCCAGGAGGGCATTGAGACAGTGTGAAGACAGGCACAAGAAGAGAACTATGTTGAGTTCTGTATTTTGGAGGAAGAATCCACTAAGGGATCTTTGTAGAGATGTTGAACACCCTGAAGGATTCGGAAAGAGGTTGCTTGAGTGAAGGATAGCCAGGAGGGAATCCAAATTCTCCATCTGCAAGAGAAAAGAAGAAGTATTTATTTCCTTAGAGATCTGAGTGTTTGAGAAGCTCAAGAGAGATAGCACTTTGTGTGATTGAAGGCTCTGCAAAGGTGTAGAAGTCAAAGAATCCCTTAAGGATTTGAAGGATAAGCTCAGGAGGAGTAGTGCTTTCAGTGCACGGAGCCATAACTACAAGGAGTGCAGAAGCCGCATAACTCTTTGAATAGTTCAAAGTTCCCAAAGCTCAGGAGGAACAATGTTTTCATATATGCATGGGAGGACTCAAATCGAAGAGTTCACAGAGAATAAAGAAGGAAAAGGTCGAGGCCTTTAGTCTTGTATAAATATTCCAAGCATCGGAAGAAAGTGCCAAAGCTCGGGAGGGAGCACAACTGTTGTTGGATGAGCGGATAGATTCTGGACCGTTGAAATTTCTATGTTTAAGGAGCAGCAAGAAGAGTGCACAGGAAGAGGAGATCGTGAGCCATCAGATCTCACTCAGATACCCCTCAGCCGTTGGATCTGACAGGAGTTACGCAAATTTTAAGCCTTCGTGAAGAGAGGAGTGAAGTCTTGAAAGGTGAGGCTTATCAGGATATCGAAAATAGGGATATCGAAGATCTCTATGGTGAGAGATCAAGAATCCTGAGGATGAAAACCTCGAAACAGATCTGATTCCTCCATCAGTTGGGACACGTCGCGGACACTGAGAGTCTTTCAACATTTTTCATGTCGGGATTTTAGGGATCAAGAGGACAAGATGTCAGAGCATTTCGGCATTTGATTTCGCAAAATCATGAAATGATTGAGGACTGTCCATCATAGGAGGACGCGTGGCGGAAATCTAAGAATTCGGGAAAAGATCCCGATAAGAGAGCCATTTCGGCATTTCGAGATTCGGTGTTTCGCGAATCCTGAGAACAGGAAGTACACACATTTCAGAAATGCAAAGTCTGAAACCCAGACAAGGTGGAAAGCTCCACTGTGGGTCCAGATGATGTCACTTCGTCATATCAGAGGTCGGGAATCAAAACTTTGGGAGTTCCAAAGGAAAGTACCCATAGGCATTTTGGTGTTTCAAAACCCGAAATCGCGAAACGACGAGGACCATCCATCTCGAGGGGACGCGTGGAAACAATCTAGGTTTGCATGGAAAATCCCGAAAGGCAAGGCTATTTCGATATTTCGGAAATCGACACTTTGAGAGTCGAGAGACCAAGAGTTCTGACACTTGAGTCGCGAAACCCTGAAAGGGACTGCGGTCATATAAGGGGAGGTCATGTGGACCAAAAGTATAGCCCAGGGGGGCTAACTAAAGCTAAATCCATTTCAACGAATCGGGATATTGGAGTTCAGGAGGTCGAGAAGACAAAGGATTCTTGTCATCGGGAATTAGGAAACCCCGAAGCCCGAAATCACATTTCCTGTGGGAAAAAATTTCACGGTCGCATTTGGGTCATGAAGGAAAAGGAAGGACCTGTGGATCGGATTTTAACAGAGATTCCAGTGGGAATTGAAAGAGCTAATTCGGCTCCGGAAAGGGAAATTAGAACGATCCTTAAGACCGAGAGGTCAGGCGCGGGACCTGCTGAGGTAGGTGCCTAGGTGCAGCGACGCCATCAAGTGGTATCAGAGAGAGAACTCTGTTTGTATATTTCAAGCAGAGGGAGAAGAAAAAAGGAGACAGAGTGTTGGAGACTCTGTAAATGATGGTTTGCAAGTGAGCAGCAGGTTTGCTAGGAGACCAAACAGAGACAACGATATAACTATTGAAGGCTGTAGATATGATGGAAGGAAAATCCCAGAGCTTATGAGAACAACCGAAAGGGGGAAAGGACTTGCTGACATCAGGTCAAGAATGGAAGAGCTTGAACTGCAGATGTAGCAGAATACCAGGTCAAGATTGGTACATGAATGGCCCATGAAGACAAGGTAAACTGGCCAATCAATGAGTTGATGGCTAGAAGACAGTGTAAGCTATTAAGAGGATGGTTGAGGCATGCTGAAAACCTCAACAGACCCGAGGAGATGGTTCAAATATGTGAATTAGAGACTGGGAGAATTCTCGGTGAAGAGAATGAAATGGGATCAGCTGAAGATCTCAAGAACTGCCAGGAGGGAAGAGAGGAGATTCCAAATTGCCAGGTGGGAAAGGAGTTGAGATCAGTTTAAGATCTCACAGACTGTCAGGAGGACAGCCAAGGAATTTCACATTGCTAGCTGGGCGATGAAATGAGGTCGCTGCGGGATCCCAAATATTGCCAGGAGGGCAGTGGAAGCATCTCAAATTGCTAGGTGGGCAGAGATAAGAATACGAGAATGTCTGAAAGTCTCATGGACTCGGAGGTGAGTTCAATTCAGCAAGGGGTTCTAATGAATATGGAATCAATTGATTCCATGGAATGCCAGGAGGGTAGCAGGAAAATCCCATATTTCCAGGTGGGCAGGGATGAGCAGGTGAGTTTAGATCAGCCCGAGGAGTTTATAGAGAAGATGAGCTCAGAGATGGGGTTGGATCAGTAGATGCAGTTGAAAGAAGAGGAATATCAAGAGAATCTTCTAATGATTGGGGGAATTGGAACATTCCTACCGCTTAACCCAGGGGAGGTAAAATTATGTATTTCCAATGATGCAGCAGAAGAAAGGAAGCCAACTTAGACTATCGGGAAAAAATAATTGGAGCATGTATCTGAAGCTGCCCAAGAAGAAGAAGAAAATGAGCATTCTGAGGAGTGGCTCTATATTTTCAGCCAGGAGACTGAAAAGACTGCAACCTGGGAGTTTACAGAAGAAAAAGAAGAAGAAGTAGACAACATTAGTTTGGTTGATCTATATGAGCAGATTGAAGCCCTGGAGAGAAGGGTGAAGGTGCAGAGATGCACATCCAACAAGTGAAGTTGGTAGTAGATGAAGAAGGCATGGGAGATCACAGTGATCTGCCCATTTGCAGAAAAAAATTTCGGCTGGGGAGACTGCATGAACAAATCCAACCATTGGAGCAGCGGGACAAAGTGATCGAGATGATCAGAGAACTGATGATCCGTCAGAAAAAACTGTTAGCAAGGAGAGGCTGCGCAGAAGGAAAGAAGTAGCAGCAGCAACAACAGGGAGACGGAGCAGATGAAAAACTCCAGAAATTTGTTTGGGATCCAGGAGGATTTCAACAGCTGATATGGGAAGCTCATGAGCAGGAGCTCATGAATTTTGCAGCTAAGGAGTATGATGCAGGCGCATCTCTCCACGTCATCTAGCCAGCCAACCAACCATGTCAGTGCGTGCATTCAAGGCTGAAGAGAGGTGCAACCCTCATCTTCAATTTTGAATTTGAATGTAATTAATGTTGTAGGTTGTTCAGCCATGGAGTTGTGCCTTTATGCAGGCATTAGAGTAGGTAGGAATTTAATGTTTGTAAGCCTGAGATCTAGATCCAGATGGTGGACTAGACACAAGGTTAATTAATATATATATATATATATATATATATATATATATATATATATATATTCAATATTTAAGTATTATATAATATATTAATTATATATTAATTAAATTAAAAAATAATAATAACAAAACATTATAAAAAAACAAAACAAAAACAATAAAAGCAATAAACAATAAAAAACTCAAAAAACTAATTCTCCACTCCCATTCACGATAGTAACTAGAGAAAAAATGGAATAGGCACATGAGAGCATCCCTATATGGCCAAACCTCATGTAGGAGTGGAGACAACAAGAAGAGTGCAACCCTAGGTGCATGAGAGCAACCCTATCTGGTGAAACCCCACGTGCAAGAGTGGAGACATCGACAGAGGTAGAGAAACGCACCCTATCCAGCCAAACCTATGTAGGAGTGGAGATATTCATGGGTCACAACTTCCATTTCGACATTGATTGATCCAGGATCTTTTCATATTGACTTATACATAATTGCATTAAATGAGCATAAATTAAAGTACACCATTAAAGAAGGAAGAGCTCAAAAATGAAGAGACTGAAGCATCAAGTCTAAACACAAAAATTTATAACAATGTTCATCCCTAGTGGAATACATCTTCAGGTCCTGCTCTCAAATGGGTAGGCTCTTTCATTAACTTAGCAAAATAATTTGGAAAAATACATACGTATACCTCATTATGAAATCAAGTTGTAGAAATAATGCTCAGATCAGAAAATGGACAACACCACTGAATTTGTGGCATCAAATTACCCAAAAATGATTTTCTCCATGCCTCGATTCGACTCTGGCAGTCCCAGGCCCAAGAAGAATTTCGTCTACATTTTCATGCCCTCTATAACCTACAATTATGACTGTTGTTGCATCGAAATCCATGCTTGGATGGCCATACGGTCCGCGCACCTCCCCCCTTTGGCTGGGCGGATGAAACACTTAAGAAATAATTCAGACGTTGGTTACCATGTAACAACTGTGACCTATTGGTTAGGGCATATTCTTTAAGGCATTGGATATGGGTAGAGGTCTCGGGGTCAAACCCCGTGGATGCTCCTTTTCGAAATTTATTGTTATATGGTATATATATATGTAGTTACGTTCCATAATTTTAGTAGTGGCTCCAGAACCTTCCCCAACCGATTTGAACCATGTCTATGGTTGGCATGGTCCGCCTAATTTGGTGGACCACCAACCCCTTTTTTTCCAAAATTTTGTTCACGGGTTGTCCTTGGGATTTTCCTACCTACCACGTTGCAGCCCCTGATTGGGACACGTGGTGGCCTCTCACTGGTCCACACTACCACCTGCCAAGTAAACACGCCATGTCATCATGCCACATCAACATTCCACGTCAATTGTATGGATCGTACATACTGCCATGTGGTATGGATTGTACGTACTGCCATGTGGGATGATCCGATTGGTCCACATATCGGTCCAAAAATGCCAAAATCGGGTGACACATGGTAGCCTATGGTGTTTCCACATAATCATTCTGACATCAGCATTCCATGTGTAACTTCCTTACTCCTTCCACGTGTGTTGTGCAGATGCTGACATCAGCAGTACGAATGTTGACTCATCCCCTGTTGACTAGGCTAGGTTGACCAAACTTTGACCGCGAATATATTTCAATCCGTAACTTTGTTTGACGAGTCATTTGCATATTTAGAAATATTGTGATGCTCTCTTCGTGATCATGCCATTTTCACTGAGTTTGGGGAACTCTGAATGTTTTCCCTTTCTTTGTCGGTTGGAGCCATTATAAGAATCTTGAGTTACCTTCGTGAGTTCTGAATTGTTATTAGCCTTGTCTGGATCCTTTTTGGATCACTCCTCCCCACTGAGATATTTTTGGACCACCAAAATCTTTCATTTATCAACAATTAAGTGAGGGAAGAGTCCCCTCACTTTGTCCTTATCTATCCACTTTGCCTTACTTGGATGTGTGCCTTTTAATCCTACTCGAAGATAATCAACATCAACCATGTGTGAAGTCCTCATCCTCCTGTCCAGGACAATATATTCCTATAACTCATCCAAGTAATTATGTGCAAACTCATCAACTAAATTTATTGAAACTTCCTCATCTTGATCCATGATCATGGGAGGCTAAAAAAGCTTCAAGATCTCAATGTTCACAACTGAGTAAATCTGCATGTAAGGTAGAAGATCCAGACAAAAATCATTGGTACCACTTTTATCCAAGATAGTGAAGGGTCCATAATGAATGGACTTGAGTTTCTTTCCTTCACCCTTCAATCTCTCCTTCCGGGTGTGAAGCCATACCCGGTCTCCAACCTGGAACTAATGATCAACCCTGTGCTTGTCATGTCGAGCTTTATACTGTGCTTGAATTTTCTCCAATTGTTCCTTGACTATCTAGTGTATTTGTTGGATCCTCTGGATGAACTTGCGGGCTATTTCCTCTATTCGTTCTTCACTCACATCGACATCTTTCCCATACATCAATTCCAAATGAAAATTTGGTAGGTACCCAAAACATGTCTCAAAAGATGAACTCTGAGTGGATGAATGTAAATATCGGTTGTACGCATGTTGTACATAGGGTATCTCTTCATCCCATAACTTGGGATGCTTGTTTTAGTAGCCTCGAAGAAAAAGTACCATTGTTCATTTTATCACCTATTTTTATCCATTGGTATGTCGATGGAAAGCAGTGCTAGTCATCATCCTCCACAAGCTAGTCCAAAAGTCCCCAAGGAATCGAGTATCTCGATCTGAGACAATGGATGTGGGTAATCCAAGGTGAACCCAAACATACTAAAAGAAGAGATTAATAGTGTGCTCAGTAGTGATCTTCTTTTTACATGGAATCAAGATACACATCTTGTTGAACCTATCCACTACAAAATACAAATAATCATGACTCCCTTTATTCATTGGTAAACCCATTACAAAATCCATGGAGATACTTTCCCATGAATGGGATGGAACAGGAAGTGGTGAGTATAGCCCCAATTTTCTATTAGTGGGCTTACAAGTAGAACACATCACACACCCCTTTACATATTTAGTTACAATTTATTTTATTTGAGGTCAATAACAAAACCTCTGCAAATGAGCCATAGTTTCTCCTACCCTAAAATTCCCAGACACAAGAGAAGTGTGAGCTTCTCATATTACATGGACTCATTCACTTATAGGAATACATAGCTTTCCAAGATGGTATAGTAGTTTTCCCTGCAAACAATAGTTCTCTACCTGTGCACCATGGGCTAGCATCACATATACTTCTTTAAAATCTTCATCGATGGCATATTGTTATACATAGCTATCATGAGATAAAGAAGTATTCTTCAAAATAATAAAATCATCAATAGGAGGTCTAGAAAGCATATCAACTCCCTTGTTATTTGTACCCTTTTTGTATTTGATTACTAAATGAAATTGTTGTAGAAAACCCATCCATCTGTAGTGTCGATATTTTTGCAACTTGGTCTATGATTGGAGATACTGTAAGGGTTGGTGATTTGTATGTATTATTGTTTCCTTCCCTAACAATTAGTGCTTCCATTTCTTTATTCTGTGGACTAATGCATACAACTCTTTATCATATGTAGGATAGTTAACAACATCTTGGTTAAAATTTTCAGAGTGGTAACAGATAGGCTTACAATATTGCATCAATACTGCACCCATGGTGTATCTGTTGGCATCTGTCTCAATGTCAAAAGGATGTTGAATAGTCGGGAATTCTAATACTGGTGCGGTACTGATCTTCTCCTTCAAAATGTTGAAATATTTTTGTTTCTTTCCTTTTCACTGAAAAGTGTTCTTCACACTGGTTAAGGCATGAAAAGGATATTCTATAAAGGATAAGTTGGAAATTAACCTCCTCCAATACTGGACTGCACCTAAGAATATTTAGACTTCAGTTACACTTTTTGTCTCAGGCCAATTTACAATTACATCAATTTTGGAAGGATCAATTTCCAATTGTCCTCCTCGTACAATATGACCTGTGTACACAAGTGCATTCTTTCCAAATTCACATTTAGACAATTTTACATACAGTTTTTCCCTTTGCAAAGTATCCAATACTTTATTTACATGCCTCACATGTTCATCTTGAGTCCTGCTAAAAATAAGAATGTCATCTAAACATACAATCACAAAGTCATATAGGAAAGGCCTGAATACATCATTCATCACACAAATGAAAGTTTTTGGAGAATTACAAAGCCCAAATGGCAGATCTAACCACTCAAAGAATCCATGTTTGGTTTTAAAGGAAGTTTTTCATGCGTCCTGTTCCATGACCCTGATTTGATGATATCCACTGCACAAATCCAACTTAGTGAAATAAACAACATTCTTCAATTGATCAAGTAAATCATCTATATGAGGAAGAGTGTATCGATTTTTCACCGTGATTTTATTTAAGGATCGGTAATCGACACACATTCGCCATGTCCCATCCTTCTTTGGCACCATCACAATCAAAGAACCACAAGGAGATGAACTGGGCCTGATGACCCCTTGATCCAATAAGCCCCATACCTACTTCTTGATCTCTTTCATCTGCAGAACTGACATCCTATACATTCCCACATTAGGAAGAGGAGAATCATGTTGAAGATGTATCACATGTTGGATTCCCCTCTTAGGAGGTAATCCATATGGTTCCTAAAAAATATCATCATACTTAGAAACAATATCAATTAATTACTTTTTATGATATGGATCACACCCTTGGAAAGTGTCTGATGTCTCGACATCTTTGTCTCTAATGACCATGAGTACATATCTCTTATTAGTGTTTATGAGTCTTTTCATTTTCCTTGCACTAACAAGTGTTGAATTTACCCTCATGTTGTGAGTTCTAACAATATATTCCACTCCCCCTTTAGTAAGGTGGTATTTGTTATCATGAAGAAAGAAGACTGCTTTTCTATCATAAATATAAGGAATTTCCAATACCATGCCACATATATCAAGTGGTACAAAATCCAAATCCACTTCATCAATCAACTATGAAGCAATATCAAATCTGATCCTACATTGTTTGGTGACATTAAGTTTTTCTTTATCACATACCAAACCAAGAGGATAAGGCTTCATATGTGGTTTCCTTTCAAGACCCATCTTCTTGAAAAGTGATTCATATATTAAGTTTACTTGGGAACCCGAATCAAATAATGTATCTATCTTAGTATGTTTAGATACAACTCTTATGTGAAATAATTCATTTATGTTTCGTTCATCAACATGCGATTCATTATTGGAACTTGAACTAGCATTAAGAGAATATTTACCTTGTACTCCAACCATTTTGATCGTTCCTTCATCTCCTAAATCGGAAACAAGATCTTGTTGCACTGTAGCAACAGTTTTTGTCTTCCCCTTTCTACCGAATTGTTTAGGTTTTCTTTTTGGATGCAGTTTCCAACAATGTTCTTCATCATGACCTCTTTTATTGCAATGAGTACAAAATGGTTTTCCTCCTTCTCTTTTCACTGTGGTGGTCTTCTTGTCCTTCCCTTTAAACTTCTTAAAATTTTTATGTGTGATTGGAAGTTTTATTTTTGGGATCTTCTTGAACATGTTTCCCCTTGTTCTCAAGGTGACTGGCTTGCACACAAACTTCGTCAAGACTAGTGGGGTTAAACAAGAGAAAAGTATCATGAATATAACTATGAAGTACGCCAATATAATTCATTAAAGTTTCATAAGAATCCAAAGGAATGTTCAATGCAAGAGATTTCTTTCTAAATTCGTCTATGAAACTTTGTACAGTTTGACCTTTACTTTTCCTTAAAGTTTTCCATTCCATCATTGCTTTATGTAAATACCCTAATGGATAAAATTGCTTCTTTATCGCTGATTTAAATTCCAACCATGAGGAAAGAATATTACCACACTTACTGATGTCCTAAAGCTTGTTCTCCCACCATACGAGAGAGGTGCCTTCCAACCAAAGAGAATCCATTTGTACTTTAAATTCCTCTTCATCAATATGATGGATAAGACAATGCACTTCAACCTATCAGATCCAATTATCTATATTTTCAGGATTATCATCTTTATTAAACATAGGTAAAGAAAATTTTACATCAAGCTTTAATAATGGTTTCTTAAAAGAGGCTTTATGGCTAGAATGATGAGAATGCTCAGACGAAGAAGATCTAGAACTTGAAGTTGAAGATGGAGGCTCGGGAGGATCTCCTCCAGCACCTTGGTCATAGATGATTTTAGGGGCTAAATTTCGCTCATGGTCTAATTTTCCATGGTTTTTCCAAAAATGAGATTCACTATTTTAAAAATGATTCGCCCAAATTCTATAGGATAAAATTATTTTACCTTAAAAATCGCCAAACTTTTATAAAAACAATATAAAATCCTTATAAATTTGAATATTTTTACAAAAATATCATTTATAGTTGGCATATGAAGGATTAGTAAGATTCGCCAAGGTTTCTACATTTTAAAAAAAAAATCCATCCTTAAAATCATCCTTTCCCTTGGTTTACCAAAGCATCATCATCTGCATGTGCTTCATTTTTATTCCCTTTCTTCTTCATCCTCTTCTTGTAATCTCTATACATTTGTTCGAACATGTCTAACATGCGATAAAAGACCATGTGAAATTTTTTGTCCTATTCATCATGCTTGTCCTCTTTTGCCATTTTCTTCCTTCGGGATGCACGACCAACTTTGTGATTGAAAGACTTAAGATTTCTTTCACCCTGCTTATGCTTAGCCCTAGTAAGCATTCACACTCAACAATTCAAGTCAAAGATGATTCCTCTTATACCAACATGATCCAGGATATCTTCATCGTGACTTATAAAGAATTACATTAAATGATCATAAATTAAAGTACACCATTAAAGAAGAAAAATCTCGAAAATGAAGAGACATAAGCATCAGATATGAACACAAAACTTGATAACTAAGTTCATCCCTGGTGGACTGCATCTTCGGGTCCTGCTCTCAAATGGGTAGGCTCTTTCATTAACTCAACAAAATAATTTGGCAAAATACATAAGTATACCTCATTCTGAAATCAAGCTGCATAAATAATGTTCATATCAGAAAACAAACAACACCACTGAATTTGTGGCATCGAATTACCCAAAAATGATTGTCTCCACGCTTCGATCCAACTTTGGCATTCCTAGGCCCAAGAATAATTTTGTCTCGGTTTGTGTGCCCTCTACAACCTGCAATTATGATTATCCTTGCATCGAAATGCGTGCCTAGATGGTCATACAGTCTGCGCACCTCCTCCCTATGGCTGGGAGTATGCACCACTTAAGAAATAATATGGTGTTGGTTACCATGTAACAACCGCGGCCTATTGGTTAGGGAAGATTGTTTAAGGCGTTGACTATGGGCATAGATCTCGAGGTCAAACCCTGCGGACGCTCCTTTTGGAAATGTATTGTTATATGGTATATATATATATATATATG
Organism: Picea engelmannii; assembly: GCA_009831015.1. NCBI lineage: Eukaryota > Viridiplantae > Streptophyta > Pinopsida > Pinales > Pinaceae > Picea > Picea engelmannii. Next base: position 37,532 of record ML785394.1, read on the forward strand.
TATGTATGTATGTATTTTTGTTCTACCATTTTAGTGGTGGCTCGAAAACCTTCCCCAAACTATTTAAACCATGGTTATGGTTGGCATGGTTTACCAGATTTGGCGGACCTGACAACCTTCTTTTTTCCAAAATTTTGTTCACGGTTTGTCCTTGGGATTTTCTCGCCTACCACGTGGCAACCCCTGATTAGTCCACGTGGCATCCTCTCACTGGTTCATGCTTCCACCTTCCAAGTCAACATGCCACATCATCACACCATATTAGCATGCCATGTCATCCATATCGATTATACGGACTTCCATGTGGCATGATCTGATTGGTCTAAAAACACCAAAACCATGTGACACTTGAATCCTATGGATCTTCCATGTCATCACGTTGATGTCATGTTGACATCATCAGGCCATGTGTCACTTCCCTTCTCCTGCCACATGTGTTTTATGGATATTGACGTCAGCAGTATGGATGTTGACTCATCCCCTGCTGATTGGGATAGGTTGACCAAACTTTGACCACGAATATATTTCAATCCCTGACTTTGTTTGACAAGACATTTGTGTTGTTAGAAATCTTGTGACGTTCTCTTCGCGATCATGCAATTTTCACTTAGTTTTGGGAAATTTGAATTTTTTCCCTTTCTTTGTCTGTTGGAGACATTCTCAACGTCCTAAGTTGCCTCCGTGAGCTCTGAGTAGTTCTTAGCCTTCTATGGATCCTTTTTGGATCATTGACAAAGGAAGAGGAGCCCCATCTGGCGAAACGCATGGAACTATCACAAAAATTGGTAATGGTTCTCCTCTAATTATTGCTAAAAATGTTTAAAATGGTTGAGAATGCCATTAAGTGATATTGTCCTTTTGTTTAAGAGTCTATGTAGTTCTGTCCCTCCCAAATGGGTTTGACAGCTCTGTGTGGTTCCCAAAATTATTTTTAACTGAGCTATCTTGGAAGATATAGCCCTACATACCTAGGAATTCTATAGTTTTTATGATTTGTTCCAATTATGAAACTAAAGGTAAAGAGATACTCGATATATCAAGCGCCTTCAATGCAATTAGTTTGGAAAGACGCTCAGGTGTGGAGAGAAATATCTCAGGTACACATAGCCCCATCCTGTAAATCATCATAAGTTAGGCTTAGTTTACTTGAATGAAGGGCACGATAACATCCAACATCTTATTTAGTTACTTTTGATAAATTTCTCTATGATTTCTCATTTCTTGTCACTATAGGACCTGCTAGCACATAAAGTTGTTAAGGGTCGCATGTAATTTTTGTTAAGACCCTGGTCATCCAAGTCCTTTTTTGATACAGGTGACAACCATGAGCACAAAGCGCAACATTCAAAGGTATTCTATTTTGGGCTGAAATACAAACAATGGCCGAGTTCATTTTTCAACAGCAGAGATCCCAAGAGCAGATCATATCAACAGTTCGCATGTATTTGGCATGTCAAAATTGTGCAAGGATTAGTGACTAGGAAAAAGTCTCGAATTGTTGAGGTAAATCTCAGCTATTGAAGGCTGAGGACATGCATCGACAGATCTAACACTTTGGAGACTTAGCACTCCGGAAGGTTTACGGAGTGAAGCACTAGAGACAGAATTTCCCGAAGTCTTGAAGTGAATCTCAGCCATCCAAATCAAGAGGACACATGAAGGAAGATCTCTCACTTTGGAGATATGACATTGCGGAGGATTGTAAGAGATATGCATTGAAAATTCCTGAAGCCCGAACTCCCAAATTTAATCTCGGTCATCCAAATCAAGAGGACACATGGAGGCAGATATCTCACTTTGGAAATGTGACACTTCGTAGGATTGGAGGCAGATCTCTCCTTTGACAGCCCCGCAATCATGTGCTTATTCAACGTCAAATCTGAGAGTAGCACATAGCAGCCCCCTAGGCATTGAGCTCATCCTGATCCCGAGGAGAAATTAGTAAATGAAAGAAATAACTGGTAATTGAAACCTCGACTCACTCCATAATTAGAAAGCATGGAGGGTTTGGCCATGGAGACAAAATATTGTCAGCCTGAGGTACCACAAGGGGTAGTTTTCCTGCAGGCCCATGTTGATATGGGTTTTCTTCTGACAGAACGAACAAGACAACTGAAGGACCTGCCAGGAAGGGAGAAAATACATGCAAATTGGGTACACACAAGCACAGACAGTGGGAAGACACATATAGAAAATCCTTGGACGTTATGGCCAACTCGATCTTCTAGCAGTTTTCCATTGTTTTGTGTATAAATACATAAGTTGAAGAATATGTTAGGGTCAATGGTTGAGCAGAGCGCCCTATTTTGTAATAGTTTGATAGCAGAGTTGTTCTCTAGTTATGTATGAGACCTGATACTTTCTCATTATTAGAAGTCATCTTCTTTCATCATCTTGTTTTCTCTTGTGGTGAAACACTCATGCATGGATGGTCAAGGCGATTTGTTGTAGTTGTATTGTAATGGAGGTTTGATTATAATGATGTTGTCTCATGTTTCGGCATTTTACTTCATTGTCTTGTTTCCTCTTATGATGAAATTCTCGTGCATGGATGATCCAGATGATTTTTTGTAGTCACATGGTAATGTAGGTTTGATTATTATGCTGTTGTGATATATTTTAGTGTCTGAAACTTAATTTCAAGAGTGATCTTGTGCCTGAGTTTTTATTCACCAAGTTGCTTGAAGGTCAGATGCTCATGGAAGACTTGTCCACTCTCCTCACTAAGTCTTCCTCCTTCTCACCTTTATCCTTATACCACTGACTGAAGTTAATGAGGACCTCATTTCCTTATGCATTGCTTGTCCATTTTTTGTGTTAAAACATTCTTGTATCGAGCTTTGTCCAATTGACATCCACTCATAAACCTACCTCCACAAACATTTTTAGGGGTACTAGGCTTATCCTCTTATAGTCTCAGGGTGACTCTTAGTGCTAACATTATTTGCACCATTGTTGGGGATGGAAGTGAAGATATATTCCCTACGAGAACGATAATGAGGAGATGTAGTTTTAGAGGGTGAATTGAAGCTGGACACATTTCTCTGACTGCTTATCTTTCACTATGGTGACTCCATTATTTAGAATCTATTGGTGACTCCACTGGAAGGAGACAAATCAAATGACTATGGAGGTTATCCTGTCCAGGAGGTTTTCCCCACTAAAGTTCTCAACCATAGTTGGTTATCCACATCCCGTGCCATTTGTGTCCTCCATAGCCATAGCTAACAGACAATGGGAAGACACAGATGGAAAAGACATAGATGGCACAGATGGCTATGTCACAAACAATGGGAAGACACAGATGGAAAATCCATATCCATAACTAGTAGTTGTCAATGAAAAAATGGGTGTAGGAAGAGAAAATTTCAAATTTGTTGAGTTTGAATATTTGCAAATTAGGGTTTTCAAAAACAAAATAAATAAAGATAGGACATATACCTGAATCGAAATAATTTATACATTGTAATGTGAATTCTAATGCTTATAATACTGCTAGCAGATATTCATGCAACACTAAAAATAAGAATAGAAGGCCTTTCCAAATAGACTATGAGACCTATCAAATCGAGTGTATATGGGAAATTGCGATGGATATTGAGTAGGAGGTCTAAAAAGGGTACAAAGGACCTCTAATTAAGGGTAGAAAAATCTATATCTAACTCTAAGCTATTCCAGGTGAAGCTCAACATAAGATATCCTGAAAAGTTTTGGGAACAATGGCATCAAGTAATGATATCCAAATCTATAGCATGAACAATATGCATAAATATCTAAATGAAATTTTTATAATGGGAAAATAAAAATATCGTCACATGTGATAAAATAAGCAAAATTCCGCAACACATACCATTGCTCAAAAATATAAACTAAGAATTAAAATCAAGGTCATTATGCAACATTCATGCCAATTTTGTAAAAAACTTTATAATGAGCAATAAAATATAGAACAACTTAGAAAATACAACAGTTCAGAAGCAATATCCTAAGCACAATTTTAGAAACCTAATAGAATCAAAAGGAATTTTTCAGTAACACGTGAGTATAGATCAAGTGTAGACTGCATGCACCCTCCTTACAAATATTTTATTTATTTATTTGTTATCTGGAAATTACAAAGAACTAGTTAGAGAGGATGTCGTCGAACTGTAAAAACGTTTATCTCCTCTTATAATCTAGTTGTGAATCCATAGAGGTCAGCTACTACATGAAATTTTATAAGTATTGAAACCTTGCACATAGTAAAATATTACGCCACAAGCCAATATTGCAGGAAGTGAAGATCACTGCAACCCAATGTTTTGGGGAGTGAAGAATCATACAAGAATGAGAACTTATATTGAAATGTTCTTTAAACTCCTAACTTGCAACATGCAATCGATAATACAAAGGATGCAATGTCCACAAGATATCACTATGACACAACATGAGGGTTGAATCTCATGTTGAACTAAACTTTTGGCAAATGAAACATTGAGGATAGTGAATTCGAATGGACATGAAATTTCCCCTTCCATCTCCCATGAATTTTGGCATTTAGAACCCATGATGTCATTTCAAGTAGGCTTAGATGTTTTATGTCATTCATTAGAAGATTCTTTGTGCCATTCAAGTAGGGTTACATATGCCCTTAACTTGGGGTAGATAGAGTGGAGATACATCAACAGTGGAGAGTAAGGAAACACAAGTAAATAGGTTGATATTAGGAATCCATTCTTGTTGTTAGAGTAGTTCCAACATTCCTAGAATTATCATGTTTTTTTTTAGTAGATATTTGTCTCAGTGTAGTTTGGAAATATGTTCATAGTACCCCATCAAAGTATTGTGTTCCTAGGTTGAAAATTTAAATTTAAGATAAGGAGTTCAACATTATTATTTAAATTCTTTGTCCCACCATGTTGCCTATTTAGAACAATGACATTTCCAATCTAACATTGTCATTTGACCCAGGGTTACAAATTTGCATTAAATGGATAGAAACAAACAAACCACTAGGCACTTACCTTCTTAGTGGAGAAGCACATCTCTTCCAACTTGTTTCCTCCCCTTTGACACTTTCATAAACCATAAGTCATGGGACACACTTCAACTATCTGACTTAGACTTGTAGTATATATTATCACCAATTTGATGTCTATGATATCCTCTTTCACATTGGGTCACCAAGGCCCCATAATGAGTTACAGTTATCCTTGCACTACACCAATGATCCCTCATTATAGTTCCCTCATATTCATACTCATGGGATGATCTCTAAAGTGATTCTTTATGAAACTCTCATATGCCATATCTCTTGTAATATCCCTCGGCCGAACCCAATTGTAAATATAAAATAAATGTACTTAAGTTGGTGAGTTGTTTTGACCTCATTTGGTAATGCACATCATGTGGCATAGTGCGTGCATGAACTACGCAGTAAAATGATGTAATATGTACATTCTAGGATACCGTGCACAATAACTAAGGTGCGCGCAGTATAGAGGACAACGAGCCTTGTGTATATGACATGTGTTATAGGCTAGTGAGCTGGTTATTATAAGTTGGGATGCTTATGTTTTGGTATTAGGCCGGAATGACTAGATGTCAAAGGCCAATGTACCTACTTTGTACATGACTCACGATTAATATAAAATACATCGTTGCACGTAGACCGACCACGATAAAAGATATGGGGGACTGAAGTTCACCATTTAGGGAAAGGGAGGGCCAAAAGTCAAGGGAATATTATATTAATATTTCCTAAAACATAAAGTATGGATAATTATTTTATCCTAAGTTCTAAAGTTGGGGACAAGTGGACCAAAGTAACTTCTAATATGAAAAGTGTCAAGTTGGGGACATGCATTCATATCATGGGGGACCTTATCTCATTTGGATACTTCTCACAGATACCTTACCAGTAGCCCGACGACCATTATTCGCACAAGGACTTCCACGAAGATTTCACAGTGATTCTTTTACACACTCAGTTATCCATTCAATGATTCCATGACCATTTCACTCATGCATTCTGTTATCCTTGAGACAACCATTTCACCATTTTGGAGCCTATTTCCATAGCCCTTTTGGTTGGTGTACCTGGTTAGCTTGGAGAGGGATTGAAGAAGCAGGTTGTCAAGCCCGTGAGAAATTCTCTGAGCGAGAGAATTGTTAGAGATTGATTCCTGAAGGCGCTAGACTGGAGCTACAATTCTATGAGACTTTTGGTACGACCTGTTGCTGAAGCCCTAGAAGGGAAGTGGGGCAGTCGAGGGACTGTTGAGCAGAGAAGTGGCACACTTCCTTGGGTGGGACAGGCATGTGGGGAATGAGAGGTTGTAGGCTATTATTTGAATGAGCACCTCAGACATAATCTTTCCTATTATCCATGAGCCTTAGCCCAAATAGGAACCCTTTACCTTGGGTGGAGTTCAGTCCCAGCTTGGAGGTGACTCACTATTGAGAGTGATGAACATCATGTAGTCTATTGCTGGGAGGTTCGTGGACGTTTTGTACGCAGTTGGTGACAATATTTCCAAGATAAGTACCAGTTGTATGATAAAAATGATATGTTGCTTTGTTATTTACATGCCTATGTTACGATTTATAATATATGTGATTATGATTGCCTGTATGTTTATGGGTAATTCTCTATAAATGTTTCATATTTGTAGTTATTGTTATTTCAGTATAAAAGTCATGTATTATAGAAATTAATTGTTTGTTTATGTTTATATGTAAAGCTTCCGCGAGCGCGTTGTATGTATATGTCTTAGTTCCATGCAATTTAAAGAGTAAATTTATGTGGCATTGCTCAGTTGACTACTAGGTATGCTACTGTATGTTCTGTAGTATGGGAATGAAAGCATTCCCTAGAGTAGCATGGTCCAGCCTGAAGGCTGGGAATGTTACCGACTGGTGTTAAAGCATGAGTGGTTTCTCTGGAGTGGCATACCCTGGCCTGCGGGTGGCCGGGGGGATGTTATAGAATGGTATCAGAGCCTCAGTTCAACACTAAACTTGGATGTGCCATAGGGGTTCAGTCATAGCGAATATTCAGAGAAGAGTAACTTCGAGGTGACCAAAAAAAATAAAATTTTGGAGTCACGAAGTATCCATGGAAAAGGTTGGCGTGTTGGTGCGTGTGGTAAATTTTGATACCGCGCGGGAAAACATTGGCATGCCAATATGTGTGATAAATTGTGGCATCATGCGGAAGATCATTACATGCAGATGCATGCGCTGAATTTAGCCTTTCTCAGTGAGCACACACATAGTAATGTGCACATGGGGTGCGCAAGTATTCCTTAACACATAATAGTTTTGTTAGTATGTGCATAAGTATGAGTATAAGTTGTTTCGCGATGGTGTATTCAGTAGTGTGTGCAAATATTTGGGTGCTATGGAATATCTTAAACTTGACATGGTGCATGCATAGGACGAAATGCATGTGGAATATCGGTGCGCAGTACCAAAACTATGTGTAGTGGATATTGGCACACAATGCAAGAATAGTGCACGTGAGTTGTCGATGTGACGAAGAAGAAATGCACAGTAGATTTAGGTGCGCGGAAAATCATTTTACCTTGTAATATTGTTATGCTCGATAAATATAAATGAATAGGTCAATTTTAATGCGCGTGAAGTCGCTTGGAAGGCAATGACTCTGAGCTTAAATTGCATAATAATAAAAAATAAAAAATAAATAAAAAAACACATAACCGCATCAAAGCATTAATTAAAAAGAATTCTGAGTTTTAATTTCCTCCGATTTAGATAGATGAAAATAAAAATATAAGATTACAAGAAAAAATTATTATAAAGGAAAACAAGATTCATAACATCACCATATAAGAATTGTAATAAAACAGTCTAAAATCTGTTTCTGTATTTATATAGTCATATTAATAACAAAATTACAAAAGGGTGATGACAGTAGTTAGCCTGTTGTAAAAACGGTCATTTGAAGAACATGCCTATCATCTCTAGTCCTCTTTACCTCCGCTACCAGCTGTTCAAAATTCACCGAGACATGCTTATCTTAGTTGAAGACTTACTTCATCTTAGCGATATCCACCTTTAAGGAAGAATCTAACCAGACCGGTTGATTCTCTCCAACATTTTCGGCCGCTTCAGCCATAGATTCCTCCTTCTTATGTTGCTTACTCCTTTTCTTCTTAGCGGCTAGCCTGTTGATGACTAAATATTTTATAGTGGGATTCATCTTGACTTCCAACCGTGATTTTATAGACGGCTTTGTATGAAACTTAGTTGCTAGAATGTGCGCAAGGACCCTTTCCTCCTTATTCGTAGGAAATCCTAGCATGTTGCTCGAATAACCAGTCTCACTCGATTTAGCCTTGTCCATGTATCTCAGGTTGTGGATACCGGAAGGTGTTTTTACAGAGAGAAGAAAGTCGAGCAGTTGGGGATTACCTTAGTTATGGATACACAGATATATTCATACTTGGGGAGTGGTAATTATAGAATTCCATTTATGAAGCATAGACGGATTACGTACAAGAGTGTTGGGTTTCCATGCTCGGCCAATCCATTTCGAATGATTATATTTTGAGTTCATTACATGGTGGTGGTTGGTTGATGTCACATGGCTACGAAGTACCGAATGAGTGAAGCAGGGTGATCTGACTAAGCCATTTTCTGCTCCACGAGTGGTGGATTTGACATGTTGGGACACGTGATACCGTGTCTTGGCGAAAGTGGTTTCGACAAACCACCTTCTTGCACAAGTGTATATCGGAAGGCACTACACGTCTGTGTTTTTGAGACTTGGGTCTTATCTAGAATTTTCACAGTGATAACACCAAGAAATTGGGAGTGATAATGTTGATGTGTATGTTGAATCGAAATGGTGCATATTCTCATGAATTGTTGAATTGTTAGCCTGATTAGTTTCAATGGCTACACGTTTTGTAGAATTAACAACAACTCGATCAGGTCAGACCAGTGCAGAGTCCATAGGAATGGAAGAGGCACAGGGGAATTATAGTCAGCAATAGGAGAGCAGAGGGGTGGATTTCCATTTTGGCATGGAAGAAACGAACTCCAGCAGACATGGAGAATAAAGGAATGAAGATATGAATATGGATGAGACCATTAAGAATTTGCAGAAGGATGTCCAAAGCCATAAAGTTGATAATGAAAGGCTTATGAAAGCCAAAGAGCAGTAGGATGACTTCAACATGAAGCTATTGGAGGGTTTGAATAGAATAGAAAAGAAATTGGTTAAGGAGAGTGGCTCAAGTGAATATGGGAGTCACAAACCTTCAGAGGAGAAAAGAAAAGTAAAAAGTGCTAGTAGACATCACCATCATTCCCAAAGGCATTCCCATAAGTGATCAAGAAACAACTCAATTCTATCCCCTATTAGAAGGTATAAGAGATCCGGGGTGGATGAGATGCGAGGAGAAATGAACAAAATCAAACCTCCTACATTTGATGGTGATCACAAGAAGGATGAAGATGCAAAAACATGGTTTCTAGGCATGAGTAAGTATTTTCAATTGCATAATTATTCTTCTCATGAAGAAGGTAGAATCGCTATCTATCAACTCAAAGGAAAGGCCTCCATGTGGTGGGATCAACTTGTGCAGGTAAAACACATTGTAGAGAAAAGTGTTACTTGGAGGGAATTCAAAAAGTATTTTGAGAAGAAGTACTTGACTAAGAGATACTATGACAAGAAAATGAAAGAGTTATTTGAAATCAATCTTGGAAGTATGACCATAGATGGATATGAGAGAAGGTTTCTGGAACTACTGAAGTATGTCTCTTTCATCAAGGATGAGACAGTCAAAATTCAAAGGTATTTAAGTGGATTTTCATCATTCATCAGTGACAAAATAAAGTATGATGATCCCAAGAGATTAGAAGAGACCATAAGGAGAGATAAATGCCTATATGATCAGTAGAAAGTAAGGCCAGGTTTCCAAAGGGCTTGGGAAGACAATAAGAAATTCAAGGTGGATCAAAGGAAGAAGGGAGCTAAGCCACCATTCTTCAGAAATAATCCACAATGACAACAAATGCCTAAAGAACCTAGAACGATTGACACAGGGAGTCAAGGGCCAAGACAACCACCTATGTAATGTTGGGGTTGTAAAGGGGACCATAAGTTCAGAGATCGTCCTCACAGAGGTGAAAAAGGTAGGTTTTTTCACAATGTACAATGAGATGAAATAGTGGAGGACATAGGCAGATATGTGCCAAGGATTTATGCAGCCCTGGACAACAAGAAAGTAGAGTATCAGTCCCACATGATTGAAGTGGAAGGTATGATCAACAACCAAACCCTTTCTATTTTAATTGATTCAGGAGCTAGTCATAGTTATATGGACCCTAAGATGGTGGAAAGTTTGCAATTTCAAAGAAGCAAGCATGGGAAATCCTAGTTGGTACAACTGGCTACAGGAGCCAGAAGAAAGGTTAATGAGATGGTTAAGTCATGCCTCATAGACATGAATGGACTGAACACCAAAGCAGATTTAAACATCTTCCCTTAAGGTTCCTATGACTATCTAATTGGGATGGATTGGTTGGACCAACATCACAATCTCTTAGACTATCACAACAAAGAATTTACTTGCATGGATGAGGAAGGGAAACCAAGGAAGGTACAGTGAATCCCCAGGGTAGTAACCATTAGAGAAATTTCAGCATTGCAGCTGAAGAAGTATTACAGAAAAAGATGTCAAATAATTGCAGCTCATTTGGCAGAGACACCTAGAGATAAGGTGCCAAATTTGGAGGATTATGCAATCCTAGAAGATTTTGAAGATGTGTTCAAGGAGGTACGCAGATTACCCCCAAGGAGAGACATTGATTTATCTATAAATTTGATTCCTGGAGCAGCGCCAGTATTAAAAACTCCTTACAGAATGAGTACACCAGAATTAAAGGAGTTACAAATGCAGCTTGAAGAACTTCTGAAGAAGGGGTATATACGTCCAAGCATGTCACCTTGGGGTGCCCCAGTCCTGTTTGTGAGAAAGAAAGATGGAACACTAAGGTTGTGCATTGAATTCAGACAATTGAATAAAGTGACTGTTAAGAACAAGTATCATCTACCAAGGATTGATGACCTCTTTGATCAATTGAAGGATGCAAAGATATTTTCAAAGATAGATCTCAGATCAGGATACCCTCAGGTAAGAATTAAAGAAGAAGATATTAGCAAGACCTCCTTCAGGACATGGTATGGTCATTATGAGTTCACAATGGTACCATTTGGGTTTTAAAATGAACTAGTTTTTTTCATGTTCTTAATGAATGGTGTTTTCCAAGAGTATTTGGACAAGTTTGTCATTGTATTTTTGGATGAAATGCTTATATATTCCAAGTCAGAGGAAGAGAATGAACATCATTTGAGGATGGTGTTGCAAGTATTAAGGGAGCGTCAATTATATGCCAAATTTATCAAGTTCTCATTTTATCAGAAACATATTCATTATTTAGGGCATATCATTTCAAAGGATGGGATAGTAGTGGATCCTGAGAAGATAGAGGCCATTAGAGAATGGTCAGCACCAAAGAATGTGACAGAGGTGAGCTCATCCATGGGTCTTGTAGGCTACTACAAAATATTTATTGAAGGATTCTCAAAGATTGCACACACAATCACTTCTTTGCAAAGAAAGGGAGTGAAGTTTCAGTGAACACTGGATTGCGAGAAGAGTTTCCAGCACTCAAAATAATTATTGACAAGTGCTCCAATATTAAGGACCATGGACCTAGAAGAAGACTTTATCGTACGCACCGATGCATGTAATGAAGGACTTGGTGGAGTCCTCAGTCAAAACGGGTTTGTCATATGTTATGAATCAAGGAAGTTGAAGGATCATTGAAGAAACTATGTCACTCGTGATTTGGAGTTGGCAGCCATAGTGCATGTCTTGAGGAATTGGAAACACTACCTCATGGGAAATAGGTTTGAGCTAAGAACAGACCACAATGGTCTGAAATATTTATTTGATCAGCCAAATATAAATGCTAGACAAAGCAGATGGTTAGAATTCCTGAGTGAATATGACTTTGATATAAATCATATCAAGGGGAACGAGAATAAATTGGCTAATGCACTCAGCAGGAAGGTACGTGAATTACATGCTACAACCATTAACATGTACCAAAATGATATTAAAATAAAATTTCTGGAGGCTGCAAATGTCGATCTCCAATACAAATAATTGGTAGCAATGCTACAACAGGGTAAGATGCTTCAGAAGGTAGATAATTATAAGTTGGGAATAGATGGAATAATGTTGCGCCAGAACATGATTTTTGTTCCAAATGTCTAGTACTTGAAACGTATGATTTTGCATGAAATGCATAATGTTCCTTATGAAGGACACCCTGGATATCAGAAAATCATGGTAGTGATCCATAGCCATTACTTTTGGCTAGGTATGAAGAAAGATATTGCTGAGTACATCGTTGGATGTATGGAATGCCAGAAAGTGAAAGATGAGAATAGGCACCCAGCGGGGTTGCTGCAACCTTTAACCATTCCTGAGTGGAAGTGGGAAATGGTGACAATGGATTTTATTGTGGGATTGCCTAGAACAGGCAAGTTGCATGATTCGATCATGGTGGTGGTGGACAAGCTCATGAAAGATGCCCATTTTATTCCAACCACGCACAAGGCAACAAAGGTTGTTTTTATTTTCATGAAGGAAGTGGCATGATTGCACGGGATTCCTAAAACAATTGTATTTGACAGAGACCCAAAATTCACCTTGAATTTCTAGAAAGGATTGTTCAAAGGATTCAGAATGAATCTAAAATTTAGTACAACTTATCATCCTAAGTCTGATGGACAGACAGAAAGGTTGAATAGGGTGATAGAATATATACTAAGAATGTATGTGATGGACAAACCATCGAAATGGTAAGACTACCTACACTTGGTAGAATTCGCGTAAAACAATGGGTATCAAGCATCATTGAAGATGAGCCCATTTGAAGAACTTTACGGTAGAAAGTGCAATACTCCAGTAAGTTGGGATAACCCAACTGATAGGGAAGTAGTTGGGCTAGTGTTTCTCAGGGAAATGGAGGACCAGATGACAAAAATTAAGAAGAATTTAAAAGTTGCCCAAGAAAGACAGAAAAGTTATGCCGATAAGAATAGAAACCACAGAGAATTCAAAGTGGGTGATCATGTTTTCCTGAAAATGAAAGCTAGCAGGAGTTCCCTGAAGTTGGGAAGCTACGCCAAGTTGGAAGCTAGATTTTTTGGGCCTTTTGAAATCCTAGAGAGGATTGGTCTAGTTGCTTATATGATTGCATTTCCTACATCTATGTTTGTTCATATTGTCTTCCATGTATCATTGTTAAAGAAATATATACATGATGATAATCATGTTATTGATTGGAATGTGATTCAAGTGGAACAAGAAGGCGCTTTTCAAGTGAATCTGGTGCGCATTCTGGACCGAAGAGTCAAACAGCTATGGAACCGAGAAATAGGGCTTGTAAAGTTTCAATGGACCTGGTACGGTCCTAAGGATGCTACTTGGGAACATGAAGATGCAATGCGATCAGAATACCTGCATCTTTTTGAAGATTTTTGAAAATTCTGTTATATATGGTCGTATGATGCACTGAGGACAATGCATAAATAAGGGGAGGGGATTGTAATATTCCTCGGCCAAACCCAATTGTAAATATAATATAAATGTACTTAAGCTGGTGAGTTGTTTTGACCTCATTTGGTAATGCACGTCATGTGGCATAGTGCATGCATGAACTGCGTTGTAAAATGATGTAATATGTACATTCCAGGATACCCCGCGTAGCACAGAGGAAAACGAGCCTCATGTATATGATATGTGTTATAGGTTGGTGAGACAATTATTATAAGCTTGGATGCTTATGTTTGGTATTAGGCCGGAATGCCTAGATTTCAAAGGCCAATGTGTTTACTTTGTACATGACTCATGATTAATATGAAATACATCGTTGCACACATTCCAACCACGATAAAAGAGATGGGGGACTGAACTTCACCAGTTAGGGAAAGGGAGGGACAAAAGTCAAGGGAATATTATATTAATATTTCCTAAAACATAAAGTAAGGATAATTATTTTATCCTAATTTCTAAAGTTGGCGACAAGTGGACCAAAGTAACTTCCTATATGACAAGTTTCAAGTTGGGGAAATGAATTCATATCATGGGGGAACTTAACTCATTTGGATACTTCTCACAGATACCTTACCAAAATCCCGATGACCATTATTTGCACAAGGACTTCCACGAAGAGTTCACAGTGATTCTCCTCCACACTCAGTTATCCAGTCAATGATTCCATGACCATTTCACTCATGCATTTTGTTATCCTTGAGATAACCATTTCACCATTCTGGAGCCTGTTTCCATAGCCCTTTTGGTTGGCGTACCTGGTTAGCTTGGAGAGGGATTGAAGAAGCAAGTTGTCAGGCCCGTGAGAAATTATCTAAGCGAGAGAATTGTTGGGGATTGATTCTTGAAGTTTCTATACTGCAACTACAACGTTGTGAGGCTTTTGGTTCGGCCTATTGCTGAAGCCCTGGAAGCAAAGTGGGGCAGCCAAGGGACTATTGAGAAGAGAAGGGGCACACTTCCTTGGGTGGGACAGGCATGTGGGGAATGACAGGTTGTAGGTTGTTAGTTGAGTGAGCACCTAAGATGGAGTCTTTCCTGTTGTCCATGAGCGTTAGCCTGGATAGGAACCCTTTACCCAAGGTGGAGTTTCATCCCAGCTAGGGGGTGACTCACTATTGAGAGTGATGAACAGTGTAGTCTATGGCTGGGAGGTTCATGGACGGTCTGTATGCAGTTGGTGACAATATTTCCAAGATAAGTACCAGTTGTATGATAAAAATGATATGTTGCTTTGTTATTTACATGCCTATGTTACAGTTTATAATATATGTGATTATGATTGCTTGTATGTTTATGGGTAATTCTCTGTAAATGCTTCATATCTATAGTTACTGTTATTTCAGTATAAAAGTTGTATGTTACAGAAATTAATTGTTTGTTTATGTTTATATGTAAATCTTATGCGAGCGTGTTGTATGTATATGTCTTAGTTGCATGCAGTTTAAAGAGTAAATTTATGTGGCATTTATCAGTTGAATACTGGGTATGCTACTATATGTTCCACAGTATGGGAATGAAAGTGTTTCCTAGAGTAGCATGGTCCGGTCTGAAGGCTGGGAATGTTACCAACTGGTGTCAGAGCATGAGTGGTTTCGCTGGATTGGCATACCCCGGCCTGCGGGTGGTCGAGGGGGATTTTACATCTCTCATTCAACAATTTTACAATTGTTATTATTTGCATATGGAAAAACTACTAGTTTCACCATTTATATTAATTGATGGTTTGCATAGCCTACAACTCTAGTTTAATCTGATTCTCTATGTAACTCTACTTTTAGCTGGAAAACAATTGACAAACATTTTCCATCATATTTCCATGTTTCAAGGTTTGTATAAAGGAAGGAATGATTTCAATCTAAATAAATAGGAATTGGTACAAAATAAGGGAATCCTTACCAAGTACAACATCCAAGAAATTCCCAGGAATGCCCAACCAGTCAGCTCTCTCAACTAGCTAACATGGGGAATGCAGGTCACTCCTTCCTTGAGGGCACAACCATATAGGGGATTCTTACACATTTAATAGTTAAAATATTGATGTGTTAGTTGGATAGTTAGTTAGAGCATATCTTTCAATATTTGAGCTACTTGCATATGCATATAATATTGAATTCCTAGTTTTGAGTGATGTGAATACATATAATAGGGTTTTGACTTGGATAAGAATGTAAACCTATAAGAAGGGAATTTTCCTCACCAATAAGACTAATCTATTTGATTTTCCTCATCAATAAGAGTCATCAATATTTTGAAAGTTTAAGTTCTTGTGAATTATGTTACACTTTATAAAGTTTAAGTTTAAGTTACACTTTTTTACACCTTTGATTTTCCACCTTATGTTACACTTTATAAAGTTTAAGTTCTTGTGAATTGTTTTCATTGACATCAAAC
This sequence comes from Picea engelmannii, assembly GCA_009831015.1. NCBI lineage: Eukaryota > Viridiplantae > Streptophyta > Pinopsida > Pinales > Pinaceae > Picea > Picea engelmannii. Next base: position 53,566 of record ML785394.1, read on the forward strand.
AATATTGTCAATTGATCCACATAGTAATCAATCAAAAGAATATTTCTTTGCTTGAAACTTCTTGCTCCTTCCCATAGCTAGTTTTCATCAAAGTTGAAATTCTTGCATTTCATTTTCCTCTTACATGGTTTAAAGAGTCAAGTTAAACACCATTAGTTTCACGACCACTCCTTTGAGTAACAACAACCTAAAATCAAACGCTACTTAAAATTTATCTAGCAAATTTTCTAGCGCTCTTCAAACCCAAATTAGCTTAGGTGTAGAGATTTGGAATAGGATTGTGAGAATAACTTTCCAAAGCTGATAAACAAACATAAATCTTTGAGTTAGGGAGTGAAATCCAGTTTGTTATCACACCAAATTTCCTTGGGTCTTTTAGTTTGTTTTAATCCTTTTTTAAGCCTTAGATTTTAAATTTTTTAAAGTTTCATCCCTTTAAAGTTTATGTTTGGTAGGACCCCTTAGATGATTAAAGTTTTGATTCATAGCTCTAGTTTGATCCTCAAATTGATTTTTGGTCTTAGAACCATTTTAGCTCATGACTTGTTTTTTGGTCCCCTTCATGACTTGTCCCTAGGTCGATCCCTCCCATGACTAGACTGATGGGACACACCTTTCCCCTCACTCATGAACTCGTAGGCATGACTCATTGTCCTTGCTTACCTATCCAATCATTTTTTGAATTGGAGCGTTGCCCACTCATCAGGTAGTTCCATAGTGCCTTTCTCGTTCATCATACTTCCACCATGAGCCATGATTGCCACAAGTGATGTCATGTTCCTTTTTTTCAGTTCCAGGAGTTGGTTAAAGATGCCTCCAATATCTTGCATTTACGAGCCCTGGTAACGGTTTATAATTTTGAAAAAATCAACAGTGATGCGTTGCGCAAATTCACAAGTTCTGATCAGGCGACAAGAAAGAAACCAAATTTGAGGCTGAAGAAGATTCGAGGGTCAAAGTTTTCACAATTTCATCCTGAGATTTCATTGAAGATTCCAATAGGTGTCTACTCCACAAGTATCCCATGTTGCCTCCTCTACATATTAATTTTCACAAGAAATTTGCGCTCAGGTTTTGGTTTGTCGAGCTTGCATAGTTGTAAGGGAATCATCTTTGCATGATAGCCTTGTCTTCTATCTTGTTCAGACCTGTAAACGTCATTGCCTGTATCTAGGTCTGATTATTTTTTTCTGCCTTAGCCATTGAAATTGCAAGCTCTGAAATAGCCTATCCTCTGCGTATGCATTGCGCTACCCAGAGGCACTGCTTAAACCCTCTCTGCCTCCCCTGCTTCCTTTCATCTTGAGAGTTAAGCATGTTTTCTGAGTTCCAAAAGGAAAGTTACAGGAGTACCCTCTCATTATTTAAACCTTCAGTGCCTATACAAATCTAAGGGTGTCATTCCCATAGTCAAAACTTGTCTTACCAGCACCAGTCTGTTTAAAAGGGTCAGCCTTGTACATTTGAAGCACGATTTAAAGTCTTCTTGGTTATTACTATACCATAAGCCTTTAAAATATCCCATTCTAATCCATGGAGACTCCTCAATCGAGGAAGAAACACAAAGGTGGCAATATAGTTAGGACAGAACCTGTGGACATGCATCTTTTTTATACAGAGCCCATGGAAAGGGAGGTCTTTTAAAGAGTAGGATGCCTCTCTTTCTGCCAGAACATGCAGAGAGGACATCCAAAGGTAACAAAATAGTTTGCATCACACTTTGATGGTAGGAAAACCAAGGTTGGGGATTTGGAATTTGAGGTGACTAAAGCCTCTATCTCAGCTGCAACAGGAATCACCATTACAGGTGAAAAATGGTTCAAAGCCATGTCTTTGAGTTCATCCTATACTAAATATCTCTTTAAACATGAACATCAAGCCAGTGATTTATCTAAAAGTGTGCCAAGGGGTCAATTGATTGAACAGTTTGACATAATTTTGAAGATCATCCATAGATATTTTACATGTGAAAGGAGATTTAACACATTGTACCAGTACCACATAATACTTTTTCTACATTTTACTGGTAAAGTTGAGATGAATATTCCCTATTACTTGTTGAGGAGCATAGGTAATATTTCATATAGGATTCAATCCAAATCTAACGATGTAGATTCTAGCCTTTTCCAATCTAGATTGATCAAAATGCTAGTCTTTGAGGAATTGGGTAAGAAAGCGATTTCATGGGAGAATTTTGTGTTTACTTCTCATTTCAAGTTGGATTTAGCATCAACTCCTCAATCAAAGAATGCAAGTCCTTTATCACCCACTAGTGCTATTAAAGAAGGGACCAGTAGAAAGAGAAAGGGCATAGCCCCTGTTCAGGTTTCAGAGGTCAGCAAGGAGGTCACAAGACCTTAGGAGGAAGCTTGTCCTTCCCCACAAAGATATTTTTCACCACCTCCTCCAACAGAGTTAGAAGAGGTTCCTTCTTCTACTAAAGCTACATCCAAGAAAGGGAAGAAGATACTCTTCCCCTCTTCTCCTCCAACAGTCAAAATCAAGGGTAAAAGATGTTTCAAAAGGTCATCAATTCCTAAGGAGGTTTTCAAAGAGTAGTCTTTACCAGAAACCCCTATTCAAAAGAAGAAGGGTAAAGGAATTGAAAATCCTGTGGAAGAGAAACAAGAATCCCCTGTACATAAATGAAAGGGTAAAGTTACTAAAATACCTTTGGAGAGGAAATATGAAACCTCTGTGAAAGACATTGAAAATCCTGTGGAAAGAAAAGAAGAAACCCTTGTGCAAAGGAAGAAAGGTAAAAACAAAGACACCAAGAAACCCGATGAGGTATACAAGACACTTCCCATGAAGGTGGAAGAGGAGACTAAGAAAAAGCCTATTGAGACTGTGCATGCCATTTCTCCTCCTGACAGTCAGACCTTCAAAATACTTACCAGGCAACTTAGGGATGCAAGAAAGGAGGTGTCTCAATTGAAAAAGGAAGCCATGTCTCACAGAGCCAAGATGAAAGAGATTATGGATGGCTATAGTCACACCCTTGACTTGGAAAGGTTTGTAGCAAGAAGGGCCCAACCCCTTCATAGACAGTTAAATAATCTTTACAAGCAGAACATAGGATTTCAGTCTCAGATTAGGAAGATAAAGGCAGAGCTGCAACATTTTCAAGATGAGGTAGCCCAAAGAAATTTGAAAGTATTGGTTGAAGCTGCCATTGAGAATGACAAACCAACAGTTAAGGAGAGCAAATCCACATTGAAAAAGCCTATCATTGCTAAGAAGAAGAAGTTTGTTGTGCCAAATGAAGATCCTCTTTCTACTAGAAAGAGTGTGAGGTTAAGTGTCAAGGTGACAAAATAGTTGGTGAATAGTAAGCCCCATTTTTTAGGATGGTTCCTTTTTGGGAGGGTTAACTGATATTCAAATATTACATATGCCATCTATACAGGATTCTAAGCATTTAACAATTAGAGTTTTGGGTTTTTGCTAAGTGCTAACTCCCTCAATGGTAAAATACACTATCTATTGTACTGCCAAGACACCTAAGTACAATGGGTTTGACATTATGAAAGACGACCAATTTCTCTACACACGTTCAAGATTGAAAGCATTGCGTTTTTTACAATGCTACCTAGACCTACACACAGATGCAACATAAGTGGCGCTACCTAATATCTGGCAGAGAATGAACCTATACACAGACACAACATAGTGGTGCTACGTAAAGGCGCTACTTAGTATTTCATAGAGAACAAAGGTTTGCACACATACGCAACACAATGAAGCTACCTAAATGTGCTACCCTTTTTACTTTTCCAGTTGTGAAATACGCTACTTAGGCTGCTACCTAAAGAAGCTACCAGCAGACACCAGGGATCCAGGAAGGTCAGGCCAACAAATTTTTGGATCGATGATGATGCAGAAAATTGTAGAAGTAGTAGTTAGCATTATGAGGACAACTGCATGCTCCTAAAAGACACATGGAAAAATAGAAGTTGCGCAACAAAAGAGAATCAAATTAGTTTGAAGCTTGGTTGGATTAGTCACCAACATTTTCCTGTTTTATAACATAAGTTGTTAAATAAGTTGTTAGATCAAAAAAATGTTTAGAGATTTTCAAGCGAAGGAGGCCAACTCGTACCTCCATTTGTTGCCTCCCTTTTGTTATAAATAGATAGATCAATTGCTTTAGCAGGTTCGGATGGTTGAGCAAGGCTCCATTAGACTGTAATATTTTGATGAACTGACTGTGATCTAGCTATATACTGGACTTAAGACTTTTTGGCTAATAGAAATCAACGTCTCTTTCAGCTTATTTGCTTTCTGATGCTAAATGTTCATGCCTTGAAAGATTCACATGAATGATTTTGGTGATGTTATGGTGGATGTTTGATAATTATATTATCATGATGTTTATTTAGCTTCCTTAGTTTTTGAGTTCAAGAAAATCTTGTGTTAAGAAACTTTCTTCATTAGGCTTTTGTATACCTGATGTTTACAATATCCCTTACATTCCTCTCATTCAAGTCTTCCCTCTATTCATACTTACTCCCAAACTACTGATTGAAGTTAGCCAAGACCTTGATTGTTGGTGCATGCTAGCCCTGTTATCTGAGTTGGAAAATTATCATTTTGAGTCCTTTTCCATTTGACCCTTTAAACACCATTACATTCACTTATAAACCTGATGGTTATTGGGCTAGCCTTCCATGCAATCTGAAGGTGATTCCTAGTGCTAACACAGTTGTTATATCACTGACTTTGGGAAGCCCTTCTAAAACAAGGGTCAAGCACGAGGTCACATTGGGGCTGATAGAGTAATCAACCATGCTTTGTTAGTATTCACGTCGACTATCAATTGTCCCTCCTCTGCTTTGGTATAGTAGGCGGTATCATAGAGACCATAATATTTTAGACTTCCTACCTAAGGTGACATCACAAGGAAGGTGGTGTTGCACCTGGGATCGACGTTCGCTAGACTCACTCAGACTCCTTGAAGGGTTTCCCACTGCTCGGTGAGGTAACTTGCATCATGGCATTAGTTCATTAAGCAAGTTTTCAATGTAACTTTTCCACTCGCCGAAACTCAACCCCTTCGTGCATCGATCCTACGATGTTGGATTCCATCACCAACTAGCGCTTCTTTGTGAGAAGGCTTTTTTGCATGCTTGACAATTATATTAATCAGCGTGTGTTGGTTTCTCTCCTTAGTTGGCCTTAGGATTGAGTTTGTGTCTAATGGCATCTGTTTCAGGGTCATTTCAAGGTCTATGACATAATTAACATACTATGACATCTATTTTTATTTTTTGAGAGATGAAAAAAATAAAAAAATAGACCTGAAAATAACACTAAACTTCCTACCACGATGTTTACTAAGAGACAATCTATCACCAACAATCAAATCTAAAGTTGATCCTATCAGAAACCAACTAATCCAACCCAATGGAATCTACAAACAAATCATTAGTCGATACTAGATGTACCGAATCATTATAGTCTATGCTAGTTGTACCGAACGGATATCCCTCAAATGGATGATCATAATCTGAGATATTACTTTTAGGATATAAGAATATCGGTGCTATGATTGCAAATAAGTGAAACATAAACTAAATGGAGAGTTATTTAAGTTTGGAGGGACTATGATCATCTAGCATAAGCACTTTGCGGTGCATAAGTACCCAATTGTACATTTTTCTCAATGGAAAAACTAAGTAAAAAAATCAACATTTTAGCCACCTCATACTTCTATGTCTGTATACATGTTAATCCTTATCATATTGGTAATAATAGAAATAGATTTAAGTCTACTTAAAAAGATAAAACATATTATCTTGTTCACACTCATAAATTGTAGGGTAGTAAAATCTCATTCATATACTGAGGAATGAAGAAAAACCTCACTCATGCAACTTTCCTGACCATTTGGAGCATCCCCACTACAATTCTCATTTTTGGTATCGTGTCTGGATATGAGCTAGTGCAACTGAGAGCTACTTTCAGCATTGAGATCATCTCATTCTGTATTTTGAGGGAAAAGTCTCTAATTCTTCTGTCAAGAATTTGTTTCCATGTTTTCTCCCCTGAGAGTGTCGAATGAACCCACTTTGTAAGATTTGTTTCACTAGTGTTGGGAGGCCTTCCAGTCAGTAGCTCTAGCTAAATGACCCCAAAGGTATAGACATTACTAGGAGCAGTCACTCTCATAGTGTATGCATATTATGTAGACAACATATTCAATACGAACCAAAAGAAACACCAAACCTTATAGGATAATCTGCTCTTAATTGCATAGAATGAAATAAAGAGAAGGTCATAATCGAAACAAGAAACTTTGATGACTATATTCTTATTGTCGTTGAAAAATATATCAAGGAAACATTTATACAGCTTCCATGCACAACAAATTATGGCATTTCAAGCTATAAGGTAACATAGACATCAGGAAGAAGAAAGTCTAAAATGAAGTCATAAAATTTTGGATACAACAGTTACTATATGAAAATGAGAATCAACAAAGGAAGGAAAACAATTGAGGTCAGGGATCAATAGAATTATAAATCCCTTAGAAAAATAGATATTTTTAGGTGTATAAAATAGGCATATGACTTGGGTCTAGGAACAACTCAGCAATGTGAAATTCGACCAAACTCAACAAGTAACTTTTTCATACTCGGTCAAACTCATTGTCATGGTCAAACTTGTCAGCTTTACCAGATTTGACAATGTTTGCCCCAAATAAGCATACTTGACTGGTTTCAGAGCTGGGTTAAGTCAACTCTCGGAGTCTACCAAATATTATTTCATTGGTGTCTAAATATTGGCATATCTTCTTGTCTCAACACTTTGACTAAAAACAACTAATATGTAGCAATTTATAGCAGGGAAAAAATATGGAAAATTTCAAAAATCCAAAATCATTTTATAGATATGGCTCCTATCCTAAACAACTTCTACCACCAAACAAGTATACACTATGAATTATGACATTGAAATCTCTAAGCCCTAATCTCCATATTGAGAACATAATTCACTAACAAAAGATTGGAAAAGTGACATCCATTCTTTAAATGATATAAAAAATACCTAGCTCAAAAACCTTTGGAAGAAATAAATTTTGTATCAGACATTCTCATCCATCCTATTGACTTCCCCTAATCTGACCATCGTAACTCCTATTTACTGGAGAATCTATACAATCATAATGAGCTATGATAGGGAGGAACATTATACTATGGTCTCTCTTATATAGCCAAAAATCACTATAAAATATTATGTTCTACAATATCTACTGTTTTGGCATAAGTGAGTAGTTGGAGCATACCTGGAGGGATGTATCCAACTAAGCCAACAATTGCATAAATACTCTCTGTGCTGTTGGAAAGATCAATATTCTTGCAAAGATCAATATCTCCTATTTGTGGCTCTCTTAAAGACTCCAGAAGAATGTTTCTGGAATTGAGATCAAGGAGGAAGATTGTTTGTTGACACCCATGTAGAAAATCCAAACCTTGTTCTACACCTATAGCGATGCTGCAACGCGATGGCCAATTCAATATAGAAACACTACTAGTGTGAAGGAAGTCTGAGAGGATGCCTTTATGAACATATTCATAGAAAAGGAAAAAAACAATATGTGTCTAGAACATGTGCCAAGGGTGTCAGGATGTTGGGATACATTATCCTCCCCTGCTTCTCTAGTTCTGCACCAAGCTTTCGGTAGTTTCCTGACTTGAAAATTTCGTCATTCCAGTTGAGCTTCCTCACAGAATAAATAATGCCAGAAGGCATGGAAAATTTGTAATATGTACTAAAATTGTTCTTTAGAAATACATTTGCAGGGTCTAGAGTGACTTCAACACCCTTTTCAAAGTCAATCCTCAACCTGTGGATACTATCCGGTTGAATAAACTGGCCTTCTATCTTACAGGCTAGTTGCACTTCTAGAATTTGATATTCATTGTGTCGAAATTATTTGCATGCCACAATAAACAATGTAACTGTCCCAATGAAAAAAGAACACTTGTAGTAGAAACTCCAATCAACAAATTTACCGAGATTCTTTTCTTTTCAGTGGTAGCACTAGCAGGAACACATTGTCCAGTACAGAGACCAGGGTTGCATGTATCATTAATAAGCAACCCTTTTCTAAAGTTTGGAAGGATGTCTGTTAATCTATTGTATTGTTTGATAGGTTCAACAGTGTAAAACTAAGCACAACTTTCAAATAACCCGAAACTTATCCTGTCAATTTATTATTGGAAAGGTCCAATATTTTTAGCATGTACAAACCGGAAAGAGTACTCAGAATTTTCCCTTCTAGAGAATTGCAGCTAAGATTGAGTTGAATCTGTAACTTTCTGACGAAGCCAATTTCCAATGGCATTGTTCCAGTTATATTTTTTCCACTCAACTAGAGCTCTAACAAGTACCGACAGTATTTAACATTCTTTGGAAATGATCCTGTTAGGAGGTTTTTTTGTAGACGCAAATTTTACAGCCATGAAATCTTGAAATTTTTTAGGTTATGGGCCCACATAGAATATTTCCACTCAAATCGATATATAACAAATTAATTGACAGTAAATCTGGAATGCCTCTATTAAAATGATTATTTGACAGCTTCAACACTTGCAACTGTAGAAGTGAAGGAAACTGATAGGTTAATGAGCATGTCTAATTGTTGTGGCCAAGATCAAGTAGTTGAAGACTGGTACACTTTGCCAGCTGCTGCGGAATCTCTCCAACTAGTAAGTTGTCATTCATTTCTAAGAATGCCAATCTAGGAACGCTCCCAATTGTAAAAGGGATGGTTCCACTAAGGTAATTGTTTCCTATTCGCAGCCTTAACATCTTCCTCGAGAAATTCTGAGGAATCTGTCTAGAAAGTGAATTGCTTGTAAGGTCTAGAATCTGCAAGATGCTCAAAGAAAAAACTTCTCGAGGAATGCTTTCATTTAACCAATTGTAGCTCAGATCGAGAAACTGCAATCCTGTGAGGTTAGCTAATTGAACATGTATATTTCCAGTAAGTTGATTCTTATTTGATGTGAAGTGGGTCAAATAGCGGAGAAGACCCAGTATTTCAGGAATCATTCCAGAGAATTTATTGGATGAAACTATCGTTCTTAACTTTTTAAGGTACACAATCAGGGATTTTTCCATTCATCCCATTGAAGTTGAGGTATAGAAAAACCAAATTGGTGCATTCCACAAGTTCTTGGGGAAATTCACCTACAAAAGCGTTATGAGAGAGATCTAATTCCTCTTCCCAAACCTCCCAACAATGAAGGGATTTTACCAATGAATTGATTGTATGTCAACATGAGCACATGAAGGTCCGTCAAATTCTGAATTCGTGGACCAAAGTGACATGTCAAAGCGTTATGAGAGAGATCTAATTCCTCTTCCCAGACCTCCCAACAATGAAGGTATTTTACCAATGAATTGATTGTATGTCAACATGAGCACATGAAGGTCCATCAAATTCTGAATTCGTGGACCAAAGTGACATGTCAATCTGTTGTGAGAGACATCCAAGAAAACAAAATTGTGCATAGGCGCAAGCGAAGGAAGGGAGCCTTCTATAAAATTAGAGCTTATGTTAAGGGTAACCAGGCTGGTGCAATCCTTGACATCATCATCGGATGGGATTGACAAGAAATTGCTATAGGCATCAAGGACTTGAAGGGCTTGAAGCTTACATAAGCATAACCATGGTTACTTGAAGCTTGGTGATCAACATAAGCATTTTCATATAACTATTTCAATGGTTACTTATGTCCACCACCATTTCACGCATTGTTGACTATTCTAAACAGTTATGAATATCAAACACACAATTTGTTGAAGCATTGCATAGTGGATCTAGTATTAAACCATATTTATGTAGATATTATCCAAGGAGTATCGTGACCAAATTTTCATTGTGTGACTTCTTTTTCCACCCTAGAATCCTATGTTCCCCACACATGAGTGCAACAAGCTTATTTGGGAGGCACATTCCTCCAAGGCAGAGGGTCATGTTTTTTTCCATAAGACATTGATTGTGTTACAAAAGTACTTTTGTTGGTTTCACTATCCCGTTGGAATGGAAAAATATATTAAGAGATGTGTTTCTTGTGTGAGTACAAAACTTAACAACATGAGGTAGGGGTTATATACACCTTTATTCATTCCTTTGCACCAATGGGAATTAATCTCTGTGGAACTTTTGTGAGGTTCCCTTATCACATTTCACCGTTATAATGCAATTTTTGGTCAATTGGTTCTCAAATTTGGTGATATTTATGGCATGAATAGGACATTGTGAAACGCTTATTCACATATATTTGGTTATATTTAAGTCATCCACATCTATTGTTAATGAAAAGGATACCAAATTCATTTCTATAATTAGGAATCTCTTTCGGATCTGCGTGACACAATTTTGGACACATCTACAATGTTTCATTCTTAATTCAACATAAAAATTTAACCAAACTCTTATGCACTTGCTTCACATGTATAATCACAAGGATCCATGAACATATGATGAAAAACCTTTCTTTGATTCACTAATTCAAACAAAATATGTCAACAACCCAAAGCAACCTATCACAAGACCAAAATGATATTATCAAGAACACATATTTAACATCTCATCCCTAAAACCTTTCGATATCTCTGTATCATAGGTAGCATCCCTACTATAAATACAAAAATTCCTAGAATGTTTCATCAAATTCACTCTAATACCATAACACATTTGACCATTTTGAGAAGATTTTGCACTCTAGAAGCTAACCTAAAACTATAGATCACTAAAGCTGAAACACTTATCAAAATTTATGTTATAGATTACTTTAACCTACGACCACATTCCATTGATAATTAAAACAACAAGAATTCTAATATAAAAACTCAAAACATCATCATTGATTTTATATTAAATATGAAAAGCTACAACTATAGCTCAAAAGTCAACTCTTGGACCATAAAGTGGTTTTCCTTAATTCCCCTTTATAAATTAGTAATAAGAGAGGTACAATGAATATAAATGCATGGGCACAAATTCTATAGTGTGAAATCTAACCATAGTACATATTGCTTGCATGGATAAGCGAGTTGAATTAAGGTGCACCCACCTACAGATTGATACCCTTCACTAAGCTGGGAATCCACATGCATGAGTGCCCCTAATAATCTAGGTAATTGCACCCTCTAATTTTGCATCCAAAACTAAAAATATAAAAAATATATTTAGAACTTTGAATATAGAAAAAGAAGTTCAAAAATTGGAACTAGGATGAGGATGGAATGTGCATGCTTTTAGTGTGCATGCACCCCCTATCTCTCTCCATAAATGCTAGTATGCCTCATAACTGCTCTACAAATCATTGAATCAAGATTTGTTGTACTATTGTATTGAACTCTATTATATGCTACTCTATTTGAAAGAGGAATAACGTTATAGCTAGAACATTGTCCAAGTTATACACAAGATATACACAGGTAAAGTTAATAGTCCTTATGCAGTCCATCAAGAAATCACTACTAGTTTGTAATTAAATATAAGAGAAGGCCCACTACTAATTTCCTTCTAGAAAAGATTATGGATCAATGTTTTGGATCATAAGATCTCAATGAGTAGCAAGGACATGTTGGTAAGGGCATGGGCATGTAGGTAAGATATTGTAAAGGCTTGACCAAGTGATTTTTTTTACCATTCTATCTTATGCATGTGGTCCACTCACTAACAACATGTGCACATGAGACTGAAGGTACAACCAAACAAGTACCTGCCAGATATTTCTTCCTCGCGTGAGGGGAGATTAGGAAAAATAGAGGGAAATTTGACTGCATCTAATAGATATGATATGTGAACAAGGACCAGAGGTGAAAAATTCAAAAGAAAATTTCGTAGACGGATGAAATTGTTTCTTTCCAAAGGAAGATCATGTTCGTATGCTAATGAGAGAATAGGATACATGGAGGTGACACTTAGGCATAAGCATATGGTGAAACAATGGGTACCTAAGGAACTCCCTACATTAAACACTGACTTCATTGTCAACAATAGGACATATTGCATTGCACCATCCTCTCTGCATGGTGTGGGGATATTTTCAATGGATGGAATAACTGTAAAATACAATACAGTAACTAAATTGATGGACTATATTGGACCGTGTTACAATTATAGAGATTGGATGCGTTTTGTTTGGTACATGTGAAGTATGCGGAGATATGCACTCTGCAAAAATTATATATAGCTAATAAAAAAATTTAAAATAAGGGAGTGACTATCTATATTGATGGAAGGCCTAAATGTTTCAGCAATATCGCAGGTTTTATAAACAACACATGACCCGGGACAAAAAACAAGCAACCAAATTTCATATATGAAGGACGCAAAGAGAATCGGGTAGTCATGTGCGCAATAAAAAAGATAGCTCCCAGGGAAGAGTTATTAGTAGATTAACATTTCAATCGAATAGAAACATTGATTAATAGTGTTCGGGTACTTATGCAACACCTCTTTAAGAAATCTAGATACTTATTGCATTATATTTTTTTTTATCTTTAACAATGTTTTAAATATTTCACGGTCATAATTTTATAATAATGTGGGAGATTCATGGTTGAGGTTGATTTTATTTGGTTGGAAATCAATTTTTTTGTTATCATTAACAAAATTTTAAATATTTGTGGGTTCTAAATATATTATAATGTCGTAGGATGATCATGGAAAAGGGCCAGCCGCAGAACATGTAAATGATTATCAAATTTGAATTTCATTTTACATGAATTTTATTATTTGTTTATATAATTTTATTTGTGTACCGGCCAGTTATTTCATTTGTTTATATAACTGAAATAAAAATTATTTTGTTGAAATTATATGTAGTTTGCAGGCCATGTTGATCAAGATTGCGTCGATGAGGAGGGGTTGTATTCATCCCCTGATCCGATGGTATTGATAAAAAAAAAAAGATCATTAAAGAGAACAAGGAACTTGCTAGCTTGTTAAACCGTCGAGATCAAACTCCTGATGTCCTAGAAAGGATCAATCTAATTATGTCACGGATTAACAAATATAAGGTAATAACTATAATTTAAAGTGTTTTTTTTAATGTACTCCTATGTTCAATTATGAAAGTCTGTTTTTTAACTTTTACATTATCTCACGCAAAAACAGTTTCTTTCTTATAAAGAGATTTTTGGAGCCTGTTCATCCCAATGTTGGTAGTAGTGGTATTGTAGATATGCCTCGGAGTCCTTATGAGGGTTTTCATATATCTTCTAGAGTATTATTTACTTCTCCATCTTCCACACTTTTATATAGGAGCCATGACACGCACCACCAGACATCCACACAACGGTCAAGCTCTAGAGGTGGTGACAGAGATGAGGTTGATGATATGGTTGATATGGTTTCATTTCCTGGAGCTAGACATGTGACATGCATGGGGACCCTTCCGTGCACATTTTTGGTCAATGATAATGGACTTCCATTAAACAAAATAAGACTCCCAGGTAGTTTTTCATATTTTAACTGTTTCATGTTGTCCATCTCATACATAAAACATCTAGATTATTATTTTTAAATTAATGATCATATCTTTTTGTGTGTAGGAAACGACCATTTTTATAGGCACCTGGAGAGCAAGGCCTTGTTGATTTTTGGGGAAACCATATGCATGAGGTGTAATTTTTAGAATTCCAACCTCAAAAAGAACTTATGGATTATCTTGAAGGCCTTTTTGGAGTAGACATGTTCAATGAAAAAGTGGTCACCTCTGAAGTGGGAGTGTATTTAAAATACACACAGGATGTTTATAGATGAAGTCTGGTAGGAAACCCTAGGTATGAGCATCCGCCCTCGATTCCAGAGAAGGAGTGGAAAGTGGTCATTGATGATGCAAAATAAAAGATAATGAAAAAATTAGGAGAAAAATTAACTGGTACCCCAAGGTAAATTAAAATATTTTTATTTCAATACCTTTAATTTTATTTATATCTAAATAAAAGTGTGGTATATAACATACTTGAAACTTTAAATGATAGGTTTCCTAACAATTCGAAGGAAACCAAAGCAAGGATTTCCAAATATATCCAACAAAAGCTAGGACAAGGCAGTTACTTGAGGTTATAGTCACAAATTGTAAGTACCCAAACATCTTAATAATATTATTTGTATCTCCTTAGAACTTTTAGATAATTGCAGCGAAAAACATTAAAAAAACATACTCTTACAATGCAGGGTGACTACTTTGGAACTAAAACCATGGAGGAAGACCTCCAACTTGGTTACGAGTACGGCTATAAAGCTGTGGTTGATCGTAGGAAAAGCATGGGGCAGACCCCAAGATCCAATTTGCAGGATAAGGTAAATAAAAATCAGTTCACATTAACCTTTCATTACTTATAAAATACATAAATGTTTGATATCATCCATAACTTTAATGTGTTACTTTGTTTTAATCGGGGAGAAACACTATCGACAACCATTAGTACTAGACAATAGAGCATTGATAGTGTAGCACAACTAGAAGATCATGGTGCTCTCTAGTATCCCCATTCCAGTGGGGTGCAGCCCCAAGATGTTCTTGTGACTAAGGCCCACAACGGTAAAATGGTTGTATATTATTTATATACTTGATAATTTCGTACTTATAAATTTTGTACTTCTAATTTTTATTACTTTTACATTTACGGTTTTGTCCTTATAAATTTTTTCCTTTTAATGGAAAATAATGTCATAGTTGAGCCTCCTTGACCTGAAGATCAGGAGAACATGGAAACCATTCTACCGGTGTCGACTAGTGGAATAGGTAAATAATTTCATTGCAGAGGTTTTTTTTAATATTAATGAACTAATTCAATGATATTTAAAAAATGACCATATAAATTTAATATTTTTTGTTTTTGTAGGTGATGGCCCCTCACAATAGCCTCCATGTCGTGGATACGAGACCAAGCATTATCGGCATGAAAGGACTGAGGCAACATCAGCTGCTGAAGAGCACCCAATAAATGAAGACATGGAGACTAATGAATTACTTAAGAACTGGAAAACACAAAAGAAGACTAAAAGAAATTGATGATGTATAATAATTTTGTAAGACATATAGATGTACATTATATAGCTAGTATATTTGGAACATACTTTGAATAATAAATATCATTTATAAAAACTCTTTTTTATGACATATTCTTTTGAATGATAAACCTCATTTATAGCTTTACAATCACTTTTTATCAATTTTGAATATTTTTTAGTAGAATATAGATTGGGTATTAGGGAATTGAGAGTGATGTGAGAGGGGGGGAAAGGGGCCATAGGAACTTCCACCTTTAGGTGGTTGGCCCTGTTCAATAGAAAAAAAAATATCGGAGTTGTTTATTCTTCAAGAAAACCTCTCTCGATCGAATAGAGAAACAACATAGTCAATGTTGACTTCGTTGTTGCTCCTGCAGATCGAGGGAGGTTTTCTCCAAGATCAGACAACTCCAATAAATTATTCTCGAAACCAAGAGGATCTTATTGAGGCCATCGCAACTGATATGTGTGTGTGTGTCACTATTTAATCTCCTCTCATATGGATTTTAAAAGAAAAGAATATCAATGGTGTTTACTATTTGCAATCTTGTCAGTTTTTATTTCTATTGTGATTTATTGACATGCCTTAAAAGTATTTTTGGGTTTTTACTAAAAAAGAAATTTAATTGTGTTTTTATTTACTACAATATGCAGTTCGTGCATTTGCAGATTCTCTACATGTCGTATCAATGCAATGCTACACATTAGAATATCAAAGATCAGGTATGTCTTGTCTTTTTTCTTCTTTCTATGACTTCTTAAATTTCCTTTTATTTATTTATTTTTACATTACCATCATTTTTGGGCCACTATGGGGTGATTCATTCTATCTAATGAAATACACCCAAGTATGTATCATATATGATTCTCTTTAGTTCATCATATCATATGATTCACAAATTTAATCTAATATTTCAACTTGGTTTTTTATGGTTGTGTATAAGTAATCCCCTGAATATCATAGTATAAGCATAAACACAATTATGCAATAGAGTATTTGAAATGAATGAGATATATATACCACTTCCGAGTAGAAGAACATGATAGCTCGATGACTCATAAGGAATAAGAGAAGCACATGGAATATGTACTAGTAACTCCATTGTATCATCTTGGGGTACTAGTATATCGAGTGTGATTGATGATGGAATATGTACTATTACAGTTTACATAACATGTTTTTAATGTGAATTGGCATATGCATAGAAAATTTAATGTTCATAGACAATTTGGCTATGTGTTTTAATGTGCATTGGCATATGCATAGACAATTTTCATGGCTCTAATTTCCACTTTGCCAAGCTTCTTTTTCCTTAGTGCTATCAATTTTCTATTCTTTTTCTCAAGCATTGATTGTTTGACATCCTTTAGTTGACTTGAAATATTCATTGAAGTTATGTTTATGTCTACTTTTGATCTCTATTTACAAGTGTCTTGTGCTTTTCATTGTAATCGGATAGCCTCAAAATTGACCATAGAAAAAATATTTGCAAAAAGAATACATGGAAAAGAACATTGTCAAAAAAAATGTAATAGCAAGAAGAAAATAAAACTAATAGAAAATTTGAATAGACTACTGTAATTGTGTTTGATCCCCTCAACTCCATTCTTAAATAAAAAAAATTCAATACCTTGACATTTGTGCCTTCTCCAAATATTTAAAAAACCTAATATTCTTGTTTCAATTATTTTTCCTTGCTATGATGTAGAGATATTGTTCTTTGACCTTCATTACTCTTTAGTGCTACTTATTCCATAGTGGTTTTCATATTCAATGCTATGGACTCAAACTGTACAAGTATAAAATTGAAGAAGCACACACTCTTGCATGAATCAAATACTTTTGCAATGGCAATAGATGGAGCCCGCTCACAGCACTTTATTCTTATTTCTCACTTGTTCAATTTTAAAATTTTCTACTATGATGTATGGGGTTGCTTATTCGGTTTATTCACAATCTTGCTAAATTTATATAAGAATTAAATGGAGATATGTATAGAATTCATTTCCCATTTTTGGATATGATATGTTGGAATAGATCAATGTTATCTTATCTATCCAAAATTAATTCAGCCCATAATTCCTCCAGGAGTTGCAAAAAGTTCATGATCATATGGAATATTTGCAAAGAATGTACATGCCAACATCCACACACCTCATTGATGGTGCTAATGGTTTGTGGGGATATTTTTTTGCATCAAACAATTATCTAGGTGGTTGAACATTAGTATTTTTATTCAGTTCTTTAGAAGGGGCACAAGCTATCTCCATTACAATGCATAAAATCTTAGGTTATTCTATAATATTATGTCCGATGATCAAAACCCTACATGTGGACATTACAAGCCCATTGCTCATTTACAATCTTTGGGGTTTGCACACCTTCCAATTACTAAATTGCTTGTATTTCCTTACTCAAAAAAAAATTCTGCAAAAGCTTGACCACTAACATGCATAGAACAAGCAACTTTTTAGTCTAGAACATCAACTTATATCTCATGAAAAATACATGTTCTAGTTCAAGCTTCTGCACTTTTTTTTTATAATTTTATATGAATTTCTCAATGCTAAGGAGTTCTTTCATTAATATTGATTTTTTCTGCTAGTTTAGCCCAATGTTTTCTTGCATTTGTATGTTCATTGTTAAACAATGATCACATATCAATATGGTTGTTGATTGTTCTTATAGATGCACCAAAATGTATATTTCCATATATTATTTCCCAATTACATAAGGCTTACGAGTTGTACATATAGCTATGTTAATAAAGATATTGGTAGTTTGGAAATCAAATATATTACTAGAAAAGATTAGGATACAACTCCATTGGTGTTTATTTCTTCATAATTAAGTTGGTTTGAAAACTTACAGTAGGAAATTACAAATCATGTATCCCATTTGTGAGAACAAATTCATCTCTAAACTATGTTATCATGGGTATTCCTTGCTAATTGTGTTCTCTCATAAAAAATTCTTTCACGGGTTTGCAAAATTTGCATGACGTAAAATAAAACAACACTCACATTTAAAAATGAATGAACCCATTTTATATTACAACCCTTCACATAAAAGAGTATGCAAGATGTATTAAGTAAATAATAGAAATATTTACTCCATAAGAATTGAGAATATTCATAGCATGGTTATTCTCTTGAATAATTGCCATACATTGACAGTCATCAACATAATTTGATGGTAAAATAAGATTGTAGCATTAGCATTGAAGGTTGATATAAAACCATAGTTAGCAGACCCATTTCCTATATGTTTTTATGGAAAATCTCCTAAAATAATAATATGCATCCTTCAGATTCAAAATTCCAGTATTCTCCCTATAGATATGACCTTTGATACTTTCATGAATGAGAAGCTTCTTAAGAGGTATGGTTCTTGCACAAAAAACATGTTGTTCACACATAAACAAGTTCATTGTTTATATTCAAAATAAAAAATTATGTGGATCAAATGGAAGCCTATGTTCACCCCATCAAATTACAATGTCATAGACATTTTTGTAGTAGATTTTGCAATCCCATAGACATTTTAATTAATGAAACTATCATCAAAACATCGAAAAACCTCTAGGAGTTTTTCAATACTACTAATACAAGTCCATTGATAGTACCATTATAAGTTCATCGACATTACAACATGTACATCTGTACTTTGTCACTCTACAGACGAACCTGAGTGAAAGTATATCGATCATTCATTAAGGGTACAATGAGACTATGAAAAATCCACATCTGATACAAATGGATGTTGGTGGCATCCCACCTATTCCAACTGGCTCGTTTTGGCAGTTTTCCAGTTTGACATTTTTTTTTGTATTTTTCAAGTCCTTGACTTACGAGGCCGTTTTGAGGCCCTAAACAACGTTTTTAGGGATTTACACAATCATATTGTAGACAAAGTCATATTTTAATGGAAAAATGTATATTCCTCGTATAGACCTTTCCAATGGGTTATTGTGTGCCTAAAACAGATATCATATGCAAAAGTTACGACCCCGAGAAGTTGATGTACTAGCTTACCCCAATGGGGCCCCCGTGACTTTTGGCGCTTCATCTGCTAGGGTTAGGTTTTTGGATGTCTAGGGTTTTGGAATTATTGTTTATTGTAAAAATTTTGGGGGAGCCTCATTTTAACCATATTCTTGTGAATGAGCGCAGTCATCACATCTCTTCTCAGAGATAAGCCACAAACATTTTAGCAAGCTTGTTTTATGTTGCGTTTTACAGTTTCAACACATTTCCTTATTGAATAGAAACCAATTTTGTTGTATCTTTATTATTCTTGTGTCTCTGTGTTAATAATAATAATATTCTATATTCATTTTCATTCTTCTCATAAAATCTAGATCAGTGGTATCATAGCAGTCTACTCCTTGTCGTTCTTAATGCATGTCCTCGATGAGGTCAAGGTACAAATAATTGGGTCTCGAGCTTGTTTCTCTTTAGGAAAAAATATCTCGCATGCCCAAGGGACCTCTCATTGTGGGAGAAAAGAAATATGATGGGAAAGGAGATCCTTTCAAAATTTTGCTCCAGGAAGCCCTCATGCAACAAAGGAAGGAAATGATGGATAGTTTTGCACAAATCCTTCGATGGATACCAAAAGGCGACACATCTTCCTCGAACGGAGGCACTACCCCCTTCAAGGTAAAAACCAACTTTTATATTCCCATATTTTAAGTTCAGATAGATGAAGATGTTGTAGAAAAATGGTTAAATCTGCTAGAAGGGTATTTTTCTATCCATAACTTTTCGAACAAAGAAAATATTACATTTGCACTCCTCAAAGTCGTTCCCCATGTCAAATGTTGGTGGGAGACTTTATGTGAAAAAAAGGAAATAGATAAACTCTCATTATTTACATTCATGGTCACTTGGGAGTCCTGTAGGTACGCTATCAAGGAACAATACTACCCTATCGGAAGTGATGATGACCTGTATACAAAATGGACCACATTGTGACAGGAAAGAGACCAAGCAATGCGAGAGTTCACAAATATATTTCATACCTTCCACACCAAGTTGGGTATCAAATATTATAAGTGACATATAGTGCTCAAGTATCATAGTGATCTGCATAGATACATCTAGGAAAAAATGGATTTTTTGGACATCTTGTCCTTGGGTGCAGCCTATCGATATGTTGTAAAAATCAAGAAAAAGATTAAACAAAAGACGCGACAATTTGGGCCTAGGAACCCTTCACATAAGAATCAAGTAAAGGGAAGCTCCAACCTGCATAAAAAAGTACAGAGAAAATAGGGAAAACCTCAGGACAACTAGTATAAGCCGCAAGAAAATAAGGTCACCAAAAAGACAAAGAAATATACCGAGAACTGGTGTGACTTCCATAAGATCCCCTAACATAAAATTGTTGATTGTCTCTCCAAGAAATCATTGGTGGTTGAGGTGAAAGCCTCTAAATCAAACGTGAGCTATGACTTTGAGTCAGAACCAAAAAGGGGGAGACAAATCATTGATGTGGAACCCAATGCCACTGTTTCTACCACCAAGGTACAACTCGATGAACCAGATGATCTAGAAGAAGGTGAGTGCCTCTTTCATTCATAGATGTTGGTAAAAGGCATCCCACTACAATTTATCATTGATAGCGATAGAATGAAGAACCTCATCTCATAAGAGGTTGTCAAGCAGCTAGCCCTTTCGACAATGTCGCACCTACAACCCTACACCATTGGATGGCTCCAACAAGGAAGCGATCTTTAAGTCATCCAATAGTGTCTCTTGTCGTATGACATCAAGCCCTTCAAATACGAGGTATTGTATGATGTTTCTCCGCTCGAAGTTTGTAATGTTATTTTGGGCCAACCTTATTTATGGAAATGCCATGTTGTATATGATTCTAGGCCTCACAGTGTTAGTATTACTTTGAACAATAAATTATACAAGATACTTGAGGCAGTCCCACCTAGTGTTATTTCCTTGATCTCTCCCAAGCAATACATGAATGTCATCTCTCAGACCGGGAAGTTTTTCTTCTTCGTTATTCTCTCTCAAAGTGATCAAAATATTGCAACCACATTCAGTTTCTCTGCGGCCAACCTCTCCACACAACAGAAGAAAGTGGACAAGGTCATGGAAGAATACAAAGATATATTCTCCTCACCTATCGGGGTACCTTTGCACTATCAGGTCAAGAATCCCATTGATCTAACCCTCGCCGCATCGCTACCCAATGGGTCAATCTACCATCGCTCTCTATTAGAGAATGAGGAGATCAAGCGATAGATCAAAGAACTGCTCCAAAAGGGGCACATCCATCCCACATCATCGCCTTGTGGGACCCTAATGATGCTGGGGCAGAAGAAAGATAGGACTTGGAGAATCGACATTGATTATCGGGCATAAATAAAATCATAGTCAGGAACAGGTAACCGATTCCCAGAATCGACAAAATCCTTGATCATATCAAGGGGGGGACGAATACTTCAACAATATTGATCTGAAGTCTGGCAACCACTAGGTACCCATAGAATAGACAAATGTATGGAAGACCCCCTTCAAGTCAAAATATGGTCTTTTTGAATGGTTGGTCATGCCCTTTGGTATGAAAAATGCTCCAGAAATTTTCATGAGGATGATGGACGATATCTTGTGACCTTTCACCAATAATTTTGTAGTGGTGTATATGGATGACATCCTCATCTACAAGAATACTTTACAGGAACACTTGCATCATATTAAGTAGGTTTTGCACATCCTGCGGCAGCACAAGCTATATGCTAACTTGGAAAAATTCTCCTTCTGCATGGATAGGGTCCAATACCTAGGCTACATCATTGATAAACATAGTTTACATGTGGATCTATCCAAGATCTAGGTCATCCATGGCTCACCATCCCCAACCACACTCACTGAGCTTTAGAGATTCTTAGGCCTTTCCAATTTCTATCGCAGGTTCGTCGTAGGATTCTCTCATATTGCATGGGCTCTCAACTAATTAACCAGGGGTGGTGGTAAGTAAATATTTGTGTGGGGAATGTCCCAACATCAAGCATTCGATGATTTAAAGTATCTCTTGTTCTCTTCCCTAGTACTTTCATTATTGTACTTGAAGTAGCCCTTTCAAATTGAGACAAATGCTTCAGACTATGTTGTGGGAGCAGTTATCACTCAACACGACCACACAATGGCCTATAATAGTGAGACACTATCAGATGTTGTCCATAAGTACTCTACTTATGAAAAAGAAATGTACTCCATTGTGCAAGCCTCCTACCAGTGGATACATTACATTCTCGAGAAGGAGACATTCATCCACAAGGATCATAAACCATTGTATTTCATGCAGACACAAGGAAATTTGCAGAATGACAACCATCAGAAGTAGTCCACATAATTGCAGCATTTCCACCTCAACATCAAGTATAAAACAAGAAGTACCAACCAAGTAATTGATTTCCTTAGCCGAACTTCAGTCACGACACTCACCACGGTGCTAGACACTTGTGGCCAAATGACCTCTATATGGCCCAACCTCTACGAGACAGAACCTGACTTCACCACCACATACCAAATGTTGGGTGCAAACTCAATTATCACTAATTTACATCTTCAGGATGGGCTATTGTGTTGATTGGGTCATCTTTGTGTTCCATCAAGCGAGTGAGCCAAGCTAATTTTGGAAGCCCACTATAGTCGGGTGGCAGGACACTTTGACGTTGAAAATATAGTGGCAGTGTTTCATAAACATTTCTACTGGCTGAAATTTCGACAAGATGTCAGCACGTATATCAAGTTTTTCACTTCCTGCACTATTACCAAACCGACCACTAAGAAATAGAGATTGTACACCCCCTTGTCTACTCTTGATAGGACATGGGAATCCATCTCAATGGACTACATGTTGGGCCTTCCATCGACTAAGAGGGTAAATGACTTTGTCTTTATGGTTGTTGATCACTTTTCCAAGATGTAAATTATGGACGCCTCCAAGAAGAGAATCATAGTAGAGGCCACTACCAAGCTCTTCATTGAACGAGTCTTGATACATTTTGGAATCCCACACACCATTGTCTCAGATCGGGATAGTTGGTTCCTCAACACATTCTGGTCGATCCTATGGTCACTACTGGACACCAAGCTCACTAAGTTCACTACCTTCCACCCCCAGATAGATGGCCAAACTAAGGTTGTCAATTGGATGATAGTGCATATCCTGTGCATGTACAATTCCAAGCACCCCTACACATGGGATGAGAGTCTTCCCTATGTTCATCATAGCTACAACAGATCCCTACATAGCTCAGCTGACCACAACCCCTTTCTGGTCGTGATGGGATTCCAACCATTGGGTCCCATGGATATTGCACTACCTCTTGCGGCGACCCCGAACGATTCATCACCTACTCCAACTGAAGATGTCAAAGCCTCCTGGTTCATTGAGAGGATCCAAAATTATTCTCCACTAGGTTTCGGATATTTATAGAAGTCCAATGCCAAGTACAAGAAGTGTCATGATCAACACCGGGTGCCACATAAGTTTTAGGTGGGAGACAAAGTGCCCCATAACCTTATCCACCTGGTTTTTTTGCATGGAGAGACCTATCGTGGAGGCCATGGATGTGGATGCAACCTTCCACTCACATTGAGCTTGAATCACGAAGAATACAAACTTCCCATTCTAAGAGATGACCTTCCTACATTGTTCAGAAGAGATCAAGGAAATGGTGGTAGATGGGACTACCTCTAGTATCCTATATAATTTCATTTCCAAAGTAATAATAAGACTACGAGGCCTAGTAAATATGACTAGCCACCATCCCTCACCCCATTGTTGAATGGAGGGATACCATAAAATCTTGTAGAGGAAGGGAGGACAACTCCCTCATGTCAGTTTAATGGAGGTCTTGTTGATTAATGGCAGGAGGCGGGTGTTGAGTATGTGGTTTCATTACAGTCATGTCCATCCCTAGGTTATCTATCCATCTTAGCCATGGCTTTCAACACTTCTCCTCTATGCTCTGTCACCTCTCTCTACTCGAGAATTGGGTTTTGGCATAGTTAGTTCTCTAGGTTTTATTCCAGTCGCTTCTTCACCACCCAAGATCCACCATATTGAGAGAGAGAGGAAATCCTAGGCGAGGCCCTTCCTGGTACATTCATGCAGCCAGGAAGATAAGCCTGCATAATATGGATTGGGCTCTATTAATTGCTCAGACTCAACGAACTGTGCAGCCTCATACTCCTCCAATGGTCTACGTGGAGGAGGAATTCTCAGAGGAACCAATCCAGGTTCCACCAAAATCCCTCCTCTACACGGTCCTAGATGACTATTTTTTCTCCAACACCAGTAAGGTGGATATAGGTACATAGGTGGCCATATAAGGCACCACATGCATTATTTATGAGGAATTCTCCCACACAGCCCCAGATACGTACATTCACTCAAGCACTAGTGAGGCAGTTAGAGGAGCTATGGCTGCTATAGAGGGAGACACTTTCACTATGAAGGAGGAATTCCCCATCTCGGTGCCTCCACTATTGAACAAAGTTAAGGAATGCGACTAGGATCCCCCCATCCTCTTCACCCCCGAGTAACTCAAGCTTATTTTCGACATCATAGGTTATATGGCAGACCAACTTCATCGAGACACCCTCATCAACAAATGCATTGACATGTTGTTCGATGCCTTTTTGAATGCACCAGCTAAGGAAAGGAGCTTGATCTGTGCGCATCCCTTCATGCTCCATCCCAATGATGACATCCTTGAAAGTGGAGCTTCAAATGATAGGTTCCATGGTTCTCAAATCCCTACTAATGTCTAGTTTTTCACAGTTCTCTAAGCTCCACCATCACAATGATGGTGATTTTTTCTTGTCAACCTGATCTAGTACTCTACTAATTTCTTTCCTAGTTTTAATTTTTTAGAGGTTATTAGTTTGTTTAGATTACACAGATAGTTTTTTCTGTACTATCATCCACCACCTACTATGGTTTCCAATTGGCAGGGCAAGTGGAAGATGCCCTTTTTCGGCCGAAAGTGTAACAGGAGGCCACTTGTTTTAGTTTCCACTAGTTTGGAAAAACAGGTGGTAGGCCACTGATATGTATCAATTTTGTAAAGTGACAGATCATTAATAGGAGTTACCTATTTTTATTTACAAAAAAAAAAAAGACTACGAGGCCTAGACTCGTATATAGCATGATGTTTCCATAAATAAGGTTTGACCAAAAGAATATCACAAAATTCAAGGGGGGATACATCACACAAGACTTCATCTTTGAAGGGCTTGATATCATAGAACATGAGACACTCTTGGTTGACACGAAGATCGCTCCCTTGGTGGAGCCATTCAATGGTGTACAACTATAGGTCTGGTGATGTCGGCAGATCCAACCACTTGATGAAATATTCTAAGATGAGGTTCTTATGGCTAGCACTATCAACAATGAAGTGCAATGAAGTACCCTTCACCCACATATGTGAATGAAATAGGCTCTCATATTCCTCTAGGTCATCAGGTTTGTCGGGTTGGACCTTGGTGGTGGTAGAAATGGTGGCATTGGGCTCTTCATCAATGATTTGTCTCCCTTTTTCTAGTTCTACCTTAGATTCAGAGCCTGCATCTAATTCATAGTCTTTCACCTTGGCCACCAATCATTTCTTTGACTTGCATTCAACTATTTTATTCCAGGGGCTCTTATGGAACTCACACCATTTCCCAATGTCTTTCTTTGTCTCCCCATTGTCCTTCTTTATATATGGTTTGGACTGGTTTTCCTTAGGTTTTCCATCCTTACTACGCCCGTTGTTCTATGGTTTGGGGCCTCCTTTTCCCCTCTTTTGTTGTGAAGGGTTTGCAGACCCAAACTGTTGCGTCTTTTGTTTAAGTTGGTACCTCAACTTCTTGGGGTCGTAAATTTTTCATATGATCTCCATTTTAGACACATGATAACCCATTGGAAAGGTCTATTTGAGGAATACATATTATGTTGTCACAGATTGGATAAAGCGTACAATGTGACTCTAACGGGCCCAAAAAATGTTGTTTAGGGCCTCAAAACGACCTCGGAAGTTTAGGACCTAAAAATCTAGAAAAGGCTTCCCTGATAAAAACTGTAACTACCAAGATGAAAGTTATATGTGATCCAGGTGGAAGAGGTGGGTGGCCATCAATATCCACCTGGATTAAGTCAAATCAAAAGATGGAAGGAATTTGTAAAAGTAGAAAGCAAGGATAAAATCAGAAGTCAATTCATGAAGAAGATAACTAAACTAAAATAAATATAAAGCTAGAATGTCAGTCATCAAAAGGATGAAAAATGGTTGAGAAAGATAAGAATATAACCCAACAACAAGCAACAAGGAACAATGAAAGATTTTCACTGAAAGCTAGAAAAGTAAGCCAAGGGAAAAAAAAGATTCAAGAAATGTTAATCATTCAACATCACTCCTAATGAAAATATTCCCATAGTTTCTGATATGAAATGAAAACAAACCAGAGTACAATAATTGATGATCTAACGAAAACAAAATTGCAACACAATTCCCCAATCCAATTGCCACATATAATTTCTTTTCATTTAGTGCAACAAAACAATCTTTTGGGAATCAAGCAACATGAGTTAATGTATATTCTCAATCAAAATAGATTTTCAAAAGACTATGACATGGAACATTCCACAAACCCATTAGCTCTCATATTTTTGTAACATATGTAGTTCCTTTGCAATTTTGAAAACATTGAATTCTCAATAACAGAAATTACATTTCATGTTTCCCATCAAAGAACCATTTTCTCTTTTCCATAAAAGATAATCATTAATACAAAATATCCGTTATGATAATGAAAAGAGATATTACATCTATGGATATTATCAAAATAGTCATTAAAATGACTCCAAACAATGAGTAGATCAAAAAACAATTTGAGAATAAATGAATGAGAATATATTTATGATCAACTCTTGAGTTGGTTAAAATATTGGTTTATTAAAATGTTGCAAAGGAACTTTAGAATCCAAGTTTAGATTAACACTTCCTTACTTTTCCTTCCTTTCAAGAGAAAAGATTCAAAGTTGTTGATTGCACAAGCCATTTTCCCATCCTGCATACAAAAGAGAATGGTGTGATCATCTCATAGATAGTTTGGGAAAAAATATTCCTCTAAATGACTAACTTATTAAAATTAAACTGAACTTCAAAATTAAACTGTGAAATAAAAAAGCATCCTAGGAAAAACATGATAAGCTAATGTAAGCTTAAACTAAGTGGATTGTCATAAAACTTGTGCAAATACCAATGTTTTCATCAAGTATGGATTTGTTGTCCATTCAATCAAATATCACAACCTTCTTCCTGATATATGAGCATTATATGATTTCCCTCAATATTCCTTTCACCAAAATACTTTAGTGTCATGATTGTTGTAATATTTGGATCTTTGGATACAATGCCTTGTTCCTGAAATCAGAGTCAATAAAATAAGAAAACAATACCATAAGACTTGAATCCCATTTATATTCCAAAGATACCAATCCACTAAACAATATGATTGAAAACTTATCAACATTTCACCCTAAGGCATGTGTTTCCTCTGATTATTGATGAAAATTATGTGAAACATTGTATGATCATATTCATCCTTGGGAGAGTGTTATTGGATAAATCTGTAAGTGCGGACACAAACCGATCTCCCTAGATCCACCTGGATCTAGAACAAAGCAAGACAGAATAATACTCTTTCCCTAGATCACGACTATTGAATGAACTAGGAGGAAAGAACAAGTTACATACCTTATAATCGCTTCCTATGCTATTTGTTGCTCCTTCTGTGCTTTAGTGCTCTTGTGCAGTCAATACTAAGACAACACAAACCAACCAAAGTGAAGAAAGCACAATCTATTCAACAGTCAATCTATGTATATGATCAAGGAGTTATACAATAAAGTGAAATTAGCTTTATGGGAAAGGGACATATTACTGTATCATATTGATAGAAAGTAAAGATTACAACTTGAGCCTTGATGTTGCAAACTTCCTTTTGATGGCCCTTGACTCTGACACAGACACTTGCTCACTTTCATGAAGAAGATCAACCACCTTTGATAAACTTGTTGGAGTTCTTAGTTGTTGTAGCATCAGTCCTTCACACAATCCTTTTCACTAATTCTCCAATGAATCTCTTGCTTGTTTGCTTCTAACCTTTTCCATGAGAATTCCCTCAATATATAGGAGAGAATGGATTAGTTACTTGAATAAGAATGATCCCAAAATATCAGGGAATCCAGTACTTAGGTAACCATTCGAATGTCATCTCATCCATCTAGAAGATTCCCTTCTAGAAGCTTCAAGAATTCATTTTTTCCCCTTCTTCAGAAAGAGTTTGCACCCTAGCAATACAACACAGTGAAAAATTCTTGCACCCTGGATTAAGGCAGCCTGCGAGAATCATACATTCTCGCAGGCAAATATACTATCAGCCTGCGAACAATCCTCAAAAATGTGATTTATGGAAAGAGATGAAGGTAAATTTTCTCAAGAAAAAGTTCTAATGAAGAGCATGAAATAAACCATCATTAATACATCATCATGATGAACAAAATTGTGGGTAACAGAATGCCCCCCAAAGTCTGAGATTGGAACCAGTGACATTCGATAGACTTTGTAAGCTGCATGTGAGTGTCGAGAACCAGGAGAACATCTAAACGAAAACCTGCGAACAATCAAACATCTGCAGAGTATCATATATATCAATTCTGAGGTAGGCATTCCCATAATCAGATCACATACTGATGATATTATAGACAAAGGTCATGGCCACCAATCATACACTATGGATCTATGCCGTCAAAATATAGCATAGCCACCTGAATACACCGTGGATCTATGCGAGAAATTTCAAATCAAAATGATATAGCCATGAAACATACACAGTGGATCTATGTGTCACAAATTATACATACTACATCACAACCTGGATCACAAAGCTAATATACAGGGTCTTCAAATTCGTCGCCCAAAGTATGAATCTAACCATGTGATTACATGTGTTGAAGTCGAACATGGAAGAAACCACTTGATTATCGGTCATTGATGTAACTGTTAACAAGTGCGAGGGAAATCACCATTGATGTCAATGACTCCCAAGGTACCATAGTACAATCCATCGAGTGTGAATAAATGAGTTTATGTCGAACATCCAACAGAATCTTTCGATCAGGGGTCAATGATGTAACCCCACTGTCAAAAGTGAGGAAACTTGCCATTGAGGCGTGCAAGCTCCAAGGTACTAAATAATTTCTAAGTCTTGATTCTGGATAATGAGCTGAAGTCGACGGAAAAAAACGCGTCAGAGGAGGGCCTTGATGTATCCCCCATCAATGACATGAAATGAGTAATAGAGTTTGAATGTGAAACAGAGCATTTTGCAAATTGGACTGGACACAGGGAAGGTCGACACAGAGAGAATGGATAACTGCAGATGGCCGACTCAATATAGGTTTCAGATGGACTTCTCTTGAACATATGAAGGACACGACCAATGATTTGGCAACATTGACTCAAAGATGACACAGGGAATGATCTTGTAATAAATCGAATGAGAGACAAATGGATTTCCCAAACCGGCTTCAAATGATGAATAGGGGGTGTCATGTTCAAGAGAGACACTTACTGCCAATCAATACGAAGATGAAACATATCCCTTTCCCAAATTTTCCCCCACCATTTCTGGCGAGTAACTCTTTATTTTTATGTAAGCTTGAGGAGGATAACATATGCTTGTTGATATAATCTCATCCTTCGAACGAGTCCCTCGAAGTATTTTTAACGAACCCTAAGAAGGAGTGGTTCGGTCCCATCACGAGTCTGTCAATGTTTGTTTAACGAGTCTAGAGATAGAAAACTCGAAGGTTTTTCAAGATTATAGAGTTTGGAAAAACACTTAAAAGAGAACTCTCTCAGTTCCTTTTTCATAAAATAGTCTGGACGAGACCGAAAAAGAGAGAAATTATCGCTCACCAGATGCGTACTTCAAATACTTTAGCGAGCGTGAAAATAGCAAGGTCGCTCGGCGATCTTTTCATGTTTAGAGAGTTTGAAAAGGGATTAAAGAGGACTCCAAGGGGGTTCATTTTTCGTATAACCTTGTTGAGCCCAAAAAAGTGATAAACGTATTCTCGACCACGTTTTCATGTTTTTACGAGCGCAAGAACGGACAAAAACGATGCTCAAAGTTTTATGTAAAAACCATAAAAACAATAAAAAACACGCCATAGCGAAGAAAAATATGTCCATGTCGTTGTATTTAATCATCAATGCCTGCAAGTCATTACACTCATCTTGATATTAGGGATTAGGTTTAATCAATAAATAAGCATAAAACCCAAAATGACATAGTAAAAAGTAAATTAAATGAGTAAATAACCATTTTTACCACATCATTTCACATTTCCACTATTGAGCTCCAAAACCCCCTTTTTACCCTCCGAGTTTGGCGTTAATTTTCGGGAGCTACAAGAGACCATTCGACGAGCCGTTTGCAACATTAAGGTAAGCTCTTCATTCTGGACATTTTCATGGTTTAAATTTTTTATTTCATTGGTTAGTTTTTCAGTTTCAAGTGGTTTTTTGAACCCTACATGCGCGTAGGCATTCTCACAGGCAGCCCATACGGGGCCTGCGAGAATGATGCGTTCTCACAGGTGAGCTTTAAGCCACCTACAAGGTTCTCACACTATGCTAATGGGGCACCTTCGAGAACCGCAAACTCCAAAAAAAATTAAATTTGTAGCCAATGAAAAAGATCCAGATCATGAATAAAATCATTAATCCTATTTTTATGTCTCTTGTGCAGATAAATATCCATAAACATGGTGCTTGAATGGCGTGAAAGAGAACTTGAAGAGGATAATGCAAATGCCGAGAATCATCCTCCCACCATAGCTGCATTGAGAGATTGTGGGTTCCTAAAATACTTCCGCATCCCGGGCATGAGGGCCCAAGTAAAACTACTAAGGTTCATGGTCCGTATGTGGGACCCAGATCATCAGGTTTTCAATGTAGGAGCTCATACTTTTTCCATAGACATTGAGAACATATACTTTTTGACTGGATTGTCTAGGTGCGGGTATTATGTCAGCCTGACCAGTAGTAGAGGTGGTGGGCTAAAGATGAGTGAGTACTGCAATCAATACTGTGTACCTGAGGCTGAGAGGAAAAAAGGAAAAGTGACTATCTGGGGGGTACAAGACTTGACCCTCCGCACTATCCTTTTTACTATAGCTCAGATAGTTGGGAGTTCTTCTCCTCATATGGAATTATAGAGATACTTCCAGTGCACCATCGAGTGTATTGAGCCTCGAGTATTCAACTAGGCAGATGTTGTGCTTCGCAGTATCAAAAAACCATTAACCAAATGCAGGCGAGGTGAATTGAAACAATTTGGGTATGGATATTTACTAGTATCCTTCTTCCTTGACAGGGTCCCCGTATTTAGACTTCAGGTTGAGTGGAACTTACTGGGTCCTAGGGATCCACGAATGTTGAGATGGTGTCATCTCATGGCCCGGCACGTGGCAGGACCAATCGTCAAGTACAATGATATTTTCTTTGACTGGCTTCACAACCAGATGTTGATGGTCGATGACTACACTTATGTCGAGTTGGATTTCTGAGGAGATCTAGATTTGGCATTTCCTAAGGACGCTCAGTGGGGTGACCTTGGTAAGAAGTACACACATTTTCTCTTTTTAAATGTTTTTTTTTTTTAATTTTTATCATATTCAAATGTTTTTGTTTTTATATATTTATCCGAAGACTTACACAAAACCTTTGTTGATAACACAGATGTTGGACCGTATAGACCTCCTGGAACCTCTCCTATCCAACGACAAGGAGAGGTAGCAGTAGCAGCACCATAGTATGCAGAAGATTATCAGGTGGTGGAATAGAATTTAGAGGGCCTGACAACAGACATTCCAAATATGACTCTGGAAGAGGTTCCACGACGCAATCAACGTCACACTGTACGGGTATCAGCAGCCATGAGTCGACTGCTCCGTAGGGTTTCTAGGGCAGTCATGTGTTACCGTGAACTTCATCTATGACGTCATTTTGTAGAATCTATAAGCTTCAAATTTTGATATTTTGGTCTTCGAACAAACTTTTTGTAAAAACTCTTTTGATCATTATATATACAAATGGTTTCTACCGGTTACTTTATATTGTGTGAATTTTGAATGTGTTTGATTTATAAATGGTTCAAATGTTTGTCCAATACATAATTAGCCAATGCATCTGTTAATGTATTAAGACATCTAGGAATATGTTGATATTCAATGTGATTCAAATAACGTTCCAAGAGGCGAATTCACAAATACACCCTTAACAAAATAGGACTTCGAATAGAGTAGATATTACTTAACTATAGTACTACAAGCTATGATTCAAGTCGCACAACCAAATGACGAATTCCGAGTGAGATAGAATCAACCAATAATTCAATAACGACGCTATACTCTGCAATGTTGTTAGTTGCATGGCCAAGACATACACCTCGTAAAGATATAAGTTCGTTTGTTGGGGCATAGATTTCCCACGCAGCAGAAGATAGGTTCCGAGTACTACGGCTAGCACCATCAGCAAAGCTAATATAGGGTAGCGAAGACTCCAACATCTGGCAATCAAACACAACATCACATAAGGGAAGAGACCAAATAACGTCAAAATCAAACTAAAGTAACACACACAAAGTATGATACATAAAAATACAAGTACTTGTGCACAAATGATTTATACATAGTACTTCTTCAAGTATAACCCATTCCTGGGTTCACTCAAAGGGATACCATCGTAATCGACCAACTCATATGCTCCTTTTTCCAAAACTCGGCGAACAATATAAGGACCTCGCCACGTTGGCTCGAATTTCCCATCTCCTAATGCATATTGATCCTGTTCATAGAGAAGAACAAGATCACCTTCAGAGAAAATGTGAGGCTTGACATGATTTTCATACTGTGCCTTGACACATTTCTTCTGGGATTCTATTACTAGAGTGGCGTCACATCGAGTTTCATATAATTGCATCAGATACAATAAGCGTTCTTCTTCGGTAGAAGTATTGGGTAAAAGTTCGACAGCTAGCTTCAGAGAGGGTATCTCACATTCTATAGGAAGAATGGCTTCCACACCATAGACTAATCGAAAGGGCGTAGACCCTGTAGCGGATTTGACAGATGTTCGATATGCCCACAATGCCGAAAACAACATTGTATGCCAACTTGTTTTATGAATTCCTATCATCCGTTGAAGCATATTTATAAGACCTTTGTTGATTGCTTCGACCTAGCCATTAGCTTGCGGATAATAGGGTGTTGAGTTATCATGACGAAGACCCAACTTTTCTGTAAGTTCAGACATCATAAAATTCCTAAAATGACTACCATGATCAGTAATGATAGCTTGGGGAACACCAAAACGAGCTATGACATGATTAAAAAGAAACAACGTTGCAGTCTTTCCAGTATTATCGAATGTTGGCATTGCCTCGGCCCATTTTGTAAAGTAATCAACAACTACAATGATGTAACCATGCCCCCCGGCCGAGTGAGGGTGACATGTCATGAAATCAATGCCCCATTTCACAAAAGGACCAACTAAGACCACAAGATGAAGAGGATCAGGACGTGACCGAATTTTCTGATTGTAGGTTTGGCAGGCATGGAATTTTTGAACGGCATTAATGCAGTCGTTGAACAAGGAAGGCCAAAAATACCCTGCGTGTAAGATCTTCTGGACAGTAGCATACCCAGACATATGACCACCACAAGATCCAGAATGGAAGTCATTCAGAGCTTTCTCGGCTTCGTCAAATGTCAGACAACGTCGAAAAACAGAGTCAATTCCCCGATGGTAAAGAGTATCCCCGAGGATAATGTATTGATGAGCTTGATAGCATATGTGAGGTCGTTCAACACTAGACAAAGCAGGCTAGAAAGTCTGGGTTTGGAGATAGATAATGATATCCCCATACCAATGATCGTCTGTGCTTATAAGGAAAAGAGATTCATCGGTTAATGAATCTACTGCTACATTTTTCATGGGAGAGTGGGGAAAATCGCATATTAATTCAGCAAAAACTAAGGATTTCTTAGGCGTGGCGCGATCGAATTCCAAGTCAAACTCCTGGAGTATGAAAATCCATTTGGAGTATTTTCCCCCTAGCAATTGACGTGTCAAAATGTGTTGCATAGGGTTGCAATGAGAAATCACTGTAGTTTTCCTTGAGAGAATATAATGTCGGAAGCATTGAACGACTTGAATGGCAGCCTAGGCCAGTTTTTCAACATGTTGATACTTGATTTCAATTGATGTGAGACTTCGACTCAAGTAATAAATAACACGCTCATCGTGTGCATCATCCTCTTGGACGAGAACCATGTCAATAGTATACTCAGAGGAAGTAAGATAAATAAAATAATCACGACTATAATCAGGAGGAAAGAGTAGCGGAGCTCGCGTGAGGGACAACTTCAAAGCTTCAAAAGCATTGTTAGCAACGGTATCCCAAATGAACTCTGAATATTTCTTTAGTAGCCATGTAAAAACACGAGTAATCTTGGCATAATTAGGGATAAAACGTCGAAGAAAGTTTGCTTTCCTCTGCAAACTTTGCAACTGGCGCAGTGTAGAAGGAGGAGGGAGATTAAGAATCACCTCAACCTTAAGAGGATCCACCCTGATCCCTTGACGTGAAACGATAAAACCTAGAAGACGATCAGATTCTATGCAAAAAATGCATTTATGAGGATTTAAACGGATACGATAGAACTGACAACGAACAAAAATAGCTCGGAGATGAGTGGGGTGATCGACTCGGTGCAAAGAATGAGCTGGTAAATCGTCCAAATAGGGTTGAACGATATGCTTTATATCATGAAAAGCATAATACATAGCACGTTGAAACGTCGCGCTAGCGTTCTTAAGACCGAAGGGAAGTTTCCTATAGGAAAAAGTACCCCAAGGACAAATAAATGAAGTTTTATGTTGGTCCTCGGGAGCGATGTTAATTTGATTATAGGCGGAAAAACCATCCATGAGAGAGAATATTTCACTTCCGGCACAGTCATCGACAATCTGGTCAACGAAAGGGGTTGGAAAGTTGTCTTTTGGACAAGCTTTGTTAATATCCCTATAATCAACACATACACGAATACTGCCACCTTTCTTATCAATTGGTACAGGGTTGGAAACCCATTCTGTCAGAGCCACTGGATAAATAAAGCCGGCTTTGAGAAGTTTTTCAACTTCGAGCTTGATAGCCGCTGCTTTACGTGGGTGGACTGGCTGAAGGCATTGCCGGACAGGTTTAGTTCCGGGGTATGTCTTTATCTCATGTACAACAATTGCAGGGTCGATACCTGGCATCTCTTCGTAGCTCCAAGCGAAGATGTCACGAAATTATTTGAACAGAGACGTATAGGTGACAATTTCGTCGGGAGAACACGAAGCTCCAATATGAACATTTTCAACTATCCCAGGTTTAACAGATATGTCAATGGGAATCGTGGGAGAAATATTATTGAGGTTCCCTTCAGCAAACACATCATGTGAAGTCATAGGAACTGTTGATATTACAACAACGGTCGATGGATCTGAAATCCGTTGGTAGTTCTCAAGAGTGTGTTGTTCCAAAAAGAGTATGGAACGATGATGCCCATCGTCCCAAGGGGTGTCCTCCATGACAGACATGATCATCTCGTCAGTGGGAAATATAACACGAAAAGGATCGGGAGACAACTCATCAAGAGAGGGGGTAGAATGTGTTGTCGATTGAATTGCCTGATAAGCAGACTCAATTGGACTTAACGGCATGATGTCGCCGAAACGAGTATGATCTCTAGGGTCAAGGACTATCCAAGGGTCGGAGGACACAGAAATTTCGTGAGGCATGGTGGAGATCATATTGATAGAAGAAACTGACGGGCGTGGAACATCGGGTGGTGGAATGGGGAAAGTACCCATTAACGAAGAGTCTTTTAAAAGAACTACACCGACATTCTCATAACCCGGTGGGGTTTTAGCTATAAACGACACGTTACCTGTACTAGTATCGGAATTGAAGAAGGCAAGTTGGCCAACAGTAACAACCTTTCCTTGATGAGGAAAATGTACTACACGGAAAAGTGTTGACACAACAGCACGCATGGAATCGATCCAGCTATGAACAAGCAGAAAATTATAATCAAGGGGAGAATCGATGACTTCCACTTCAACTTGGACCGTCTTACCTTCTACTGTAACGGGAAACGAAGGAAGAACACCGTAAGGATTAAAACCAGAGCCATTGAAGGCTTTCAGAGTATTTTGCGATTCATTTAAGGGAGGAGGGCCAATGTATTTCCAACAAGAAAAAGACATTACACACGTTGAGGCACCCTCATCGATAACAGTTCGGAAAATGTTCTTGTCAGAGACAACAACTTGTATCTGGAATGCAAGTTGCAGAGGTAACCGTGGAATGTGATCATCCAAGTCAAAGACTATCAAATTCGTATCTATGGGGTCAATTCCACCTATATCTTTCAACAGTGTCTTCCGTTTTGCAGGACACGACTGAAGGACTTCAAGGGCTGACATCGCGGAAGGTGCCTGGGCCAGATCTTCCACAATACTATAGTTCTGGGCTGCACGAGCATGAGGATTGAAATCTGATTTCCTAACGACACCCTTAGGTGGTCGCAAGACTATATCAATGCTTGGTCATTCGATATGAAGAGGACCATTTGTAGGTGGAGTCGGTGGAGAGGATTGTACCAAAGTAGGAGGTAAATCATCAACCTTCTCCTTAGATGGAGAATAATCTGTCTCTAGTTGTGAGTGCAACGTTGTTTTGCTTAGAATCACCAGTACACATCAAAACATATGATGTCGTAGAAGAATATGGTTGGTCATGGATGACCAACTAAGACTTTTGTTGAGATGGGAAGGGTTGGGACAAGATTGTCGAGGTAGATGGTTTGGGCGTTCCTTGAAGGAACTTAGTGACCTTGGCACGTCGTGGGCAATCCTTCGTGTAGTGATCATCACCACAAATAAGGCAAGGGTAGTGGGTTTTGCGCTTATCCCGATCTTCAACAGGGGTATTTTTAGGCTGCTCAGTTGGATTATTATTTTTTCCCTCCTTATTCTTGCCTCTCCCTTTTTTCGATTTATTTTTACCAGTCAGGGTAGATTGAACGATGTTCACCTCAGAAATTTTACCGGTGGAAGTTGCATGAGACGGAGCATTTTGAACATTAGAAGAAGTAGACTTAGGGTTGGTGCTTGAAACAGAATGTGATTGGGCTTGGGCAGTACCAATCACACCGTCAGCTGCATGTGAGGCAACTGGAGTAGTTGAAGTGTTGGAAGTACCAGGACGAGGTAACTCAGGTAATAAATCATAAATGTTCCCGTTTTTTAATAAATGAGATCAAGATATTGAGCACGACTTATAGCCTACTCCTCAGTGACAATGCCACCCATGGAAATGTCCTTACCAATTTCCTTCACAAAGGATTTCATAAACCATTTGACCAGTAACTGATCGGAGAGTTCAAGTTTGATGAGACATCATCTCCTTCACCACTCATGAATATGATCTAATATATGAGTGCCTTTAGTCTGTTCGAAATAAGTTAAAATATCAGTCCCAGTATCATAACGGATCGGTAAGTGGTAATGTGTAAGGAAATCCATAGCTAGGGTGTTGAAATCAGAGAAGACAGCTCATGGCAATTCAATATACCACTTCGCAGCAGAACCAGTAAGGGTTCGTTGAAAAATACGTAAACGAATAGATTCATCCATCAATGAGTTGGATGAACACCATAGGTGAAAAGTCATAACTTGTTTTCTTGGTTCCTCTCCCACTTTTCCATCGAGTTTAGGAATGTCCGATGGAAGCTTGGCTGGAATAGCAAGCCATTGGGGAGAGTGACGAATAGGATCATTTAGAATTCTAGACAAATCTGGCAAATCCAAAGTAGCAAGAAAAGGTAACTGTCGATTCACCTGCGGGTACTGGTGACTTTGGGCTGGAAGCCCTGTTGGAAAACCAGTAGGACCGTACGCAGTCTACCCATAGTGGGAAGACCCCAGCTGATTCAGTGGTGGTTGAAGAGGATAGTAGTTCCAAGGATTGTAACCTTGAGTTTGAGTAGGGACCTGATTTTGAGCATTCTGACCCAGACCCCAAATAGGATTGGGTATACCTGGATATGGTTGGCCTATAGTAGGGGCAGGTTGTTGCCCCCCAGTCGTTTGAGGAAGATTTTGTAGCATTTGATTCCAATACTGGGCCAAAGCAAGAGGTATAATTTTTCCAAAAGGTGGGGTGGGTCCCCCTATCGTAGGTGGAGTTCCAATCGGAGGTTGTGTTCCAATCAAAGGTTGAGTAGTAACTGGAACGTGTCCGGTAAGAGGAGGTTGAAACGTACCACCTAGACCACCAACGGGAATCTGGAAATTAGGTGTAATAGACGGTATAGTGCCACTAGGATTAGGATTGCCAGAAGGAAATTGAGGGAGTGTCAGAATAAAACCAGGAATAGGATTCCCAGAAGGACCACCGGGAGTACCAGATGGGGTTTGTGGAGGTGTTGGAACAGAAGCATTCAACAAAGTATTCAATGCAAGGTATTTGGGGGGTAGTGTGGGAATAACACTGGGAGTGCGTTGAGTGTTTATAGGAGGAAGACCAGCTATAGTGAATTCAGTTGGGACACTCGTAGTGTTCACGAGATGGGCCATCTCACCAGGGAGAGTAAAGTGATAAGTGGTATTCACTGGTATAGTCTCTGTCTCAGAAAACACCGGAGGGTTGATTTCGGAGACCACGGGCGAATCAAGACTAAAAAGGGCCCTGCAAAAATCACCTGTAGACCAAAAAGTATCTTGGCCTTCTATTCCAGGAAAAGGCCCAACAGGTGATTCAGAAGAGGTAACAACTAAATCTCTGGAAGAATTTGATCGCACAAAGGGTCGTTCACAACGGCGAATTCGAAAATCCTCTTGAGTATTGGTAATTCGGAAAGGTTCTAAAGAGTCAGTATGTTCTACTTGTGGAGGTGGTGTAGAAACATCTGGGACTTCACTCTGCTAAGGAGAGACCTCAGGGGTATCTTGAGGTGTAGCTGTAGGCAAGGGTTGTGAAATGTCCAGATGTTCTGGAGATAAACCCTACATTCTACGGGAACGACGTGGGGGAGCTATTGTAAATGAATGACAAGCTCCACGAAAAAAACTCCTATGGTCAACTTCGAGAAACAAACAACATGTGCTAGTAAACAAAATCTAAGAAGAAATCACCAGGCAAACAAGACCTTCTAATATCGAAGCCACTAGATGGTGATGAAATCCAACGTCGCAACAACGATACGAGAAGGGGCGGGGCTATGGTGGAAAATTTACGCTGATGACCTGCTTAATGAACTTACACCCTGGTGCAAGCTCCCACACATAATCGTGGGTATACCCTCCAAGGAGCCCGAGTGAGTTTGGTCAACGTCAATTCCAGGTACCGTGAAGACTTTCCCCTCCACAGTCACCTCGGGTAAGAACCTAGAGATATAGGCCACTAAGGTCACCACCAACAACAGTAAATCCTGGGGGGACAGTCGACAGTCTGATCCACACGCAAGGGCAGGGTATCTAGCCCGAAATCAACTCAAAAGGATTCCACTCATCATTGTGGGTATACCTCCGAGTGACCCCTGTAATTCGTGCAATCTCTACACTGATGTCAACAAAGCAAGGTGAGTAACTCTGCCAACAACAATACGACCTAGTGCTTGACACTTGTGTTAGAAGGGCTTCCCAGGACAATATGTTGCAAATGGAATTTAACACTCCCTAACTCAAGATGCTATTGTGTGTTTTAATCTTTTGGAGAGTGTATCTCTCTTCCTACTCCAAAGCACTAGCCTAGCTAAATGTTGGTGTAAAAGAGCCCTAGAAAAAGTTAGTAGATGAATTTTATGATTACGCAATTTTTTTAAGAGTTGTTGTTTACTCAAAGGTAATGGAAGTGAAACTTATGTTGTATGACTCTGACCCAATAATGCAAGGATGAGAATGAAATGTATCACTTTTCGTTCAATGAAGCCTATGTATGGGAGAGAGAGAAATTTTTCCAAATCAACCCAGAACTACAATGCACAATTTCCTTCCAAATGTCAATGCAAACAATCACTTATTAAATGACTATTCTCTATGTTTCCCTTTTTCAATACTTCAACAATCTCAAAAATTTTGATTTTGAATGTTTTATAAATGACAAAAATAATTTGATGAAAGAAAAATTTTGTGTTCACTTTTCAAAAAGAACCCTCACTATACCAATGAGAGAGCAGAAAATCCAATCATAAAGAATCAAGCAATAACAACCCAATCAACTCTTTCAATGAAAGCAAAAATAAAGAGAAAACCAAATAGTCTTCTCAATGCAAACGAAAATGTTCTTTCAAACCAATAAGCAAATGAGAAAAACCAAGTACTCAACTTTCAACCAATCACTGGTTCTCAACTAATCAAACACACTCAAAATCTGAAGTCAGAGAGAATGGTTTTGCCAAGAAGAGTCAAAAAATGAAAGTCAAGACACAAAGGACAAGAAAAACCTTGAAACCCTAAAATTGTTCACGCATGCAAACTAAATCAAGAAATATATCAATGAGAGGTCCAAGAAACCCATAAGAGGTATTCCAACTGATCTAGGCAGTCAGAAAGACCAAAACTCAAATTCAAAATTTTGAAAAAGAATGTTCGCAGGAAAGTAATATGACACAGTGCGAGAATCATTAATTCTCGCAGGCAAGCTTTGTGCAAGGTGCGAGAACCTCGCACTGAACCCTATGAGAAGGGTGCGAACCTGACCAATTCTCGCAAGCTGCAATGAAGTGCAGTGCAAGAATTCCTGAACATATCCAAAAATTTGAAAAATGAAGTAAAATTCAAAAAAGCTTCTGGACTCAGAAGGTCTATCAGGATATCCTGAAGACTTAGAGACTGATAGGACAGGAGAAAAATGAAACCAGAGCAAATGACCACAAAAAAATATCAAAATCCACAAAGAAAATGGGATTTTCCCCAGTGGAGTCGCCAATTTTGTTATTGGATAAATCCGTAAGTGTGGACACAAACCGATCTCCCTAGATCCACCTGGATCTAGAACAAAGCAAGACAGAATAATACTCTTTCTCTAGATCACGACTATTGAATGAACTAGGAGGCAAGAACAAGTTACATACCTTATAATCGCTTCCTATGGTATTTTTTGCTCCTATTGCACTTCAGTGCTCTTGTGCATTCAAGACTAAGACAACACAAACCAACCAAAGTGAAGAAAGCACAATCTATTAAACAGTCAATCTATGTATATGATCAAGGAGTTATACAATAAAGTGAAATTAGATTTATGGGAAAGGGACATATTAATGTATCATATCGATAGAAAGTAAATATTACAACCTGAGCCTTGATGTTGCAAACATCCTTTCGATGGCCCTTGACTCTGACACACACACTTGCTCACTTGCATGAAGAAGATCAACCACCTTTGATAAACTTGTTGGAGTTCTTAGCTGCTATAGCAGCAGTCCTTCACACAATCCTTTTCAGTAATTCTCCAATGAATCTCTTGCTTGTTTTCTTCTAACCTTTTCCATGAGAATTCCCTCAATATATAGGAGAGAATGGATTAGTTACTTGGATAATAATGATCCCAAAATATCTGGGAATCCAGTACTTAGGTAACCATTCGAATGCCATCTCATCCTTCTAGAAGATTCCCTTCTAGAAGCTTCGAGAATTCATCTTTTTCCCTTCTTTAGAAAGAGTTCGCACCCTAGCAATACAACACGGTGCAAACTTCTCGCACCCTGGATTAAGGCAACCTGCAAGAATCATACATTCTCGCAGCCAAATATACTATCAGCCTGCGAACAATCCTCAAAAATGTGATTTCTGGAAAGAGATGAAGGTAACTTTTCTCAAGAAAAAGTTCTAATGAAGAGCCTGAAATACACCATCATTAATACATCATCATGATGACCAAAATTGTGGGTAACAGAATAGATACACCTGGATCTAGAACAAAGCAAGACAAAATAATAATCTTTCCCTATATCACGACTATTGAATGAACTAGGAGGCAAGAACAAGTTACATACCTTATAATCGCTTCCTATGGTGTTTGTTGCTCCTGCTGCAATTAAGTGCTCTTGTGCAGTCAAGACTAAGACAACACAAACCAACCAAAGTGAAGAAATCACAATCTATTCAACATTCAATCTATGTATATGATCAAGGAGTTATACAATAAAGTGAAATTAGCTTTATTGGAAAGGAACATATTACTGTATCATATAGATAGAAAGTAAATATTACAACCTGAGCCTTGATGTTGCAAACTTCCTTTCGATGGCCCTTGACTCTGACACACACACTTTCTCACTTTCATGAAGAAGATCAACCACCTTTGATAAAATTGCTGGAGTTCTTAGCTGCTGTAGGATCAGTGCTTCACACAAACATTTTCACTAATTCTCCAATGAATCTCTTGCTTGTTTTCTTCTAACCTTTTCCATGAGAATTCCCTCAATATATAGGAGAGAATGGATTAGTTACTTGGATAAGAATGATCCCAAAATATCAGGGACTCCAGTACTTAGGTAACCATTCGAATGCCATATCATCCTTCTAGAAGATTCCCTTCTAGAAGATTCGATAATTCATCTTTTTCCCTTCTTTAGAAAGAGTTCGCACCCTAGCAATACAACACAGTGCGAACTTCTCGCACTCTAGCTTAAGGCAGCCTGCAAGAATCATACATTCTCGTAGGTAAATATACTATCAGCCCGCGAACAATCCTCAAAAATGTGATTTCTGGAAATAGATGAAGGTAACTTTTCTCAAGAAAAAGTTCTAATGAAGAGCCTGAAATACACCATCATTAATACATCATCATGATGACCAAAATTGTGGGTAACAGAGAGGAAAGATGAAATCATCATCAAAAGATAGAAATCAAGACACATTGTAAGGGTGCAACTGATCTCAGGTCATAGTCTAGATATATTGACTTCTCCAACTCAAATGAAGATACAATTAGAAATTGAAATTGAATGAAGTGATTAAAATCAGA
This sequence comes from Picea engelmannii, assembly GCA_009831015.1. Classification (NCBI taxonomy): domain Eukaryota; kingdom Viridiplantae; phylum Streptophyta; class Pinopsida; order Pinales; family Pinaceae; genus Picea; species Picea engelmannii. The sequence continues at coordinate 96,785 of ML785394.1, forward strand.
TTTCTAATGGGTGATCAGATTAGCATGGTGGGAAAGTTCATGAAACTAATAGCCTCAATATCTCAAGAGTTTTACATGAGGAGAAACCATAAATTCTACTTCCTCAAGATTACATGTGTCAAGTAATAAGAGGAAAGTGAAATGAAAAAAAAAAGCGTGTATAGATTATCTCCCCACTAGGTAGGTTTTCCATTCAAAGAATAAGGCATATAATCCAAAAAATAAATAAATCAACAAGCTCATGAGTAAGAGGGATCAACATAGAAGAAGTATCGGCATGACCCAAACAATGATTTTCTTTTCTGATAATGAATAAACTAATTGTTGCGTTCAAGGAGAGTTTAATAATGTGGGGCTCAATATATTGATGAGTTATAGCTCCCTAAAGGAAGTGACATCTTGAAAAATCACTATCATGGCTAAAATCGTAAATGGTGAAGATTCAAAATTGAAATATTAGAAGTTGCATTGACATATTTCATTAATATACTTACAACTCCCAAGCATTTGAATGGATCCAACATAATATGAGTGTAAAGTTCTCAACCATGATAAAAATAAGTCTTCTCAAGAATGTAACCCTAATGAGTGACCCATAATCAACAAACCTAAATGATGAAAACATATTGTTGAAGCAAATTTCAGTTCTGAAACATCCATCGAATGGACAGTGGTGAGATTAAGTATTTGGTCATTCAGTGTATTGGGGAATAAAAAGTTTGCTTCCCAAGTAATTTTATGAAAAATATATCATCAAAATTTTTAAATAACCATGTTGTCCAGATTTGTCAAAACATGCATCTAGACAGTGTTGACGAATGTCTCTTGTTGTTGTGTATGAGAGGAAACTTGGGTGAAGAGAGCCACAAAATAACATATGAAAATCCTCCTTGAAAACTAACTGAACATAGCATAAGACATGTGCATCCAGTGCCCAAAAATTTAAACTAAAAGTGCTAATCGAAAATAACTCAAATGAAATAAAAATCAGCTAATCTCTTTATGCAAGAAAACATCTATGCATACAATTCATGTTGGATGAATGTAATTGAAGAAAAGAGTGAATGTGAAATAAATGATTTGGAAAAATTCAAACACAAGGAAAAATAATCATTTAAGGGGATTATAAGGATTTGGAGTGGCTTGAATTTCATATGGGAAGAATTTTAATACTCAAAAATTAAATTCCAAGTGTATGGGATAACAGGATTAACACTCATAAGAAATTCCATCTAGCAAAATATTCCAGTTAGAATGGTATTCATATTATGATTGAAAATATTTGAGTGCTCATTTTCATCCCAAGAGAAACTAAATAGCATTTTAAAATATTCCACTTGGAATATGAAAACATACTTGGACAAGATTTGACATGATGATCATATATAAAAATCGTTGATCTGAAAATTACCCATCACATAGAAAAATTTAAGGATGATATAAAGTAAATTTTCCCATATCAAAATTAAATTGAAAAATCCAATTAAGGGAAAATTAGTGTGCAAGACTTTTGCTACTTTCCACCTCAACTAATAATTTTTTTATTGATCAAAAAACAGTATTGAAAATAAAATGCAAACATAAAACAATTAAACTAGAAAAAAAGGATAAATTATGTAAAAAAAATTATATTAATATATTCTACCCTACCCCTATCCTATGCTACAATGGTTTAAAAACAAGCTATGTAAATTCATAATGTCAATGTATCCATCCAAGTAATCCCAATCCTCCAAACATATGTTCAATATAAAATATAAGTAACAACACTTGGAATAATAACATATTAAAAGTAGGAAGAATTAAAACATAAAAAACTCTATTCACCATACTAAAAATTTCATAGTGACAAGTCATGGGGAATCGATCTGAGTAAGATCTCTCCAACCATTCTTCAATTATATCATGAGATCTTTCACTACTATCATAGAATTGATGGAGGGAGTTCAAAGGAAAGTGGAATACCAAATGAGAACCATGCATACAACATGTGTAAAGTGTGCTCAGTGAGATAATCATTGTTCTTATAAATTATTTCACCCCTGAACAAAAACCAAAAGAATGAGGACCTGACATAACCATCGAAATAAAATGAAGTTATTCATCATCTTGGAAAGCCTCCCAAGACTCATACTTCAAGTAACCATTAACTTGAGACAAATTAGTGGAAACAAATGATCTACATGGACTAGTATCCACCATGGTATGATATGAACCTTTAGGATAATGGTGGAAGAAATTAACATTAACAATATCAACCAAAGGGATACTTGAACATGAAGACTCTCTATTAATAAAAAAATGAAGATGAAAAAATAAGAAGACATCCTTTGATACACATTTTCTACAGAATTCTTTTCATGCCATGAAAAAGGTTGGTAAGGCATAGAATCCATAAGTTCATGGGAAGGGGTGATATCCTCTCTATATTCCATATGCCTATCACCACCATCAAGTAACTCAAAAGGGGTCATCCCCATTGAGTTTATCTAAATAGAAGAATGGGTGGATTCCTACAAAGTTAAAGCATTAAAAATATTATGATACAAATAATAATATGTGGAAGAATTTAGAGAATTAAAATCCTCTCTAGAACAACAAATATTTTCAAAAAGTGACTCCCTAAATGGCAGTTCCTCCTCTTTAAAAATGTCGTTCGATGATTATGAATCGGTGGGTTTCATACTAGGAATGGTTTCACAACCAACACGTTCTTCCTAAAGATGGTTTTCCTCATCCAAGAAAAAGGTAAATTGTTGTGATAAAAGACGTGTGTATTGTATGTTGATTTATTTTCCTGAAGTGAAAATGTCAATGTGGTTGTCTTTCTCCTACACAACATGAGGATCTAAAATATATTCCAAAGTATATTCATAGTGAGAAGAGGGGAGAAAATGAAAATAATTCTCAGAACAAGAAGTCTTAATAAATTATCCATCAATAGTAGGAAAACATTCTTTCTATATGTCAGTTATATCAAGAGAATTTGTAACAGTAGAAAAAAATAAGTCAACAAGAATTGATTTCAAATTTTCCATGGGTGAGGAAGAATTCATTTCATGAGTGTCCATATTTTCTTCATTGACAAAGTGATCAACATTTAAAGTTCAATCCATATCTTTCTCTTCCATTCCTTGTGATGAAAAATATGAGAGAGGATAATGAGAACCTGACATAACCATCGGTGTGACCCGAAGTGTCCCATTGTCAACAGGAAAACCCTCCTCTTGGTCAACTAAGGAAAAATATGAACTTGAATTTACAAAAAGGGCCTCTTTTCTCACAGGAAAAGAAACGGTGGATGGAGTGATGAGAGGATACATATGCTTTTTCCAAAAATGAATTATCTATATGCTCTATATTCCCTACAGTAAAGAAATATCCACACATATGAACTCCATCTACACCATTACAATTCTCAACATCTTTATTTAAATCCAAATCAGCGTGTGGGAAACGATTAAAACATGATTTATATTCATCATCCATTGGCCCATATGTTTCATTAGTAAGAGAAAATAAAAAATAAATCAAATCACTGTTAGAGGGCCTATCATCCAAAGGAAATCTACAACAAAGATGAGTAAATCCGATAACAAAATATTGAAGGGATTCATCTTTTTCTTCCTAAGCTCTGATATATCTGCACACAAATCATCATAATCATAATTGTCAAAAGAATGGACATAATCTCGCATAAATTGTTCCCATGTGTGAATAGAGATGGTCATCAAAGTCTCACACCAGCTCTTAACCTGACCTATAAATGTGAGAGTGAATAAATTGCAAATGATATTTCTATCAGTAACATTGTGAGAAACATAAAATTTGCAGAAATTAAAAACATGTTCAAATGTAGATATTTCATTCTCGCCATCTAGTCTATGTTGTGACAAGAAATGTAAAATATTTCTAGGAGGTTTGGGGGGTACAATACCAAACAAACACCTCCATAAAGGGATATGGGATGGATCCACTAGTAAATTAAAACATAAATTAACAAGAATGATATGACAGGATCATCTTGTCACCTAGCCCTCCTTCTAGTGTCATTCCTGTTGACGAGTCCAAATATCTTGTCAAGCAAATGAGGGAGAATGCTCGATCTAGGTCCCAATCAGACCTACTCTCATTTGGTATGATGTTTCCTATGAGTTTATGGGCCTCGTTGCTACTCATAATTAAAATAAATAAAATGGGAAAGACAGTGGACTTCCCCCTCAAAGTGTCATATTTAATCCTAAGGCTAATAAAACTAAAATAAAATTAATCTAATCCTAACTAATCCTAATCTATCCCAGGAGAAAAACTAAAAGATAAGTATAGTGACATATGATATCTAGACATCACAAATAGTTCATGACATCGCAGACATGTTAGCACAATAATATAATATAAATCGCCTCAAATAGTTGAAGAAGAGAAATGTAACATCATCCATGCACTCATAAGAAATCACAACAACATAAGGATTCTAGATACCAAGCACATAAATAATTCACATGATCAATACCTAGAAAAAATAAACCACAAATACAAGTGTAGAATAGTGCCATAAGAACTTGTAAAACAATCATGACTTCAAAATGTCTTGGTCTCTTCATTAGTCAGAGATAATAGTACAATATTTTGTTACAAAGGGAAAAAAGTGCTTCATATCTCGTATGAGTTCTTTTTTGTAAGACAAGAGAGAGAGACTCTTCAATTTTCCTGACTCTTCATTTCATTTTCCTTTAGTTTCTTATTTCAAATTTCAAAAATATATATGTGGACATCAGAAAGGACTCATGGGTGGTTATTTTCCCCTATATCCATTTACAAATGATTATTCATTAAAAATAACCGATTCTAATATTTTGTCTTCTTCTACTATTTGAATAGCTTCTGGGCATTTTTTTTGTTGAATAAGATCATCCCATATTATTCTCCTTCATCTCAGTCTTTCATCATTCTCTTGCAAATGTAATTTAGGCTCCTATGGAATCAAATGTGACTATTTGAACATGAACCACCAATTTTCTGATTAAATTTGTGTCTTTTTTGTGTTCTATATTTTCATGGGAATTTCTATTTCAAACTAACAACATTTACCATGCCATATCATTCTTCTCTCTTCCATATTTCCATTGAACTATCTCGGGCCTGATTTCGTTACTCATAGCCTTGGATATGGCTGCATGAATTTGGTATGGCGATTCTTCCCCCCAAATATGTGGTTGTCTATTTTTTGCATTTTTTGCATTTTTTTAATGTCTTCTATCAGTGGTTTGGCATGGATAGTTATACCAAATGGGTTACTCTACCCGATACCTTTCCAACGATGTATCACAAGCCTCATTCTGACACCTTTAGCAAATTTTATGGTTGTTTAAAAACTTTCATTCAACTACCATTGACCAGGCCTATGTGTTATTCTAGACCATTGATTTTTGAAATTGGAAAAGAGAAATATCAACATAACAATGGTTCTGATTAATTATCCATCGAACCCCAAAAATAGTAGAGTATGTTTTCGGAGCTTCGCATCAGAATATTCCTATCTCTAGTTCAATTCCTATCCCAACATATTGACATCGAGAGTGAGATATAGTATTTCAACGGATATGGAGAAATCTATATCATCCATCGAAGGATTTGTTTCTTCGTCTTCTCCAATGAACCAATGAAAAGGGATCGAAGAAAAGAATGTAATAATATTCTTTCTTTTATTTTTGTGTTGAAGGTTAAAGATGGAAAAAAAAGGGGTGATGACGTGCATTCAGATCTGATTATTCAGTGTCCAGAAGTCTTATGGAGTTTCACGGTATAGACAAGGGATATAGAATACTTTTCTCCCATGTCTTCATTTTCCATAAGAAATATCTAGATAATCCTTTCAATAATGATCAATGGTCACAATTAAAATTTGTTAAGAGTCTGAAGGAGACTGTTATCACTCCAGAAGTCCTTCTCAGGTTGTAGGTAGAAGAAGCTTGGTAACTTAAAATTTATTTTGGTTTTCTATGTAGGTTGGATCAAATGGGACACATAAACTACTGTCTCACACTTAATACACTTAGTAATATAATCAGATGAGACAATACTTTCAAAAGTGTATAATCAAATGAGTAACTGAGTGGTGGGTGAAGAAAGTTTATATATATCAACTAGATCAGATGTGTGATGGGATGAATAAATATAGCACATATTACTTATTAAATCAGTGTTTATGAGTTGACCAATGAGATGACAGTCATTTGCAACTAGATAAATTTAGACAACAGTAATCCGTCAAGCACAGAAAAATAGAGAAGATGATAATATAACATAAACAGTGAAAGGAACTTGTGATCTGTATTATATGTAAAAGGTCTCAATACAATATTAGCATGTTCTAGTCTCTAGAATCGAACCCCCAGTCCTTCAAATCACTAGGCTTTATAGCATTTACAAAATAGTACAAGATCCTATAAAACTGGATCTGATATTCGAAAAATTGAACAAAATCAAATTGCTATAATGTGTAGAATAAAGACCTAATTTAAAGGTCAAACCCTTATCACTAAGTCTTCAACAATCTTCGACATCTGCAATGATCTTCATAATCTTCAATAACTTGTGAAATGATGACAAGAACATATCGACATCCTTTTTTGACAGCTGAGCAATTCTTGACCAAAAATAGAAAGGCCATTTGGTCTTCTTGCCTTGTTATTTGCCTCAAAAACTAGAAAAGGATGATGATTAGTATTCCCTTAATTGTTATCTTTCATAAGAAACCACTCCCACATGATCTAGAAACAAAAATCAGTGATCTGGGCAAAAAGATGACTATTTTGCAAGTGCCTGTGCTTTCGGCATCTTACAGGGCTGAAATAGAGTAGGGTTAGCTGTCGAAAGCAGAGATTTTGGCAACTAACAACACCTTTTGGAACTGGTCTAAGCTACTGAAAGTGCAGGTCTTCAAAAATTCTTAAAAACTACAAAAATGAATTTCCTTTGTTCTGGGATGGTGTTCTTTTGCTCCATACAATAAATCTTTTCCTGTAGGTCTTCTACTGTTCCCTGCCACTTGTATCCTTGAATCTGAGTTGATCTTTGATTGATTAACTATCTTCTAGATACCTCTTCCATTTTTCATTGGTTGTCATTTGTTGTTAAATACATCATTCATCTTCTCTTACAAGTTGTATTCTCAAACAACTTTCGAGTCTATGTCAAAGATCTCAAACTTTGTATCAAAGTGTCAAGATACACTTTCCCTATTGCTTCTCAATCTCTTCTAAAACCTTCTCACTGTCAAAAGTGATAAAACTAAAACTCTTAGAAAAACCATTATCTTTGTAAGTTGAGGCAAGGTTTGAATGGCATTCCTTCAAAACCAAATTTTATTCAAAGTTGCCTCAACCTCGGACTGTCCTCCAAACAAGAACATAATTCCAGGAACAGCTGGTGCCACCCTCCACTTGATCATTTTAAGAGTGTGATCTGCAACCTGTTGTGGGATTTGCTTCTCCTTGTGTTCATTACCAAGAGTCAACATACTGGGCTTTAACAAAATACCCTCAAACAACACATTGTTCTCTTCCAAGTAGAAGAAAACCTCAGTCCAAACTTTCTCTGCCACTTCAAGGGTTCTATCAATAGAATGGTCTCCATCCAGCAGAATCTCTGGCTCCATAATGGGCACAAGGCCATTGTCCCGATAAAGGGAAATATAACACTCAAGTCCCCAAGTAGCTTCCTTAACAACTAAGTCAGATGGCCCATTTGGTATGCCGACAACAGTTCGCCATTTAACAAATCTTCCACCCTATTTGTAATGCTCGACAAATCTTGAGGCTAATCCATCTAGACTCTAGCACCAAGATTCATTGTTTGATCCTGACAATGGGACTAAACCCTTGTCAACTTTGATGCCAGGCGTAATATTTTGCTCACACAAAAAATCAACGTATTTAAAACAAAACACTTTGATGGATTTATCATTTCTACAACTGATGTCCGAAAACTTTGAAACCTATTACCAATCACCAAGAAAAAGAAATGTTAAAATTGTGTCTCCCATGAAAATGGTCGATCTAATATTATCAAAACTCGAAATCCATTCCTTCAGAGAAGTGCTTGATAGCATTTCGATCATGGTGATTAACCTTCTCCATAGTCGAAGGCATCATGAATTTTTCATTGCCAAAACCTGTAAGATGTGCTCGTTGGCTACCTTGCCATGATATTTGACTGCTCTCACCCACCATTAGCAGTGAAAGATAAAGAAAAAACCTCCCTGCTTCTTTGAAATGAAATACCTTCAAATCGTAAAGTTTTGTATCATAATATCTCTGCCCTTATGCAAGCCAGAGACTTTACACTATCGATTTGTTGGGCATATGAGTAACAACTATGTATTTGTGGTTGGATTTCAGAGACAAAAGTTACAATTTGATTTATGTGTTAAAGACTCGAGGCACATCTCAATAAGCTTGTTGTATGTATTTCTTAGGTTCCATTGTACTTTTATAGTTCCCCTGCAACCATAACAATGAGATTTACTTCCTGCGCTCTCACACCTAGCATCTGGGCTGTCATGTAATCTCATTGTCTCTGACACCTGTACAATCTCGACATGATACACCTTAAACTCTACATACAAATGGATATCCAAAAATGACATTTGCACAATCTCTTGGCACCTGCAATCTCGGGCACCTGTTAGTTGTCTATGTTTTTTGTTTTCTTTTCTATATTTTCTTGATAGCCAAATCCCACATGTGTCAGAAGTTAACATTATCAAATGTTAATATTTTCCAATACTTTCATATGGTATTCGATGAGATATGTGGAAAATAGGAAGGCTTGGAACTTTCGGTGGGCTTGTGTCTCAGTTTGTGTTGGTGGACTTTGGTATATTCACTAACTTGGTTGATAAACTTGACTTTGGATAAATTTAGGACACTTAAAGAACACACCATAGTTTTGGTTAAAATAACAAAAATAAAAATATATATTTTTTTATTTGCAAATCTAAAAAGGGATAAAACTAGCGTTTTAGGGTCTAATAATAGGGCTTTTGGAATATAGGTCAGAAGGAAGATTCATAGGAGTCTCTGGGAAAAATAAATCAATGGGATATTGTCAAAACTTTAATGGAAACTTTGGAAATCGTGACACTAGCTAAAGATCGACAGAATGGAAAATCTAGCCTAAATTGGATGAAGGCGCTAAAATTTACCAATAGATTTTGAGCCCTAACATATGGCTCCAACTGGGATGGAGACCTCCTTGTGAGGCTCCAAGAACCTAGTAGTTTCAGTCACCTTTACCATTGGTATATGGAGTCATCTGGCCTGTGCAACTAATCTTCTAAAAACATGTAGCCTGCCTGTATCCTGCTTTGCTTATTTAAGAAATCAACAACTGAACATAATCTATCTTCTCATATGAAGAGATTATTGTCCATCCTATTCCTACTCTAACCGATTGTACTGATTCTTAATCAAGTAAACTCATTCTTCCAATGAATCCATGTAAGAAACTGATTTACTGACATCATGCTTGATCTTGACCCAAAAAATAAAAGAATCCATAGCCAACAGAAATATGTTTTGTACAGATGATAGAACCAGCTTTCATCTAACAAGAATATTTTGGCATTTATGTTGCTCATGGATTCCATAAAATCGGCAATAGGGTCACGAAAGACACAAAGAAATACCTCGTCATGATACTATTCCAACTGAAAGAAATGTTGCTTCTTTTCTCCTTCACTAATCTTAATGTTGAATATGGATTGCTCAACCTCTATCGGAGAAACATGCATGATGAACTGTTGATCTGGACTTTTCATCTCATCATCTTCCTCCTCATATCTACTGCAATCTCCCTTTGTATGAAAATTTGGAAGTTGAGAGCTACCCTTAGTATCTGCTGCAAATTCAATATTGTTACATGTTGATCCATAAATTTGCTTATCATCTTTTGAGTTTTCAAAAGAAATAATCTGATCTTCATGAAAACTATCTTTAATATATGCATTTAATACAATGTCAAAAGCATCACTATGGTTATCATAATTTAAATCACCAATCCCTTGATCATAATGAGATATATCTTCTTCTGCAGCAAAAAATTCATGAATTTTTTAATCTTTATTCAATAAATTAAATTCATGACAACATTTGGGATATAGAAGGTCAACTAAAAATATTTCTTTGCAAAACAAATGAAAGGCAACATGAAAATCTGCCAAAGAGCTGATACTAGCAATAGGAAGAGACCGGTACCAATCACGAGCAATTCCCTCTAATGAAAACCCAAAGAGATTGATCTGAACATCCTCATGCACAACTTGCAATCGATGAATGTAATCATGAAAATCCAACAAATGTTTAGCTAGTATTTCCCAATCTTCTCCTCTAAATTTGGGAAGGTTTCCTTCCCATTCATCTCTAATAGGAACTGGATTAGGGAAACCTATGATCTTTGAAAAATCCCAGAAAGCATACCTCTTAGCTAAGATCTGGTTCATTTCATACCAATGGAGTCGCCAACAAATTTCTGAACAATGGAGTCACCACTGAATTTGTCCTTCATGGAGTCGCTATATAGATGATCACAACCAAATGATGCCCAGTCTTTGTCTATCATCAAATTTTGACCGTACATCATCTCCCAGGGAAGCTTGCTTTAATCTCCTTTCCCCAACAACGACGCCAATTTGTTATCACTCTAAGAGTCCTTCTCAGGTTGTAGGTAGAAGAAGCCTGGTAGCTTAAAATATGTTTTGGTTTTATTTGTAGGTTGGATCAAATGGGACACATAAAATACTCGCTCACACTTAAGACACATAGTAATATAATCAGATGAGACAATACTTTCAAAAGTGTATAATCAAATGAGTAACTGAGTGGTGGGTGAAGAAAGTTTATATATATCAACTAGATCAGATGTGTGATGGGATGAATAAATATAACACATATTACTTATTAAATCAGTGTTTATGAGTTAACCAATGAGATGACAGTCATTTGCAACTAGATAAATTTAGACAACAGTAATCAGTCAAGCACAGAAAAATAGAGAAGATGATAATATAACATAAACAGTGAAAGGAACTTGTGATCTGTATTATATGTAAAAGGTCTCAGTACAATATCAGCATGGTCTAGTCTCTAGACTCGAACCCCCAGTCCTTCAAATCACTAGGCTTTATAGCCTTTAAAAAATAGTACAAGATCCTATAAAACTGGATCTGATATTCGAAAAATTGAACAAAATCAAATTGCTATAATGTGTAGAATAAAGACCTAATTTAAAGGTCAAACCCTTATCACTAAGTCTTCAACAATCTTCTACATCTGCAATGATCTTCATAATCTTCAATAACTTGTGAAATGATGACAAGAACATATCGACATCCTTTTTTGACAGCTGAGCAATTCTTGACCAAAAATAGAAAGGCCATTTGGTCTTATTGCCTTGTTGTTTGCCTCAAAAACTGGAAAACGATGATGATTAGTATTTCCTTAATTGTTATTTTTCATAAGAAACCACTCCCACGTGATCTGGAAACAAAAATCAATTATCTGGGCAACAATATGACTATTCTACCAGTGCTTGTGCTTTCGGCAGCTTACAAGCCTGAAATAGAGTAGGGTTAGTTGCCGAAAGAAGAGGTTTCGGCAACTAACAACGCCTTTTGGAACTGGTCTAAGATACTGAAAGTGAAGGTCTTAAAAAAGTCTTAAAAACTACAAAAATGAATATCCTTTGTTCTGACATGGTGTTTTTTTGTTGCATACAATTAATCTTTACCTGTAGGTCTTCTATTGTTCCCTACCACTTGTATCCTTGAATCTGATTTGATCTTTGACTAATTAACTGTCTGCCAGGTGCCTTTGCCATTTGTCATTGGTTTCCATTTGTTGTTAAAGACATCATTCATCTGCTTTTACAAGTTGGATTCTTAAACAGCTTTCGAGTCTCTGTCAAATCTCTCAAACTTTGTATCAAAGTGTGAAGATACACTTGCCCTATTGCTTCTCAATCTCTTCTAAAACCTTCTCACTGTCAAAAGTGATAAAACCAAAAATCCTAGAAAAACCATTGTCTTTGTAAGATGAGGCAAGGTTCAAATGGCATTCCTTCAAAACCAAATTTTATTCAAAGTTTCCTCAACCTCGGACTGTCCTCCAGACAAGAACATAATTCCAGGAACAACTGGTGACACCCTCCTCTTGATCATTTTAAGAGTTTGATCTGCAACTTGTTGTGGGGTTGCTTTCTCCTTGTGTTCATCACCGAGGATTCGGCATACTGGGATTTAACAAAATACCCTCGAACAACACATTGTTCTCTACCAAGTAGAAGAAAACCTCAGTCCAGACTATCTCTGCCACTTCAAGGGTTCTATCAATGGAATGGTCTCCATTCAGTAGAATCTTTAGCTCCACAATGGGCACAAGGCCATTGTCCCGATAAAGGGAAATATAACATTCAATTCCCCAGGTAGCTTCCTTGACAACTAATTCAGATGACTCATTTGGTATGCCGAAAATAGTTCGCCATTTAGCAAATATTGCACCCTACTTGTAATACTCGACAGATCTTGAGGCTAATCCATCTAGACTCTAGCACCAATATTCATTGTTTGATCCTATCAATGGGACTAAACCCTTGTAAACTTTGATGCCAGGCATAATAATATTCTCGCGCAAACAATCAACGTGTTTAAAACAAAACACTTTGATGGATTTATCATTTCTACAACTGATGTCCAGAAACTTTGAAACCTATTCCCAAACATCATGAAAAAGAAATGTTAAAATAGTGCCTCCCATGAAAATAGTCGATCTAATATTATCAAAACTTGAAACCCATTCGTTCAAGGAAGTTCTTGATAGCATTTCGATCATGGTGATTAACCTTCTCCAGAGTTGAAGAAATCATGAATTTTTCATTGGAAGAACCTGGAAGATGTGCTCATTGGCTACCTTGCCATGATATTTGACTTCCCTCACCCACCATTAGCAGTGAAATATAAATAAGAAACCTCCCTACTTCTTTGAAATGAAATATCTTCAAACTGTGAAGCTTTAGATCATAATATCTCTGCCCTTATGCAAGCCTGAGACTTTGCACTATTGATTTGTTGGGCGTATGAGTAACAACTGTGTATTTGTGGTTGGATTTCAGAGACAAACGTTACAATTTGATTTATGTGTTAAAGACCCGAGGCGCATCTCAATAATCTTGTTGTCTATATTTCATAGGTTCCATTGTACTTTGGTATTTCCCCTGTGACCATAACAATGAGATTTACCTCATTCTCTCTCACACCTAGCATCTGAGCTATCATGTAATCTCATTGTCTTCGACACCTGCACAATCTCGGCATGATACACCTTAAACTCTGCAAGAAACTGGATATCCAAAAATGACATTTGCACAATCTCTTAGCACCTGCAATCTCAGGCACCTATCAGCTATCTACGTTTTGTGCTTTCTTTTTTATATTTGTTTAGTATCCAAATCCCACATGTGTCAGGAGTTAACATTAACAAATGTTAATATTTTCCAATACTTTCATATGGTATTCGATGAGATATGTGGAAAATAGGAAGGTTTGGCACTTGCACTGGCTTATGGCTCAGTTTGTGTTGGTGGAGTTTGGCATATGCACTAACTTGGTTGATAAACTTGACTTTGGATAAATTTAAGACACTTAAAGAACACACCATATTTTTGGTTAAAATAACAAAAATAATATTTTTTAATTGCAAATCTAAAGAGGCATAAAACTAGGGTTTTAGGCTCTAATAATAGGTCTTTTGGAATGCAGGTCAGAAAGAAAAGTCATACAAGTATCTGGACAAAATAAATCAATGGGAGCTTGTCAAAACTTTAATGGAAACTTTGGAAATCGTGACACTGGTTAAAGATCAGCAGAATGGAAAATCTAACGTAAATTGGATGAAGGCGCTAAAATTTACCAGTACATTTTGAGCACTAACAAAGACCATTGAGTGTGTTAACGCCAACCATCCAAAGTTGCAACTTGAATATTGTTACACAAAAAGAACTAGCCATCCACTTAGGGAATAAATCTCTGATTCGAGGGAGTTTCACTCTGGTAATAAGCTCAAGGTTTAATATTGCGAAACTTTGCAAAGTAATAAACTAGTGTTACCGATGTTTATTTCTTGGAATGAAAATGGGCTTAACTTCAAACTAGATTGCATAATTCACCTCATAATTCAACTACGAACAATATTGCTATGTGAAATAAGAAGACAATGATTTGATCTGAGGCAGTGAAGGAACATTCACTAACAAATAAATAGACATAAATCTATGTAATGTGGGTATTGTATCCATAAGACCATCAACTCTAAGAATGAATGAATGTTGTCAATCGAGTAGTGAGTGGAATGAAGTCCCAACTATTCATCAGGGGAGGGTTATCAGAGTCGATTGTGATGTCAAGAGTATATGTACTCCAATGGAGAACTCCGATAATGAAGAGTGTGAATGGTAGCAATGATAAATCTCCAGTTTCATTGTCGGGGTATGTGATCGGAAGGCTGATGTTACGAGGGAAATCAATCTATGGAATGGGGTAAACCACAATAGACAGAATGACTACAGAAATCAACTCTAATCCCATGTATTCTATATAAATGAAAATTCTAACAAGACAATATAAAGAGCCTACCTCGTTCGGACATTCGATGAAGACCACCGCTGAGCATGTGACCCAAAGTTTTATACCTACAACTTGTCCTCAACAACCAATATATGCAAGCATATGTTGATAATATATAATGTTATCACATACAACAACATAATCCATTAAAATTCATAACAAATACACCCATGGAATAAAAATTCAAATATTTGCAAGATATCAATTGGATGAGAAAATAGTATTACTATTAAAAAATGATCAATAGAAGTGTATAAGTGAGAAACTTTCTGATGGGTAAACTATATGTCCTAATTTCCCTCAATTAAATTATCGACCATGGTATGTAGACTTAGATTTTTGACACAATATGAGTCAAGGAAGAAAGGAAAACTAACAAAAATATTAACTATCCAAGAGAATGGTTTACCCTAAGGATCAACATTCCATTTTCAGTCTACAATTCTATCTTAGAAGATGATTTAAAGGATTATAGACAAGCTAAAATCTAGTTGAACAATATACCTTATTTTAAATGTACAGATCAATCTTTAACTATAAACAATGATCTTATAAATATAAATTAAAAACTCTATAAAAGCAATCTATAACTATGAACAGTGATTTTATTACTCTAACCAAGCAACTCTCGAATAAGAAAGGAATCCCTGAATAAACACAAGTTTTCTTTCAAAAGAAATTCTTCGAAATGAACTCTATTCTTAAAGCATCTCGTCAAAAACTCACAATTACTCTTATCTTACAAGAAATAAACCCTATGATTGCACTAATATCACTTACTGAAAATAAACATCATCACGGTGACATTTAAATGTAATGGTTATGTCTAGGGTGGAGGATTCTTTCACGATGGAACCTTAACACTACCGATAATTCAATTGGAATCAACTCAATGCTAATTTATACTAAGATATGCAGAGTATGAATAAGACAATCTACGGAGAGCTTTGCCATTATAAAGATATCAATGCATATTCTTAGAATTAATACAGTCTATAATCTGTGTGCAAAAGAGATTTGGAATCATCTCTTATCCTATCACTCTAATGCTAGAAATAGAGTTAGCAATTTGTGAAAATCTACAGAAAGTAATCGAAATTTGCAACTTAATGAAGTTGACGTAGTTGTTATAAACACTGCCTAAATAACCAATCTGTGAAGTAATCTACAGTTTATAAAATAGGGAAAGAAATCTATGGTTTCACAGTTAGATATCTATGAACATATATCCATTAATAAAACACGACCTATAAAAAATACGTTAGATACAATAGTATGGACAGTTGGATATAAACAATCACTAGTAACGTGTAAACAATATACGAAGATAAATACAATATACGAAAATAAATACAATATATATATATATATATATATATATATATATATATATAGTTTGTGACCGTAAAACAAGTTGGAGTAGTGCCACAACTGTCTAGGGGGCTCACCAGTTGTCTGGGTATATTAATTTGTTGTGTGTGTGTGTGTATATATATATATACACACACACACACACACAACAAATTAATATACCCAGACAACTGGTGAGCCCCCTAGACAGTTGTGGCACTACTCCAACTTGTTTTACGGTCACAAACTTAGCATATCATTCATATTAACATCAGAATGGATTTTTTACAGAGAAATTCAAGATAATAGTTGTGTATATAAAAATCATGTGTGTTCGTCCCGAGAGACTCCCATTTGACCATTGAAAGGGTCAACACTCTCCTACAAAGAAAATTATTAAATATTGACAACAGACATCATCTTCTCAATAGCTTCATGCAGTCAAAATAGAGGTCGACGCAATCACTCAAATCTAAATGTAATGAGTTCCATACTTGGAGAGATCGATCAGGTACAAAACCCATGTTTTGTATTTTCCAAGAAGATCCTGTCGATATGCCAACCCACAACTGCACTACACTCCAAGGGTTGGATCGAGGGCCGAATCAAGGGCTAGATCAAGGGTCGAATCGAGGGTTGGATCACGCTTTCTACATGTTTCAAGCAAACGAGAAATATTAATAGATTGTACTTACTCAATTAATGATAAACCATCATAAAATCATCACAAATAAGGATTATACATACCTTATGTTGATCCATGGAAAATTTCCGGATGATACCTGATAACACCTTCAAAAAGAGCTAATAAAAGAATAAATTGTATAATCTCCATGTGGAAAAATGGATTTAAGAAATGGAAAAATAGGCAAAACAAAGAGTCGTCTTTTCTCCCACGCCTAAGAGTTTACAGGTTCCTCTGCAAAAAAAATGGGTTGATAAACATAGCGATGCTTATGAAGGAAGGGGTAGATTAGCTTTAGAGGCCTCTCTCTCATGTCCTTGAGATTTCTACTTAGGCCTGTTTCGATGCTTTAAAATCATCCTCAAACTATGATTGGTGGTAGTCATTTGGTCGACCAAATGCTGAAGAGAATTTAACATTGCTTGAAGTACATCGTTTTCATGGTGCAAATGACGATCCACAGTTTCACATTCTTCCAGACGTTGGATCAACTGAGCATTCTCTTTTTGGAATTTCTCAACATATTGGTCAAGAGAGGAAGGCTTAGGCTTCTTAGTAGATGTAGAAGGCATGTCACATTTGATATAATGTGTAGGAATCTATGGAGAGAGTGTAATAGTGTCCTTGTGAGGAAGACTAGGTGTGACAAGCTCAAACTTGATTTCTTTAGCAAGCTCAAATTCTTTTGTAAAATATTCTATAAGTTTTTTGTGAGGGATTTCATGGTCATAAGACAAATGGATAGGATCTGAGGTATTTGGAGGCTTTGTATTGGTCCTTCCAATCGTTCTTTGGGTGCTCCTACGAAATTATTTCCCTTTAAATAGGTTAGCACCTCGTCTTGTTGTAGGGATTGGAGGAAAAGAGTCTTGCAATTTCTTTTGTTTAGAGCCAATAAGACTTGTAGATAATGGAGGGTCAACAATAGGTTTGTTGTATTTCTTATCAGATAATGAAATGGGATGAATAGGAGGGTTTAAAATTTTAATGGAGTGAGGGTTAGGTGGAGTAACAATCCCAGGATCGATCGACTTCTTTCTTGTTTTAACTGTGAGATGGGGGTTCAAAAACTGATAGAAGAATTCTTCCCAAGTTTTACCCTGTTTCTTTAATTCTGAGATGAAAAGTAATTTAAAAAGGCCATGATAGAAGAGTCTGTGGTGAGGGTTAGACTCGTTTTTGTGGACCTGGAAGGACATCTTTTCAAGACTTTTTAGAAATTAAAAGTGAAAATTCAAAGGTTTGTTGAAATGAAAATGGGCCAAAAGGAGAACATGACAGAATTTGAAAATGGAGTACTTACCCTCGTAGTTAATGAGTCTGGTGATAATGATAAGAGGATTGATTAACTCATTTTCAATGCACCCTTTTGAATACCCTTTAGTCCTAGAGACATTTTGATATTTAGGCTTAAACACCCTGTTGTAACTTTGTCGTGGGAGTTGATGTTGTTTGAACCATCGGTCCCCAACTCGTGGAATTTTTTTGGATACAACAATGGACTCTTCGGAGACTGGAAAAACCAGTGACTCTACGTGAGAAAATTTCCCATCAAATCCGAGAGAGAATTGAAGGGAGACATCGTCATTGTGCCCCTGCAGACTAGCAAGGAACGACCCCCAACCCGTGCTGAGAAAGACTTCTCAGCAGAATTCAAACTCTGGATTGGCCAATAGATCAGCATAGGATGAAGGTTCATGATGATTTGGCATGATTGCAGATCAAGGGATAAGCGAGAGGAAAAAACGGGTAGTGGATGAGCGATTCAGAACAGAGTTTTCTTAACTTAATGCAAATGATATGGAAAAGGTCGAATCGTGGGTGTATTTGTCATCTACGAGCACCATACGTGGTCATGATTACACATGATTTAATATTTGAATGATTTGTACTTTGGAGGTTAAATCAAATCGCATAAAATATTTGATCAATGTCCATGTCTAATACTTGGACATTATGATCATAAAATGAAGTTGTAAACTTAATTTTCCCTTTTAACAAGTGTAAAATATAGATACACTATTTTTAGTAATCTTAATTCATCACTTCAACGAATATGATCAAACTCCATTGATCATACCTGAATGAAAGCATGAAAATCACATTTGTGGTTGCAACGTTTATACAATACCTTATTCGACATTCCATTCAGTCCTCCATATGGTACTCCATCTGATCCCCTGTGTAGGTGAAAACTATTCGCCCATATTACTAGGATTGGCATATTCCTAGAAGGCATGGTGCACAAGAGGGCAGAAAGGATTGTAATGTCCATATTTAGTTTCCTTTTTCATCAAACTGTATCTGTTACAAGGAATATTTGATTGTAAACAATCCTCCATTGTATTATAAATAAACATAGGCCAACAAAAAAAATGTAGAGTATGATGTACAATAGGCTTATCAGTTACACACATAATTATGTCAACAGTATAAGGTTTATCATGCCAATATAAAAAAATGCTAATATAATACCCTGAGATATTATAAAAAGACAATATGACATAATTTTGACATAAATACTACTTCCTCTTCTCATGCGATTGATATACCAATGGGCAACTTTTAGTGTTTGTTTTTTACTCAGGAAATCCCTCCCCAACTCCTAAGTAGTGTGACACTTCACAATCAAAGATATAGGAAACCGGTCAATCCTTCCAATAGCCTAAGATTTATGGTTTCAAAGTGTATAGATAAATTTCACACATTATTTTGACAAGACGGTTAAAAATATGGCCCCACCTATAGGACAAAACATCCTACATATAGTTAAGAAGAGTTAGGCAAGAGAGTCTTAACATTATCTTAAAGTTAGTTTCCAATGGAAGATTAATGGAGTTCATTTTCCTTCGCTTAACCATACATACTTCATTTTAGTCCTCCCTACAAGTAGTGTTGTACATTAGGACAAGTTTTAAAATTAGAAATTGATCTTTATTTATTGTTTGTCAAATCATCACCCTCTCTAGGTATAATCCCTCGCTACCAGCAAGCTTCTTCAGTGCTCCAACGAGTTCACCTAGTCATACCATAGGACGTTACTTACTGCCAATAGACATGTTCAGTATCATGATAGGTTGGCCTCTTACATCGTTTTTACAGCAGAGACTGGTCCTTACCACCATCTTTAATATTTGTATATGAATGTTTCTTTTTTGCAAGGAGATGGGGCGACAGCTCTGAAAATATTTTTATGGACTAGTATAGAATTTGAGTTAGAGGATGATTCTTCTTTATGCATTTCTTATAGATTGTCCTGATGTAAGGGATACTTAAGTGGGCATAGCCAATCTAAATATATGGTACAATAAATCATTTTTAATGTGTGGTGGATGGTACCATTGAAAAATAACAGAAAGGTATCTATAGTCCCTACTCGCTTTCCTCTATTTGAAGTTATATTGATGTTTCCATGGTTAATTGCTAGTCAGACCTTCTGGATACTCTTTTATAAAGATACTTTACTCACCTACTAAGATCTCTGGATGGATTGTACTAGTAACCTCTAGGTTTGATAAAATAAAATTTCACTTCCCTATGTCCTCTAGTGGTGGAGTTTATGAGAAAATGCCATGAAAGATGCCTTGAGAGAAAGGAATATATAAATCTTGTAAAAAGACTAAAAAGAAGAATGGATAAAAAGAAAATAGTTTTTAATCATGATAAAAATGTTCATTATTCAATTGGTGCTTAAGCAGACGACAAAATTTCTTCATAGAAGCATCTTATTTTAGAGTATAGTACTTCCCTTTTTTTTCTTCTTGAAATTGTCCACTTGTTTTTAGATGAATACCTACAAAAAGTTTTTGAAATTGTTTGTCAAAAACCACACTCTAAAATATTTACATATCTACAACAGAAACCAAAATGTTTCAAGAACAGTGACTGTATAGTTTATCTCAACAGGGGTCAAGTTCTTACTCACAAAGTCAATGGCATAGGATTTTTGGTCTTGTTTTTGTTGTAACACTCCTCCTATTAAAGTATTGGAGGCATCATTGGATATATGAAATGGAAGGGCCCAATTGGGTCCTCTGAGAACTGGTGCCACAGATAATTTAGATTTTAGAGTTTCAAAGGAGGTTTGATAATGGTCATTCCAAATAAATTCAACATATTTTGTAAGAAATCCAAACATTCATGTGACAATCTTTGTAAAATTTTCAATGAATCGCTAGTAGTATCCAGCATGTCCAAGAAATTGTCTCACCTCTTTTTGAGTCTTTGGAGGTGAGAGTTTGACAATTACCTCAATCTTAGCATCATCCACTTTAATCCCCTTGGATGAAACATGATTCCCTAATACTACTCCTTCAGTCAACAACATTTTACATTTCTCATGACTTAAGGATAAATTCATCTCTTGACATCTAATGAGAACTTTCTTCAGGTTATCTAGGGCTTCTTGAAAAGTATTACCATATACTGTAAAATCGTCCATATACACTTGCACACATTCATGAATGAGATCAACAAATATCCCTAATGTTTCTCACTGGAATGTGGAGGGATTATTGCACATGCCAAATGGTAGGACCCTATAGACATAAGTGCCCCAAGGACAAGTGAAAGTAGTATTGTCTTGATCCTCAGGTGCTATTAGAATTTGATTGTATCTGCTATAGCCATAAAGGAAGGAAAAGTATTGTTGTCCTGAAAAGGTATCCAAGACTTTGTCGATGAAGAGAAGATGAAAATAATCCTTAAGAGTGGCCTTATTAAGTTCCCGGAATTCAACAAAATTTCTCCATTTTTCGGTTACTTTCTTTGGAACCACTACAAGTGGGGATACCCATTTCTTGTCAGAAATTGTATAAATAAAACCGAGATTCAATAATTTATGTATTTCTTCCTTTACTATATCTTTTAGTTCTGGATTCATCCTTCTCTGAGGTTTCCTAATAGGTGTTACTTCTTCCTGGGTATATATATGATGAATGCATGTGTCCGGGTGTATATCCAGAATATCAGTATATTCCCAGGAAAATTCTCCTGATTGGTCCTTAAGGACGTTCACTAATTGTTCTTGTTGATATGCATATAGTCCATAATTGATATGTAGGAATTTTCCAAGACTAATCTCATAAGGCATGGTATAATATAAGGAAGATTCGTCTATCTCAAAGATAAAAGATGTTGAAGACAGAGTTGATGGGTCCAATTTTTATTGAAATTCTTCACCAAACATATACTCAAATTGGGGAAAAGATTGAGGAAAATCAACAAATTTGATTACAAAAATGGATTGATTTAACACATTCTTCGTTGTTTTCTCCTGAAATGCCCAAGAGTGATCACTAGGAAACACATGTTCTTCCCAATTTTCATTCTCATATGGACATTCAAGCCACCATAAGTTCTCTATAATAGGTTGAGTGGTGGGTATATCATAAGTTTCTTCATAGAAAGTCCATTAGAGATAATCATTTCACTTTCTCTACGATCAATAAATGCATTAGTTGTGGCCAACCAAGGTCTTCCCATGATGATGAGATTCCCTTTAGCATGATCCTTTGAATGAATGACAAGGAATTCAACCAGATATTCCCATGATGCTAATGTGACTATGATATCATCCAATTTTTCTTCAGGTATAGCTTTTGTCTTATCTTCTAATTCCAAAATAGTTGGGGTAGGTCTAAGGAAGTGTTTCAAATATAATTCTTCTAAGGTAATGATAGTCATAACATTAATGGCTGCCCCTAGGTCTATGAGAGCATTTACAATGGGAATCTTATTAATGGTTATCGTTACCACATGATTCTCTGGGTTTGCATACTTTGTGACCCTAGGATGCTCTGATATGTATTCATACAACTCTCCTATCAAATGTACTATTGGAGGATCTTTATGTTTCCTACCTAGATTTTTGATACACAATTCCTTGATTACATTACTGTAAATTGGAATATACTTTATTGCTTGTAATAGGGGAATTTTGACTCAGATATTCTTTAATTCATTTATAATGTCAAATTTTGGTCGAATCATTATTTTTTCAATTGCTAATCTCTCTGGATAGGGAGGGGATTTTTTATTTTTCAAAAATTCACTTCGGGGAAGCTTTTGTTCTTGATATTTGGAAATAATAACATCTTCCCACTTAGTTTCATCCATGGGTTGGTCACAAGTTTCATCTTGTTCTTCCTCCCAGATGACTACTGAACGCCTTTGTTTATCTAGAAACTTCCCTGACCTTAGTTGAATCTCATGTAATGGAATGGGACAAATAACATATGTCAGGAAATTTTGCAACTCAACATTATGAATAGGTTGAGTTGGTTTATTATTTGGGTTAAGCACCGGTTTTTTTGGTAATAATGTTGGTCTTGGAGAATTTGTATTTTGAAATTGTTGAGGTTATTCTGGAATAGGAGGTAACGGTGGAGCGACAAAACCTAGAAAAAGTTGTTGGATATTTGGTGGAAACTGTAGGTAAGTATGAGTGGGCATAGGAATAGGTGGAATCTGAGTGTTTACCTAGGTATGTCCTCCTCTCCATCCTTGTAACTAAGGATGGTGTGAAGCATATTGTGAAGACCATTTTTTCCAATTTGGTGAGTTCCATTATTGTGGTTGCTGGTAATAAGGTAGAGCTTGAGGTGGTATATCTTGGTACATATGATGACTCCTAGGTTGCCATGGCCTTCTAGGTGCATAAGAATATTCCTCGGGATCCGCACTTTTATAAATGGCTAATAAACCAGGCAGTGATGGGAATTTTTCAATTGGATGATCTTCAGTACAGAAGCCACAAACTGAAATGTTGTCTAATGGGCATTCCCTCAAGGAATGCTTCCTCTTGTACCTTGGAAAAAATATGCACATTGTTGCATTCTCTTCCTCCCGTTTATTCTTAATATTTAAAGTGTCCAATTGGGAACCTATTGTACTTAAAATATCAATTTTAAAGTTCTCCAACGGGTTTCCTATGTAATATCCCTAAAGTCGAACCCAATTGTAATATAAATGAAAATGTACTTAAGATGGTGAGTTGTTTGATATCATCTTTGTAAGCACATTTCATCGCATAGTGTGCACATGTACTGCGTAGTAAAATGATGAAGTGTGCACATTCTTGGATACCGAGCACAATAACTTGAGTGCGTGTGATATTGAGGCCATGGAGCCTTTTGTGTATATGTTTTGTCTTATAGGTTGGTGAGCCAGTTTTGGGATGATTAGGCCAGAGAGCCTAGATGTTAAAGGCCAATGCGCCTATTTTGTATATGACTCATGATTAATATAAAATATATTGGTGTGCACAGACCGACCATGATAAAAGAGATGGGGAACTAAACTCCATTGGTTAGGGAAAGGGAGGCACCTAAAAGTTAAAGAAAAAGTGATAAGCTAGGGAGCTTAAGACAAAAAGGAATATTATATTAATATTTCTTAAATCATAAGGTGTGGATAATTATTTTATCCTAAGTTCTAAAGTTGGGTACAAGTGGGCCAAGGTAACTCCCAACATGACAAGTGTCAAGTTGGGGACATGCATACATATTTTTCAGACTTAGTCCATTTTCCGATCTTTTTCGATGATTCTTCCCATCATTCATTCATTTAGTCAATCATACACGAGCATGCACACACCCATTGAGTTATTTTTAGTATCTTCATGACTGTACATGAACTTGTATCCATATCCATTTTGTGTTGGTGTATCTAGTTAGCTTGGGTGTTGGACCGAAGAAGCGGGTTGTCAGTCCCATGGGATATTGAAGAGGCGGGTTGTCAGGCCTGTGAGTAATTATTTGGGTGAGATAATTGTTGGGAATTGATTTCTTGAAGGTTCTAAACTGCATCTACAGTGCTCTAAGACTTCCTATCTGACCTGTTGCTGAAGCCTGAAAAGGAAGTGGGGTAGCCAAAGGAATGTTGAGTAGAGAAGGGGCACAATTCTTGGGTGGGACATGCATGTGGGGGATGAGGGATTGTAGGTTGTTAGTTTGAGTTGGCACCTGAGACAGAGTCTTTCCTGTTGTCTATGAGCCTTTAGCCTGGTTAAGAATCCCTTTACCCGGGTGGAGTTTAGTCCCAGCTCGGGGGTGAATCACTGTTGAGAGTGATGAACAGTGTAGTCTAAGGCTGGGAGTTTCATGGAAGGTCTACACGTAGTTGGTGACATTATTACCAAGATAAGTGCCAATTTTGTGATAAATTTACATGTTGCATTGTTATTTACGTGTTTTTTTTTATGGGTTATCATATGTGTGGTTATAACTGCATTTATTTTTATGGGTATTTTCTGTATATGATGCATATATATGTTTACTATTATTTCAGTGTGAATCTATGTATTTACAGATGTATTTTTATGTTTAATTTTTATATATAATGCTTCTGCAAGAGTTATGTGTGTGTATATTTTAATTGCATGTAGATCGAAAATTTTATGTGGCATAGCTCAGTTGGATACTAGGTATGTTACAGTATGTTTCATAGAGAGAACGAAAGAGTTCTCTAGCATAGCATGGCTCGACATTGATGGACGGGGACATTACATCCTATTTCTATCCTTGTAATCCCACCAGAACCAACTCCTTTTGATTTTCTACTATAGGGATCTTGAACACCCTTTCCAGTTTTAGCCCTATTTTTCGAGTATTTTATACACATCTCATATATCTCAATTAATGGTTTATGGGATATGTCTCCTGATTCCATCAGGTTAAGTGTTTCCATATATTCTTCCAAAATTCCTTTAAGAAAAATATTTATGATTGCATTGTCTGGAAGGTCATGATATTTCGATTTTTTTGAAGTATAGATAAACCATTCCATATAATCTTTGAGACTCTTGTATTCTAATTGTTTAATTTTAAAAATATCATTACAAGAATATTTAGATTTTCAGTAGTCTTGGTATTTCTTAAGGAATATGGTGTTCATATCTTCCCAAGATACTATACTAGACTCCCCTAATCCCATGAACCATCTAAGTGAAGAATCCTTAAGAGTGGCAGTAAATATTTTTAATTTTTTAGCATCTTGCAAGTAATTATAACTTATGTACAAGATGTCAAACTCAAACAAGAAGTTATCTGTAGAGTTTATAGATGGAGTGTTCCTTCCCCCAAAAATGTTATAAGGAACTTTTGTTAGAAGTTTTGGATTGGTTTTGATATATCTACCCTTTGTCTCCCTAGGTTTGTTCATGAAAGAGATACAAAAGGAAAACTACCATTGGGTTTGGGTGAACCTACTATAACAGATGCACAGGTTCTTACCTCTCATCTTAAATTCCCCCC
Organism: Picea engelmannii; assembly: GCA_009831015.1. NCBI lineage: Eukaryota > Viridiplantae > Streptophyta > Pinopsida > Pinales > Pinaceae > Picea > Picea engelmannii. Next base: position 122,754 of record ML785394.1, read on the forward strand.
GCCGCCAAACAGGTACTAATACTCAGAAATAATCTACTTCCTAATTGTTTTCTACCTTTCGACAACTCCCGGGCAATGGAGCCAAAAATGATGGCTAAACTATATTTCCTAATTTACTTCAATTAAATTATCAACAAGGGTAAGTAGACTTAGAGTTATGACACAATATGAGTCAAGGAATAAAGGAAAACTAACGGAAAGATTAACTAGCCAAGATAATGGTTTACCCTAAGGATCAACATTCTATTTTCAGTCAACAATTCTATCTTAGAAGATGATTTAAAATATTCTAGACAAGCTAAAATATAGTTGAACAATATACCTTATTTTAAATGTATTGAGAAATCTTTAACTAGAAACAACGAGCTTATTAATCTAAATGAAAAAATCTTTAAAATAAATCTATAACTATGAACAATGAGGTGATTAATCTAAGCAAGAAACTCTGGAATAAGCATGTAATCCATGAATAAACACAAGTTATATTTCAAAATAAATTTGTTGGCCCTTGACCAAGATTTGGAGATCCTTGTTCATGTTTGACCTCTTTTGGGACTTCGACAAGCTGGTTGAAGGTGGAGCACAACTTGAAGCAGAGATCGTGGGATCTCATCCCCTTTTTAGGGTAGTTTTTGGGATTAGGGTTTATGTAACGGGTATGGGATGTCGGCCCATGGGTTTACCCATGTTTGGGCCCATTTTTTAATGTATAAAATGATACCTAGGTGGTGTAGGAAGGGAGGAGAAAGAGAATATGCTAAGTGCTAGATTTCTATCTGTGTGGTTGTGGAAGATGATAAGTGCTAGAGTTCTATCTAAGTGATTGTAAGAAGGCTTTGTGTTGTGACCTAACTTGGGGAAGGAGGATCTAGCAAGGTGCGTAGATCTCTTGTCCTATCTAGAGTAGGGTTTTTGGGCTCTGTGCTTGTAGAATATTGACAAAAGATAATAAAGAAGAGAAGAGTTGGTGGACGTAGCCCCACACTGGGGTGAACCATGTATATCGTGTGTTATGGTTTCTTTGTTCATTATGGTTGTATGTTAGTGATTTGATTTATGATTATTTTCGATATATTTATGTATGATTCATCTGGTATAATAGATTAGTGCTTGGAAAGGTGAATGAATGTTAGATCTAATATATCTCTCCATGCTAAGTGATTGGATGTGTTATATCTTTTTGAATACTACGTTGCTCTGTAATTAGGGTTTGATCTGTGATGTGAATAAAGGTTAAATATTGATGAATGTTAACCACTAAATTATTTTTAGAGTGGTGTGATCACAGATCTGTGTCCCAGCTAGGTTGTAGATATTTGATTCATGCAACCACTCCTGCCTCTACCTCAAGTGAGACTTCATTTGCTTCGCAAGTGTTGTCGAAAGGGTCGGTAGTTAGGGTTTTGTTGGTACACTATTGAGTGTTGAACCCTAGGTCTTCCCCTATGCCAAAAAATGGTTTCATTGTCGATACCTGAAACTGTGATTGTTGGGAACTGAAGAAAAGAAAGCTTTGTGCGTAGATCTGTTTCTTTAGTGTGTAGTATTCTACTTGACTTGTGAAGCTCTGTCCTAAGAAGAGAAGTCTGATATGAAGAAAAGAGGTAATACCTTGAAGATTTATGCTCTGAGAAAGGTAATATAACTGAAAATTTTTGTTTAGAAAGAATGGATCTAGGTATGTTTGATACATTTTTTCCTAGGGAAAAGTTAGAAGAAAGAATATTTGATACAAATAGATATGATATAAATAATGAAAGGTATGGTATACCTATGCATAGAAAGAATGGTTGGACTAACAAATGGATGCATGATCCTAGAAAGAATTTTTTACAGGCTAGTTACTATGATCCCAATGCATAGTACATGAAAGGTTGGGGATCATTTAAGAGAAAGAGAGGATTAACCCTTTGTGATAGTTACAAAAGACCGGGACATCTTTCTAAGGATTGCTCTGGTAGAAGACCTAGTTTTATTTGTTGTAAAGCTATGGACCATGAAGTTTTGGATTGTCCTAGAATGCTTTATAAAGTTGAAAAGATGAATATGAAACAAGAAAACTATGAGACAAGCCAAGAAACTAAGGATATGATAGAACCCCAGAAAGAACCAGCGACAATATTACTACATATGAAAGAAACCTTGAATGATCATAGAGATATCAACTTATCATAGATATTAAAAGAGAAAGAGTACATAGAAACAAGAATAAGAGACCTTGAGATAGACTATGTCATGGATGAGGAAACACAGGTGAATATCATGACAAAAAGAACTTGGGAAATTTTGGGAAAGCCTATTATGGTTCCTTCATTAGGAGGAATAGGATTATTTAGAGGAAAGTTGATAACCCTATGTGGAAGACTTACCTAGACATCGATGAGTTCTCATGGAACTTCAATAGAATAATAATTTGAGATCGTTAAGTTTTTTGAGAAAAACGTCCCATTTTCTATCATGCTAGGAAAAACCTAGATTGAGAAAGATCAAATATGAAAGAAAAAAGAAGAGGAGGATCTAGAATAGAAAAAGAAATAACTAAGAGATTTCATGGCCAGGAGAATAGTGCACTTACTGGAAGAACAAGAGAACCAATCAAATATACTAAAGACAAAAGATATGGATGTCGAAGTTGAAAGGACACAGGAAGACTGGAGACACCTGTCTATACAAGAGAGTAGAGCACCTACCCCATAAAGAGAAGAAGTATTACCCTTGAACCTTATGAAAGACCCTCCACGGTGAGAAGTTTTCATGCCAAGAGAAGATAAGAATCAAAATGGGAAGAGGAACTCGGTAACTTAGATTACAGGAAAGAAGGACAAAAATCTCAGTAAGAAGAGGGAAAAGTTAGAAAAATTGCAACAAGTTCAAGAGAATAATTCACAGAAAAAAGGTTTCCAGAACTCAAACTTCGTCAGAATATCAGTACAGCACAGAATGACACTTCGCCATGATGGAGAAATATGACCGTTGGAGGCAATATGACCGTTAAATTGACACTCCCAAATAATTAGGAAAGCAGTTATGCCCTGAAAGTTTTCCATTGGACCATTGGGACTGCACCATAACGGATGGAATTGCATTGAATAAGGCTTTGCAACCCATTGAAAGAAATCGTTACAGTGTTATCTATTTATCCCATTGAGCGTTGCACCGAGAAAACTTTTTCCAATTGTGATTATCCAAGCCCACAGAGAACTAGTTGATTTCACGCAGTGATCATTGAGACCTAGCCATCCATTTTGTTACATTGAGTATTGTTCACTGACTTGAGATATCAGATCTTGAGTGTGCATGTTGGACGAAATTAGCGCAGTAGAAAAATTCATCGAAGAGATTCTAATAGACCTCATGGTCAATGAGATTATGTCCATATGAATCCAAGCCTGATCGACGTGAGGAGTGCAAGCTTCCCATCGACTGCTCATGGATCTGGACCATCCCGAGCTGTGAATTTGAAAAGAACCAAGAATTTTGATGACTTGGAGAATGAAAAGATAATTCCATCCATCCTACCCAGCTACATCCCACCCCTAGCTGGTGTGGTGAGTCATGATAGTGTCCTGAGGGACTTCGACTACACAATCATCACTATGTACCTCCCAAAGGGAATACAAGCAGTCAGACCATAGTTGGAGAAGATTCCAACCTTGAATATCAGTGATTATAACCAAGGAGACCTCAATATCTATGGAATGCTCACACCTCACAAATATTTGAACAAGACCAAGGGGAAGAAATCGAAGATCATCCCCCATCCGTGGACTATGGACATCGTTAGTTCCACTATCTTGAACGTGATGAATATACCACATTTTGGAAGGCACCAAGAGGTTAACGTGTGTGCTAATATCTTGTTGTCGTTCTTCCATGGCGGGTATCTTTGGTTATATAAATGCATCTTTGTTGATCCGGCGCTGATCCATAGGATCACTGGATTGAACATGAAGGGACCAGACCCGCAAGACTTTTATCCAGGGAAAGCTGCAAACCATTATGTGGCACAAAATATCAAAGAAACCTATGGTGATGTAGAGAAAGGAATGCGAGGCTACAAGGTAGCCTCCATTCAGAATGGTGCAGTGCACCTTGCATGCCAGTTGATTGTTGGTAAACTAGTAAGAAAGAACAGACCCATGCAGGTCACAAGGTTTGTCATTGACCTCACAGTCAAATGCATGCAAGGACTACAGATTAACTGGGCCAGTTACCTAGTCAATCAGTTAGAACTAGATTGTTGTGAAGCTCAGGATCAGGGCTATGAGTTCAATTTTAGTTGGTTGTTGATCCTCATCATATTCACTACTTAGGAGATGCCGGAAGGTGTGACCTTCCCTGACATTGAGCCATTCGAGCCATTAGCTGTGAAGTTCACCACACTCTGGTATTCGAGCGATATGGAGAAACAATGGCAGTCTAACACAGTATTCCATACCTATTACCTACAGCCCAAGAGGGCTATTGAGTCTTTCCCCTGTATGACGATGAATACTCTAGATAGGTTCAGGCCCCTTATGAATTTCCGCACAGATAGCCATTTTATTTATATTACTATGCATGAAAATGAAAGTAAAGAAGAGATTCAATCCTACTACACGCTCACAGAGGAGGACCTAGAATAAATCACTAAGGAATGGCCCACAAAGTTCCTTATACTAGTTGAACAGGAAGCATTGTCCAATCCCAATCTTAAGAACCAAATATCAATATAGCATAGAAAAAACTCAGAAAAAGTACTCAACGCCTTGAAAAAGAGATAATTTCAGATAATAAGCCTCTTCGAGGGGGAAAACTCATTTTACCCCACTTAAATGTTCAAGTACAAGATGATTCCAAATGAAAATGTCTCCTTGGTATACATAGGAGACTAGGAGGTATAATTACAACTAATGGAATAAAGCCGACATAAATAAAATAACATTACTAATCTAATATGCCCCAATTAAGGGGTAATGGGACAATATTAGGGCTTAACATGCCCCTCCCCTTGAGACAAGTGTTGTCTACAACACTTGAGTAACTTTGGATGCTTCTGTATAAAAGACTCATCTTCCCAAGTGGAATCTTCAGCCGATAGTTTCCTCCATTTAATGAGATACTCTAAAATGGATCTAGTCCTCAACTGGTGAATTCTTGTGTGAGTGATGGCTTCAAGCTCCAATATGATTTTTCCTTCCTCGTCAAGTTCTAGCAATATAGTTTGAACTGGGATATTGTCGCCTATAACCTTCTTTAAGCATCAAACATGGAAAACCGGGTGTACTCGTGAAGATGCAAGCAACTCCAATTTGTATGCCATAGTACCAATCTTTTGCAACACCTTATAAGGGCCATAGTACTTTGGTGATAATTTATTATCCTTCTTGTCTTGCTTGAGGGACATCTGCTTGTATGGTTGTAGTCTTAAAAACACCCAATCCCCTACTTCAAAGATTCTTTCACTACAATGTTGATCTGCTTGTTGTTTCATGTGATTTTGTGCCATGGTCAGATTGTCCTTTAAGATTTGGAGAACTTGTTGTTGATTCGCGATGTGATCTTCCACTACTTGAACCTTAGATTTTTATTTTAGAGAAGAAGTGATGGAAGGAGGGTGGTATCAATAAAGTGCCATAAATGGTGTCATTTTTGTTGTAGTATGAAAGGAAGTGTTATACCACCATTCTGCCAAGGGTAACCATTTGAACCATTGTG